>JAUJYZ010000997.1:0-123700 GCA_033675265.1 Actinostola sp. cb2023
GTTTTTATACTACCGTGATAAAAAATTCACTCTACCTTGATAACTTTATAACCGCCGTGATAAAAAAGTCACTCTACCTTGATAACGTTTTATACTACCGTGATAAAAAAATTCACTCTACCCTTGATAAGTTTTATACTACCGTGATGAAAAAATTCACTCTACCTTGATAAAGTTTATATACTACGTGATGACAAAATTCAATCTACCTTGATAAAGATACCGTGATAAAAATTCACTCTACCTTGATAAAGTTTTATACTACCGTGATAAAAAATTCACTCTACCTTGATAAGTTTTATATTACCGTGATCAAAAAAAATCACTCTACTTTGATAAAGTTTTATACTACCGTGATAAAAAAATTCACTCTACCTTGATAAAGGTTTATACCTACCGTGTTAAAAAAAAATCACCTGGGGGTAGGGGTAGATTATACTACCATGATACATTCACTCTACCTTGATAACGTTTTATACTACCGTGATAAAAAATTCACTCTACCTTGATAAAGTTTTATACTACCGTGATAAAAAATTTACTCTACCTTGATAAAGTTTTATACTACCGTGATAAAAAATTCACTCTACCTTGATAAAGTTTTATATTACCGTGATCAAAAATAAAATCACTCTACTTTGATAAAGTTTTATACTACCGTGATAAAAAAGTCACTCTACCTTGATAACGTTTTATACTACCGTGATAAAAAAATTCACCTGGGGGTAGGGGTAGATTATACTACCGTAATACACTCGCTCTATCTTGATAAAGTTTTATACTGCCGTGATAAAAAAGTCACTCTACCTTGATAAAGTTTTATACTACCGTGATAAAAAAAAATCACTCTACTTGATTAACGTTTTATACTACCGTGATTGAAAAAAAAATTCACTCTACCTTGATAAAGTTTTATACTACCGTGATAAAAAAAAATCACTCTACCTTGATAAAGCTTTATACTATCGTGATAAAAAAAATCACTCTACCTTGATAATTTTTATACTGCCGTGATAAAAAAGTCACTCTACCTTGATAAAGTTTTATACTACCGTGATAAAAAAATCACCTGGGGGTAGGGGTAGATTATACTACCGTGATACATTCACTCTATCTTGATAAAGTTTTATACTGCCGTGATAAAAAAGTCACTCTACCTTGATAAAGTTTTATACTACCGTGATAAAAAAAATTCACTCTACCTTGATAAAGTTTTATACTACAGTGATAAAAAAATCACTCTACCTTGATAACTTTTATACTGCCGTGATAAAAAAGTCACTCTACCTTGATAAAGTTTTATACTACCGTGGTAAAAAAAATTCACCTGGGGGTAGGGGTAGATTATACTACCGTGATACATTCACTCTACCTTGATAAAGTTTTATACTACCGTGATAAAAAAATCACTCTACCTTAATAAAGTTTTATATTACCGTGATCAAAAAAATCACTCTACTTTGATAAAGTTTTATACTACCGTGATAAAAAATTCACTCTACCTTGATAAAGTTTTATACTACCGTGATGAAAAAGTCACTCTACCTTGATAAAGTTTTATATATACCGTGATAAAAAAAATCACCTGGGGGTAGGGGTAGATTATACTACCGTGAACATTCACTCTACCTTGATCTGTTGATAACGTTTTATACTACCGTGATAAAAAAATCACTCTACCTTGATAAAGTTTTATACTACCGTGATAAAAAAAATTCACTCTACCTTGATAAAGTTTTATACTACCGTGATAAAAAATTCACTCTACCTTGATAACTTTTATACTGCCGTGATAAAAAAATTCACCTGGGGGTAGGGGTAGATTATACTACCGTAATACACTCGCTCTATCTTGATAAAGTTTTATACTGCCGTGATAAAAAAGTCACTCTACCTTGATAAAGTTTTATACTACCGTGATAAAAAAATCACCTGGAGGTAGGGGTAGATTATACTACCGTGATACATTCACTCTACCCTTGATAACGTTTTATACTACCGTGATAAAAAAAATTCACTCTACCTTGATAAAAGTTTTATACTACCGTGATAAAAAAAATCACTCTACCTTGATAAAGTTTTATACTACCGTGATAAAAAAATCACTCTACCTTGATAACTTTTATACTGCCGTGATAAAAAAAGTCACTCTACCTTGATAAAGTTTTATACTACCGTGATAAAAAAAAATCACCTGGGGTAGGGGTAGATTATACTACCGTGATACATTCACTCTATCTTGATAAAGTTTTATACTGCCGTGATAAAAAAGTCACTCTACCTTGATAAAGTTTTATACTACCGTGATAAAAAAAATTACACTCTACCTTGATAAAGTTTTATACTACCGTGATAAAAAAAAAAATCACTCTACCTTGATAAACTTTTATACTGCCGTGATAAAAAAGTCACTCTACCTTGATAAAGTTTTATACTACCGTGGTAAAAAAAATTCACCTGGGGGTAGGGGTAGATTATACTACCGTGATACATTCACTCTACCTTGATAAAGTTTAATACTACCGTGATAAAAAAGTCACTCTACCTTGATAACGTTTTATACTACGTACTCCTTTAAAAAAAATTCACTCTACCTTGATAACGTTTTATACTACCGGCGTGATTAAAAAAAATTCACTCTACCTTGATAAAGTTTTTACATACAACCGTGATCAAAAAAAAATCACTCTACCTTGATAAAGCTTTATACTACCGTGATAAAAAAAAAAATCACTCTACCTTGATAACTTTTTATACTGCCGTGATAAAAAAGTCACTCTACCTGATAAAGTTTTATACTACCGTGATAAAAAAAAATCACCTGGGGGTAGGGTAGATTATACTACCGTGATACATTCACTCTATCTTGATAAAGTTTTATACTGCCGTGATAAAAAAGTCACTCTACCTTGATAAAGTTTTATACTACCGTGATAAAAAAAATTCACTCTACCTTGATAAAGTTTTATACTACCGTGATAAAAAAATCACTCTACCTTGATAAACTTTTATACTGCCGTGATAAAAAAATCACTCTACCTTGATAAAGTTTTATACTACCGTGGTAAAAAAAATTCACCTGGGGGTAGGGGTAGATTATACTACCGTGATACATTCACTCTACCTTGATAAAGTTTTATACTACCGTGATAAAAAAATCACTCTACCTTAATAAAGTTTTATATTACCATGATCAAAAAAATCACTCTACCTTAATAAAGTTTTATATTACCGTGATCAAAAAAATCACTCTACTTTGATAAAGTTTTATACTACCGTGATAAAAAATTCACTCTACCTTGATAAAGTTTTAAAAAAATAGCTACCGTGATGAAAAAAGTCACTCTACCTGATAAAGTTTATATATATACCGTGATAAAAAAATCACCTTGGGGGTAGGGGTAGATTATACTACCGTGAACATTCACTCTACCTTGATCTGTTGATAACGTTTTATACTACCGTGATAAAAAAATATTCACTGCACGTGCGGGCAGTGTTTGCCCCTCAGTAGAAGGTAAATAATGAGGATTCAAGGACTTTTAACAGCATTTGATTCTTTCTTAGAATTGTACAACCTAGGTAGTGAATTAATAAATATTATTTTGTATTTAGCGCATCTGGTATGATTCACTAGTGAACCCACAAATCAGTATTCATAAAATATTCAACATGTTGCTAGTTGGTGGCTGTAAATATGAATCAGACTGTTTGAACTGTAGACTTGCCACAAGTCTCGACCTCTCTTGTATCCCAGATGTCTGGCTGAGCGAAGCGAGCCATTGAGGCGAAACTGCTGTAGGGCCTGGTGGCAGCTAGTCTGCGCTCGCATCCAAACTCAACTGACTGGGTGGTTCAGTTTTGGATGCGAGCGCAGGCTAGTGGGGCAGCTTATGGGATGCCTCAAAAGGACCTCATTAAATATCATAATAGAACGATGCAGTAACACAATTAGATTCATTCTATTGTTTGACACTTGAAGGTCCTGTCGGTCTATGTCACTTAGCTGCCACCGCAGACTGTCCAAAGTGCTGGCGAAAGAATATAGAATCCATTGGAGTGGTATTTCTTTAGTCTTTTTGGCGAGGATAACCACGTCAAAACAGTTGCAACTGATACAGCCAATCAAAACACTTGATCCAGAATCAACTGGAGCACAGGCAATATAATAATAATTATTTATTTATTTAAACACGTAGTCTCACTGAAGAGCTAGAGTGCAATTTAGAAAAGCGTGAAATAGTACTAACTTTAAAATAGTACTAAATAGTGCTATATTTCTATTGTTTTCTATTGTTTCATTAGTGCTATTTTAGTACTAATTAGTTATTTAGTTTTCAAGCTTTTTCTGAAAAAATGCACTCTACAAAGATCGTTTTAACGTAGAACAAAAAAAAAAATTATTAACAAATTTTATTAGTATACTTTGGGGTAGCTTTCCCAATGCAGCTAAGGGACAAAAGTCTACAAGCTTCAGGACCCCTCTAAGCATTCATACGATGCTCTTTTTCAGATTTCCCCTGGCCTGGGCCAAACTTTCTTTTGAATATTTGTGTATTAAAGTCCGAAAATACCTTTTTTTTTTAAGTCTTGACAAGAGGTAAGCTTATGAAATCAGTAATTCTAAAACTCAACTCATTTTGGTATAAACTGCCCATGAAATATAAGACTGTCCTAAACAACGCCAGTGAATACTATTGAACACGAGTGTTTTGGGGGGGGAGGGGGGGGGAAAGAGTATTGCTACAACTTGCAAGCAAAACCCACGTGGCCCAAGAAGATGAACTACACAAACACACACATAAAAGCATTAAAGTCATATTGACTTTTTGTAAATGTAAAAATTTGGGACACAGCGATAGTAAGCCCCGTCGAGTTCACATCTCCAAGAGATCCCCCGACCTCAAAGAGATGACCTTGCATGTGACTGTGCTTCGACAAAACGTCTTCTTCGTCCCTCGTGGCTCGTGGCTCGGCTTTCGCTTCTTCGCCAGGATGAACAACGAAAACAAACTGGAGTCTTCGCGACTGGCACTCTCTGCCTCAGCGTCAGGCCGGGACTTTCCCCAGAGCCAAACGTGGGAGTTTGTTGAGAGGAAAGCCTTCGATAGACAAGCTCCTTCGACTTTCCTTCTCCGTTTGTAGGCTCCGTAGCAAGCTTCGCATGTGTCCGAAAGAGAATCAAACCGCATGGTCGATTATATACCGACGAAAATCAACCAATCAAAAGTGGTTTATATAATGCAATGCAATCAACAAACAACCAATCAACTTTCTTCTAAGAAAACTCGTTCACTGAACATAAAGCACAGGAAACCCAAATTACAAAACATCCGCTGGCTAGGAAGAACGCAGACTCAGTACATAGAGGATCGAGTGGAAAAATCTGATTATGTGAGGGTTTTAGTGAGCGCAAAGTGCAATTTCTTTTTATTATATGGATAAAATACACAATGCAGTAAGATAAAAAGAAGAAAAAACTTATCCTGTGCGAGTGCAATGAAAATATGAAAAAAAAAGGTAAGTTATGTAACGCGCTTCAGGCATTGCCTGCGACCAGGGATTTGTCAGCCCAAATCCATGTGGGCCAGCCTGCGGCGGGGGTGCGTCAGCCCAAATCCATGTGGGCCAGCCTGCGACGGGGGTGTATCAGCCCAAAATCATGTGGGCCAGCCTGCGACGGGGGATTTGTTAGCCCAAATCCATGTGGGCCAGCCTGCGGCGAGAGTGCGTCAGCCCAAATCCATGTGGGTCAGCCTGCGACGGGGGTGCGTCAGCCCAAATCCATGTGGGCCAGCCTGCGGCGGGGGTGCGTCAGCCCAAATCCATGTGGGCCAGCCTGCGTCGGGAGTGTATCAGCCCAAAATCAAGTGGGCCAGCCTCTGACAGGGATGCGTCAGCCCAAATCCATGTGGTATAGGCTGCGGCGTACGGGATTGGAACTAGTAGCCACAGGAATCCCCAGTTCGTATTATTACTCGGGCCCTTCCGAAGGAAGCCGAGTTATAAATTGGGGCTTCTTTAATTTTTATTATTATTATTTTTTATTTATTTTTGTCACACAATGAAGAAAGATGAACGAAGTATTTGATCGTATCGAGTTTCAAGATTACTTAGCAGTTAAGGGAGAAAACAAACGACACACAGGACTCAAAGTAGATTTGAATCTTGGTTTTGAAAGCAGCGCTGTAGATCTTCAAGCTATTAAAGGTCAGGACACAGGCAGCCCAACCATTGTTTTTGAGGGCTGATTATTTATTATTATTAAAAATTTGTTTTTGCATGCGCGCGCTCATTTTTTTGATGGGTTTCCTGTTGTAGAGGGCGCGCGCGCGCGCGCGATACGTATATTATATTGGGTTCCCTGTGTATACTGAAATGTATAATGTTGGGATTCCTGTGTACGTCCTGCGGATGCGCCCGCAGCAATGTGTATATTTACCGTATCGGTAATAAGGTCTATTGTTCAGTTTTGGCTACAAGCATGAAAATTGGCACAAACGATAGAAGACCACATGCTGACTAATTTCTGATGTAACGCCACGCCCTAAAAAATGATGATACTTCCAGTTATTATTTTACAGCATGTAGCGAATTAATTTTCTCTTAAAATTAGATAAGAGAGTGGCATAACAAGGAGGATATTCCATAAAATGCAATGAGTTAACGTCCTCTTTACATAGCACACCAGCTATAGTACCACGCCCCATTATCCATACTTTCCAGTGTTATATGAATGCGAATTGATCGCAATTGATCACAACATAAAAGTTAATAAAAACATTTTTTTATTTTCAAATTACTTCCACCATAAATTAATGCTATCTGATCAAATGTTTTGCTCTTTCATTTCGATCACATATAGCCAGCTACACCCAAAAACTGATCTGCCAGTATAAATACATAGGAATATTTTATGTTCTACTATATAAAGAGTATTAACCTTGTTTTTTAAGCTCATGAGGTAGAATCGGACCGAAATGATAAAATCCCAGTCATGGCCCACGCCCTTTCATCGCTACTTCCCAGTAATACTATACGGTGGAGTTAATTATCTCACTGAAAAATATAATTTTATTAATTTTAAATAGCTAGTATCATATTAATAGTAACTATCTCAATTAGCCCAGAAGCAATGGGGCCAATACAGCAGCTAACACGGGAGAGATGTGGATTTGGCAATAGCAACCAGAGCACCGACGACGCAGCATTCGAGAAAGTTAAAGAAACGGTCACAACGGCAACTACTACTAAAGTACTACGACCCAGCAGAGGAGATAAACGGTACGATGTGATGCCAGCGAGAAAGGGCTTGGTGGCTGCTCTCTTGCAAAAGGCACAGCCGGGCTATAGCCTATGCTTAGCCGCACTCTAACCGTTACAGAGACGTGGTATGCGCGCAGATAGAGAGAGAGAAAGAGATGCTGGCCGTTGTATATGCACGTATCATCGAGCTTCACTTGGAATAGGATGACGCGAGGATCCAGCACAGGGTGTAGAGTTCCCCAAACCATTTTTTGGTCATGACAAAAGCAAGGCAAGCACCTGGCCTAAAGGTGGTGATCGAGACTGGGAAAGGAAGAATCTTGGATCATATTACATCGTACTCGGTTTGTTTGTACCAGTAGGTTCAGCTGCGTCAATGACAATGCCAGCTTCAGTTGTTGGTTTACGCCGGATGACATTTATAGAGGAGAGTCCAAAACAAATGTCAGATCAGTCAATAAGTGCATCACATGAGCAAACTAAAACTTTGGTGGTAAGTATATTTTACAATCATACAGTTGAACCTACCGTACGCGGGACACCTCCCGTAAGCGGATCACTACCGTAAGCGGACACCTCCCGTAAGCGGACAACCTCCCGTAAGCGGACACCTCCGTAAGCGGGATACCTCCCGTAAGCGGACACCTCCCGTTAGCGAGACACCCTCCCGTAAGCGGACACCTCCCGTAAGCAGGCACCTCCCGTAAGCGGACACCTCCCGTAAAATGGACACCTCTCGTATATGCGTACACCTCCCGTAAGCGGATACATACCCACAAGCGGACACCTCCCGTAAGCGCCTACAACTCCCGTAAAGCGGGACACATCCCGTAAGCGGACACCTCCCGTAAGCGGACACATCCCGTAAAAGGCGCATTGGGACGAATGTGAAATGCGCTAATACCATAAGAATGGCCATATTAAAATATGTAATGTTAATGGACACCTCCGTAAGCGGACACCTCCCGTCAAGCGGGACACCTCCGTAAGCGGACACCTCCCGTAAGCAGGCACCTCCGTAAGCGGACACCTCCCGTAAGCAGGCACCTCCCGTCATAAGCGGGACACATCCCGTAAGCGGACACCTACCCGTAAGCGGACACCTCCCGTAAGCGACACATCTCCGTAAGCGGACACCTCCCCGTAAGCAGGCACCTCCCGTAACCGCGGACACCTCCTTAGCGCGGACACCTCCCGTAAGCGGGACACTCCGTAAGCGGACACCTCCCGTAAGCAGCGCACTCTCCGTAATGCGCGCACACCCTCCCCGTAAGCGGACACCACTCCGTTTAAGCGGACACCTCCCGTAAGCCTGGACACCTCTCCGTAAGCGAGGCACTCCCGTAAGCGGGACACCCCTCCCGTAAGCAGGCACCTCCCGTAAGCGGACACAACCCGTAAGCGGACACATCCCGTAAGCGGACACCTCCCGTAAGCGGACACCTCCCGTAAGCAGGCACCTCCGTGTAAGCGGACACCTCCCGTAAAAAGCGCATTGGGACGAATGTGAAATGCGCTATATAAGAATTGGCCATATTAAAAATATTAATGTTAATCCTGGACACCTCTTCCGTAAGCGCGACACCTCCGTAAAGTAAGCGGACACCTCCCCCGTAGGCGGAAAATGCTTTATAGATAGTCAGTTGTGGTATTCTAAAACAGATTACAAATGTAGAAGGCTCACTCTCGCCTTCTATCGGCCTCCGATAGAAGCTTGAGTTCGAGTTCTATCTGTTTAAAAATAGTAAATGCCAGGAGTGATACTCGACACATGGTCGCGTGCGCGTTTTAATCCTATTACAATGAAATGCATTTATTTGCAAATCTTAGTCATCCCCTTCTTGATGTGATAGTGTAATTTGTATTTGTAGCTTTCAATACATTATGAATACCTTTATAAAATAAATCTTAGGTACGAAAAATAAGTCTGCAGCGCCGGAACCCAGTGGGAAAGCCCATGTATTTTTTTTCACGGGCTAAGAAACATTTAAAACGTTTTTATGAAAAAGATCAACTGTGGTTAGATACGACTAATGAAGTAATTGACCTCGAAGAAATGAATGAAGGCTTCGTATACATTATTTTCACTTGTCAGCTACTATCCAGCCTCCCTGTCCTATACACCCTAATGCCCATAAATCGATTATGTAATTTTGCATAAATTTGCAATAAACACTGAAAAGAATAACGAGTTAATAAAGGTAAAATAATAGATTGAAAAGATCATGCCACAGTTTAGTAATTACCCCAAAACGTGCATTAATAAAAATGAAAGCCATCATAAAGTAATAAGCGTTTGAAAGGTGTCCCCAAATACATGGCGAAACGAGGCTGGTAGGCCCAAAAGTCCGGTTTCTGGCACAAATCTTTGTAATTTTCAAGTCGCCTCTATATCTTTCAAGATTTCGTAGTACAGCCCTAAAAATTTGGTGTGTGCTCATTTTTGAATCACACTCTCTTCAAAGAGATGCGTCGGATATACTGTAAATATTCCCAATAACGGAACGTGATGTGATTACCACGATTCTACATTTTGCATAAGGCAGGGTGGTGCGGCGATGCCATTAACTAGTAGTAGGATACATTGTTAGAGCTTACACTAAAGAGAGGCAGATCTTCTAACGGTGGCAGCATTAACTAGGTGATTCTTACGAATTCTACCATTTATTCCCTATACTATTGCAGAGTGGTGGGCATGCATTAACTAGGTTGTGGATACCATGTAGAGCCTACACTAATTAGAAGAGGGATCTTTTATAACGGTGGGCCATGCATTAACTAGTGTGGATACCATGTAGAGCCTACACTAATTAGAGAGGGATCTTTATAACGGTGGGCATGCATTAACTAGTGTGGATACCATGTAGAGCCTATAACTAATGAGCTAAAAGTTGTAGCTGTGTAAATGGTACGTAGGTCAAGTTGTAAGCAAGTTGTGTGCGACAGTTGTAGGCAAAAGTCGTGCCGTCTAAATCAGCCTTAACAAATAACGTGGGAATATTAAAGACTCCGTGTCGACCGGCATGCAACGCGCGCGCAATGTTTTTGTTTTGATTCCCGCCATTCGCTCTTCTCATCGACACTATTTCCTTTTCCGAGCTGATACGTAGCAAAGGAACTGTAAAATTATGAGAAAATGAACACATTCAGTTCCGCTGAGAAGGAAAAGCGAGAGGAAATAACAACACAGCGCAGTACTATACACAGCGAAGGTTCATATTATAGTGCTTACTTACTGTAAAATAACTTCAGCAAATTCGCTGTCTGTTCGGCGATTATATCCTAGTTCACTCTTCTTGGATCTCCATAGATCTCGGATAGATTTCCTAACGTAAATAACTTTTAACTCTTCCGGTCTTTTGGGCCTACCAACAGGCCTGCTCCTCTTCCTCGTCGCTGACATGACGGGAGAAACATGGACGTGAAAATAGCAAAAAATCCTGCAGAAACTTCCTCTTCCACGACCCAATACATATTATCAGCTATACACATATAAATTCCTGACCTATTGCCGGTGATATCTCGAGGAGAAACAACTCGATGCCTTTCAGAAAATCAGATTGAGAATCGATAGAGATACAAACACAAGAAATCGAATTTCGTATGATACGTTATTATCGCTCTGGGCGCGCGTTGCATGCCGGTCGACACGGAGTCTTTAACTAATGTTAATACCTGATCTTTAGCTTTTATTTCTAAGGCCCTGTTTACATGGCCGTTTACATGAGAGAGATAACCCTAGCAGTAGGGACAATTCTATTGTTTTATCATCCACAGGGAATATCATGCTCGAGGATCCAGCGGTTTTTGCCGGGTGACTTCGGAGCGCAGACAAAAATCGCTGGATCCTCGAGCATGAGGGAATATGCGAACAATAGAGTTGACCCTAGTGCTAGGTTTATCTCACGCGTGACCAGTACCAACATTTGAAATCAACATTTCACGGTAAATCGTGGAGATTTGATTTTTCTGTCTGAATGTTCGAAACTCGAGTCTAGACTTCAAAACTTCATTTGAATGTTCCGATTTACTGGTCAACGCGTGAGAGTTTAGCTGTAAAAATATTACTAGTAGGTTACTTTAATACCTTTAAAAAATGACAAACACTTTGCCAGACCAATCCCAGGCGAGACTGGTAAATAATTCATACTCTAGTCCGCTTATCCAACCCGTATTTACATTCTACGGTCAAAAAACATGGCTAACAGTTTAGAGAAGGGGTTCTCTGAGTTATTTTAACCTCGATGTATTCTCGGATGGCATCCCCAAACTTAATAATTTCGCACCAGGTGTGTCTTGATTTGGCGAAGGCTTACATGATGATAAAGATCGCCCACATTTCTTGTAATCGGCATTCAAAATCGTAGTAATTTTGCAATTTCTACGGCAAAATATCAAGAACCATATATATTTGTCATTTTCTTCATCGTCATTGAGGACTAGTCTTGTCGATTAGGTGAGTTTTAGTCGTGCATTAAATAAGTCAACACGAGATACACCGTGATCGTATAGTAATACATTTGAAGGTTTTGTGGAATATTTAATGTATTCACATATAGCTATATAGTGACATCTCGGTTTTGCAGTATCATTCTTTCGCTTTTTTTGACATCAAGTACATAATTTTTCTATACGTTTTTGAGATCGAACTTCCATGGGTTAATTTCGTAATGTAAAGTACCATCTATTTACCGTGATAGCAACACGTTTACATGTAACTTGTAACTTTGTATTTTCTGTGGTTTCGCTTCATGGATACATTTTATTGCGTGACACCTGAACACACCTTTAAGTGGCGGCGTGGATCTTTTTACAAAAGAATTAATTTGTTTTCCTGATTCTGTCATTCTTATTACACATACATATATCGATATTACAAGGATTTTTAAGAGCTATGTACAGCAAAACAATTTATACATACAATTTATACATAAAATTTGATTATATTTACAAATTAAAATGCTTTACATCAAAACCAAATATATTTGCTCTTTTTTTACGGTGTTATAGATTTCCTTTAACTGACCTGTGAATTTATCATTATATACCGATACAGCCCATGCTATAGCTATCACTAGTTCCCATTAATCAGATATAGTATTATAATAATAATATAGATACAGTGGAACCCGGCCTTACGGACACCCGGTTATTACGGACATGTTGTTCTGTCCCGGCCGAAACTCATACAAATGTCTGTAAAATATACCCGTTTAATACGGACACCGGATAATACGGACAACGGACACTTTTTCCTGTCCCAATATGCCCATGTCCATACAAAGTCTTCCCGGTTAATACGGACACTTTATTTTCTCAAAACAACGACAATGTGTAAATTGATCGCTTTTTAATTAAAATTACGCACGTTCCGTGCTTTCTCGCGTTCAACTTGTAAGTGATCGCTAATAGTTTCCCCACTAAAAATAAACAGATCACCAGTGGCATGCAGTCATTGTTTCAGCTAAAAATGTAAGTGATGTAAATTGACCGACCCGGTTTATACGGACGGACACCCGGTTAATACGGACACTGCGTCTCGTCCCGATGGTGTCCGTAATAACCGGGTTCCACTGTAATAATATACACTTGTTCTAGGCGCTTCACAAGAAAAAGTAACTAACCCTCGCTATAGCCCTCAACCTAGCTCAGTAACCCTCACTATAGCCCTCAACCTAGCTCAGTAACCCTCACTATAGCCCTCAACCTAGCTAACCCTCACTATAGCCCTCAACCTAGCTAACCCTCACTATAGCCCTCAACCTAGCTAACCCTCACCATAGCCCTCAACCTAGCTAACCCTCACCATAGCCCTCAACCTAGCTAACCCTCACTATAGCCCTCAACCTAGCTCAGTAACCCTCACTATAGCCCTCAACCTAGCTCAGTAACCCTCACTATAGCCCTCAACCTAGCTCAGTAACCCTCACTATAGCCCTCAACCTAGCTCAGTAACCCTCACTATAGCCCTCAACCTAGCTCAGTAACCCTCACTATACCCCTCAACCTAGCTCAGTAACCCTCACTATAGCCCTCAACCTAGCTAACCCTCATGCACCATAGCCCTCAACCTAGCTAACCCTCACTATAGCCCTCAACCTAGCTAACCCTCACTATAGCCCTCAACCTAGCTAACCCTCACTATAGCCCTCAACCTAGCTAACCCTCACTATAGCCCTCAACCTAGCTAACCCTCACTATAGCCCTCAACCTAGCTAACCCTCACCATAGCCCTCAACCTAGCTAACCCTCACCATAGCCCTCAACCTAGCTAACCCTCACTATAGCCCTCAACCTAGCTCAGTAACCCTCACTATAGCCCTCAACCTAGCTCAGTAACCCTCACTATAGCCCTCAACCTAGCTCAGTAACCCTCACTATAGCCCTCAACCTAGCTCAGTAACCCTCACTATAGCCCTCAACCTAGCTCAGTAACCCTCACTATAGCCCTCAACCTAGCTCAGTAACCCTCACTATAGCCCTCAACCTAGCTCAGTAACCCTCACTATAGCCCTCAACCTAGCTAACCCTCACTATAGCCCTGAACCTAGCTAACCCTCACTATAGCCCTCAACCTAGCTAACCCTCACTATAGCCCTCAACCTAACTAACCCTCACTATAGCCCTCAACCTAGGGGGGGGTTACTCGGCCATTTTTTGGGTAGGGGTGTGCCGCCATGACTCCAAAAACCTTACCCTATCCCAGACCTAAAAACGGAAATTTTCCGTACCCTATCCCAGACCTAAGTTTGAAAATATATACCCTATCCCAGACCTAAGTTTGAAAATATATACCCTATCCCAGACCTAAGCTTGAAAATCAATGCCCTATCACAGACTAAAATTGAAAGTTCGTGACCAATTTGAAGCTAATAATTTTTATTAGAGATCTTCAAATGTTCGTAAAAATGCAAAAAGATAAATACTTGTTTTGCTGTAAAAACATACCCTATTCCAGACCTAAGCTTGAAAATCTATATACCCTGTCCCAGACACCTGAGAAGCTCGAAAACCATACCCTATCGGGTGGCACATACCCGTATAGCTTATATAGGGGAGTACTATTCACTGTTTTGGGACGAGATTCAAAATGGCGTCTCGTTTCGCTACAGTCTCCGAATTTATTTGTTTAATAAAGTGCCATTTTTTATCCAACTGATTTGGTAAATACTAAAACAATTATCCCCCTCAGTGTCGGTGAGTAGTGGTGAATATTTACCTTGTCGCTCGAGGACTCGCAGCTCGGTAAATATCCACAACTACTCATCACCTCCACTTTGGGGAATAATTGTTCAATAGCTTGACAATTGAATAACTATATGATTAATGTCTCCTACTGACTATCACAATAATAACAAGTAATGGCATTCCTACTAGTCTAGGACCCAGTAAACACTGTCATTACTTGAATGGTTTCTTGCTTATCCTGGATGGCTGTAGAAGCTGCAATATTGATGTAGATGAGAAAGGGATCTTCCTCTCTCTCCTGATTTGCTAGCCTGCTTGATTGCTTCTTTGCTTCACTTCCTTTTTACTTGTTTTTTTTTGTCTTTACCTTGTTCCTACCAGTCCTTCCATTCGTCTGTTTGATAATAATCTTATTGTTGCAGATATTCACGTCACAGACCTTCAGCGGTCCCAGTCTCTCACAGGGCTTGATACTAAAATATTGGAACCAAGACAATCTTTTCATGCATGGCAAGAAGAGACCAGCTCCTCTGATACCAACCTCGACCTGAACACTATGAAAAGTCACCGAATATCACTGGACTTTAGGTAATACCTTACTATCATGAATACAATCAATTCATTCCCCTTTATGATATTCATCTTTCTGTCTTAGATCGTCTTAGTCTGCTTTCTTTTATGCAGCAAACCATCAATTTTGTTGTTAATCAAATATTAGCAAATTATTTTTATGGTAATATATAGCACTTTCTCTATGTTATGAATCATTCATTTAGCCTTTGCATGTTTGCTTTTAATCCATCATTTCATGGTTAGCATACTTTTCCTGTTCTGCCTTTTATTGCTTTCAATAATACATTTTCTTTCTTTCATTCAGACCCAATAAATCCCAAGCAGCCAAGCCACCAACTAAAGACAATCACCATGAAGAACGTGTCTCACAGGACAGTCTCTTGTCTTGTAGTCCCAAGTCTGTCGATAGTCTGTCCAGTAAATCCTCGCCTGCATCTAAACGAAAAGAGATTTCAGGTGTATACCTCACTTCCACTTACTTCAACATTTTGTCAGTCCGTCAGCCATTCCATCAGTCAGTCCGTTCAGGCAGTCCATCAATCAGTCCGTTCAGTCAGTCCATCAGTCAGTCCATCAGTCCGTTCAGTCAGTCCGTTCAGTCATTCCATGAGTCAGTCCATCAGTCACTCCGTTCAGCCAGTCCGTTCAGTCAGTCCATCAGTCAGTCCGTTCAGTCAGTCCATTCAGTCAGTCCGTTCAGTCAGTCCATCAGTCAGTCCATCAGTCAGTCCATCAGTCAGTCCGTTCAGTCAGTCCATTCAGTCAGTCCGTTCAGTCAGTCCATCAGTCAGTCCATCAGTCAGTCCATCAGTCAGTCCATCAGTCAGTCCATCAGTCAGTCCATTCAGTCAGTCCATCAGTCAGTCCGTTCAGTCAGTCCATCAGTCAGTCCGTTCAGTCAGTCCATCAGTCAGTCCATCAGTCAGTCCATCAGTCAGTTTGTTCAGTCAGTCCATCAATCAGTCCGTTCAGTCAGTCCATCAGTCAGTCCATCAGTCAGTTTGTTCAGCCAGTCCATCAATCAGTCCGTTCAGTAAGTCTGTTCAGTCAGTCCATCAGTCAGTCTGTTCAGTCAGTCCATCAGTCAGTCCATCAGTCAGTCTGTTCAGTCAGTCCCTCAGTAAGTCTGTTCAGTCAGTCCATCAGTCAGTCTGTTCAGTCAGTCCATCAGTCAGTCCATCAGTCAGTCCATCAGTCAGTCCATCGGTCAGTCCATTCAGTCAGTCCATCAGTCAGTCCGTTCAGTCAGTCCATCAGTCAGTCCATCAGTCAGTTTGTTCAGTCAGTCCATCAGTCAGTCCATCAGTCAGTCCATCAGTCAGTTTGTTCAGTCAGTCCATCAATCAGTCCATTCAGTCAGTCCATCAGTCAGTCCGTTCAGTCAGTCCATCAATCAGTCCGTTCAGTCAGTCCATCAGTCAGTCCATCAGTCCGTCCATCAGTCAGTCCGTTCAGTCATTCCATGAGTCAGTCCATCAGTCACTCCGTTCAGCCAGTCCGTTCAGTCAGTCCATCAGTCAGTCCGTTCAGTCAGTCCATTCAGTCAGTCCGTTCAGTCAGTCAGTCCATCAGTCAGTCAGTCCATCAGTCAGTCCATCAGTCAGTCCATCAGTCAGTCCATTCAGTCAGTTCATCAGTCAGTCCGTTCAGTCAGTTCATCAGTCAGTCCGTTCAGTCAGTCCATGAGTCAGTCCATGAGTCAGTCCATCAGTCAGTTTGTTCAGTCAGTCCATCAATCAGTCCGTTCAGTCAGTCCATCAGTCAGTCCATCAGTCAGTCTGTTCAGTCAGTCCCTCAGTAAGTCTGTTCAGTCCGTCCATCTGTCAGTCCGTTCAGTCAGTTTGTTAATAAGTCAGTCAGTTCGTTCAGCCAATAAGTCAGTCAGTTCATTCAGCCAATAAGTCAGTCAGTTCGTTCAGCCAATAAGTCAGTCAGTTCGTTCAGCCAATAAGTCAGTCAGTTCGTTCAGCCAATCAGTCGGTCAGTTCGTTCAGCCAATAAGTCAGTCAGTTTGTTCAGCCAATAAGTCAGTCAGTTCGTCCAGCGAATATGTCAGTCAGTTCGTCCAGCGAATATGTCAGTCAGTTTGTTTAGCCAATCAGTCGGTCAGTTCGTTCAGCCAATCAGTCGGTCAGTTCGTTCAGCCAATCAGTCAGTCAGTTCGTTCAGCCAATCAGTCAGTCTGTTTGTTCAGCCAATCAGTGAGTCAGTCCGTTCAGTCAATCAATAAATCAGTCATTCCGTTCAGTCAATCAATAAGTCAGTCCATTCAGTCAGTCAGTCAGTCAGTGTAAGGCAGTCAGTGCTCAGTAGTCACTCATTCCATTGTTTAATTTGTTGTTTTGCTTTGTTTGCGAAACCTCTCTCCGTAGTAGTTTCCCAAAGTACTACTTCAGAACAAGAACTAAAAGAATTTGAAGAAATGGAAGCCATTGTACTTGCACAACGAAGTAATGAATCAAACAATAAATCTACAGAGTTATCTGACGAGGATGTTCTAAACTCCAGTACGACTAGTGATGACATGACCCGATTTCGACTGGAAATTCTACAAAGATTGACTGCTGATAAAATTAAATCGTTAGAAAAGCAACAAAATGAAGAGTCTGTAAACAATGCAGCCGGGAGAGGAGAATCGGACGAGAGAATACAAAACAGAACTGAAAGTTACCAGGGAGATCTTGTTGCTCCTGATGATCGACCAGAAGAACTTCTATCACCTATCAATGAGTCATCAGAGCCGTTGCATTCAACAGGGTCTCTACCTGAGACTCGTTCGTCTACCCCTTCGACCACACCCAGTAGCCCCTGTTCTCCTTTAGATGTAGCACCTTTCACACCAGAGTTCTTCATGACTTCGCCTGCGAATACTCTTGATAAGAAGGCTTACAAAAAATCTGCTGTCGCCAAAAGCCGTAAAGATACGTCGAGAGAATCACATGATAACTTAGAGGCCAAACCTTCAGAAACGCCTCGATTCGAAAGCCTGGTTCAGAGTAAAGACCTCACCCTACGTCACAAGTCAGTCGAGATGTTGACATGTGGTAGTTACTCCATGGATCAGATATCGATTGATGCTGCGAAGGCTGCTGGGATACCAGTTATTGGGACTGAAAGCCTGGAACATAGAACAAGACAAGGAAGACTTTCATGTTCAGCCAGTCATATGATTACTGTAAGAAGTCTATCTGTACCCGAACCATTGGATCCTACTATACACCAAGGGTCTACCTTGGTCAAAAATGTTGTATCGCAAGAAGAACTACTGCAAGATGACACTGCCCGACATTTCTCTCCTCAGCCTTCTGACGATGTTGTGATATTTGATCGTGAAACTTCGGAAACATATCACAACGCTAATGCGCATGTTCAAACAACACGTGATAAAAGTTATCAGGAGTTTTTTACTGATGCAGGGCGTGGGGATGATCCTACATACCACGATGTTGATAATAGACATAACTATTATCCTGAACAATTCGCTGCTGCCGTGTCTGAAGGTGATACACAACGTGGTGACCAAGGAGGTGATGCTAGTTACATTCGATCATCTCATAGAGACTCGTATATGAGGAATGCCTACATTCTTACTGGTACAGAGAGCGCTCGAGGTTCTTTTATCGGGAATTCGTTTGTTAATCAAGATATAAGGAGTTCCTTCGTTAGTTACAAAGATACAGATTTACGATATCCAACTGTCAACAACGCAGTAATGGATCCCAGTCTCGACCCTTCCCTCTATGCGTATGGAAGCGCGGAGGCTGGCCCCAGTCAAGAATCAAGAACTGTGTATAGTGAGCAATATGGGACCTACATTAAAAGTGGTGCTCACAACATACCCCAGGGTTATCACACCACGCCTATCAACAATCAAGACATTGATCAAAGATATCGTAGTTCCACACAAGAGAGACATACCATAAGTCCAGGCCAGTTCGCAACATTTCGCAAAGGCCCAGGGCCACCCGATGTGTATAGGCAGTCTGCACCTGGGTACCACTTAGAAGTCTCAACCAATCAAGTAACGACCTCTCATTCTAACTCTCAAGTAACTGCAGGACTTTCAGTAGGTCATCAAGCCAATTGGCAGTACCCTCAAGCCCCAAGTAATATAGATCAGCAAACCTTAAGACGACCTACCGGTGAGCAGTATCCTTTAACTGCGCATGCTCAAACTGATTCTAGTTACAAGGTTCCCAACTATTATCCGAGTCAACCCATGCGGGCTTTCCAACAAACCAGCCCTCCCTATGTCAGTGATAATCGCTACCATGGACAAACTCCGCCTCAGCAGGGGTATGATGGGAGTGCTAGTCCAAGAGTCATGCAAATGAGAGAAGATGCACGAAGCCAATCAAATCTTACATTGCAAACCTACAGGACTGAAATGGCCCCTAATGAGTTCCCTGAACAGGAAGCTCAGTGCTCAAGAGCTTCAAGCATCACCAGTAAATCGGATGAGCGCACTGAGACACCCGATCGTAAATCGCAAGCGTTTACTGTGGATTTAGATACTGGCGAACTGAAAGAATTTAATAGTAGTTCGGAAAGTATCTCTCCTCGTTCACCAGGATCTAATATACTCAGGTCCAGGACTTTCAGGAAAGGACCAGAAGAGAGAGTATTCGATTATGACCCCACATCGTTGCCAGGGCAACAGAATAAAAATCAAGACAAAGCGAGCCCGCAGGAATGTGACAGTGACCCAGCGGTGGTTCTTTGTAAGGATAACAATGATAGTAGTATTGTTAATAGGACCAGTTGGACTGAATCAGCTGAAGCCCTGAAGGCCGTCTTATACAATGGATTCCCCACTATCAACAAGGTAAAATAAATATACACCTATTCCAAATATCGTTGTCCAGGCCGAAAGCAACAAGCAAGAAGCTGACGACCGCAAAGGACTTTGGGAATCTCCTAATTAATTAATTTATCCGTGGTGCTTGAGTAGTTATCCCTACGAGCGTTGAATAGCAATCATTTGTAACTATTCGGCCATTTGAAAATGCATGTTGTCAAAATGTCTACGGACGAATAAATGAATCAGGAGAAAGTCCCAATGCACTTTGCGGTCGTCAGCTTCTTGCTTTCGGCGGGGACAAAATATCTACAGGTTTAGTTAGCATGTAAATCATAGAATTCCTTATCAATTCAATAAGGAGTTTTTGATGTCTGCATTTTATTGATTGATTGTAATTAAAGGCGCCAAGGATTATAGCGCGATCATGCAGATTACTTTTTCAAGCAGGATGACGAACTCGCTCCCAGTCCTCGTAGACGCACGGTCAGTCCTCTTACAACCGAGCGTACAAGTCCTGGCGCCCGCGTTACTTGGATGACAGCTGGTAGAAACTCGTTTGGAGGTCAAGTCCTGATTAACGAGAAAGGTGAGAAATAGTGGCGTTCTTTAGTAGTAGAATCATATAGACACATTGCATATGCCATATTGCGTGTAATTACTAAACGACACCACGTAACTGCTAACGTCAGGCGTTAAACTAGTGGTGTTGACTAATGCCGTGTTTGAGTACTTTACCAAGGTACAAATCAGAAAACTAAGGTTAACCGCTCAACAAACAATAGTTTTCTCATTTCTACCTAGGTTCAGTAACTCGTTTATTATAAGTAATACCAATTGTCATGGTATCAGTTTGTAATACCATGATCACCGAGGAAATAAAGTAAAACATAGTTCACTTTGCTTAAACACGAAGTTCTGGTATAAAAGGAGCCTGCCCAGGGGTAAGACAATAACGTTTGCTAATTAATCTTTGTATCACTACATGAACATGTACATGAATATGTGATTAACAATGATTGATTAAACAAATGTATTGTTGTACCCCTGAGCAGCGTCCTTTTATACCGGAACTTCGTGTTTAACTTAGAGCAGTACGAACTACAATATTTTTGATTACACCACACTTTGGAGAATTTAGAAATTGTGATGCTTTGTTTCATTTGTACAATGATCGAGTATTTTTATTAGTCAGTTTAGGAATATTCAGTAATCGTCATTTGGTCAAAAATCATGGCGGAGAGTTGTTTTGCCTTTGTAAAAGACCCTGAAGTTGACCAATCAAGGGAAAGTGCCCGAAAATACGGGAAAAAAAATTCATGGTGTGCTAACGTTTAGTAAGCAATAGGAAAAGGCAAGAAATAAAGAGTTCCAAGATTTTAGTCCCGAAAAGAAAGAATTCCGGTCTTTGCATATGCGCTGCTCATGCGCAGAGTTGAGGACATAGCATCCCACATGTGTTAGACGCTTGAGTAACTTGGAATAGAGCCAACTTCCATGTTAAACGTAAGAAGACGGACAGAGTACTCTGTCCAAGGTCGCAGTGATTGTTATATGAGGGACACACTGGGGACGATCGAGTCTCCATTCTCTAATTTTCCCGCCGGGAAAATTAGTGAGACAATAGAGAGATTAAGAATCGCGCAAACGTTGAACGGCAAACGTCAGCTTGCCGTTTGCCGTTTGCCTTCAAATTTGCACAATTTATTTGCGTAAGATTCACGAAACGTCGCGCAGCCTCATAGTGGACTGAAAACTAGTTTCTAGTCTTCTCCAACAACATCAGAGTATCAATTTTCGTCAACAAAATGGCGACTAAAAGGAGGTAAGTATTATTAAAACCTCATCAGTAACTCACTTTTGATTTCTTAATTGTTTTAATTGAGGTGCTCGTGTTTACTTTAAGCTTTGTTGTAACAAATAGGCGAGACGTACATGAAATCCTCGAGCTTATGCTCGCACAAGAAACAGATGACTCCGATAGCAATGACAGTGATGACGATCTTGAAATGCTCTTACTTACAACTCTGGCTCCAAAGAAAGACCTTGGCTCTCATATCAACTTCATGGATATATGTCAGGATGATTTTACTAGTTTATTCAGGTAAACTTATATGACTGCATGAATTGTAGCGGTGGGACCGTGGGTGCAGCGAAAATTGTTTTCATCTTTGTTTACATTTTAATTTGATGATAGTACGTAAGCTTAATTTACAATTGAACTTACTATAAACTAAAAGTATGTTTTTACATCTATTACGAATATATGGATTCTGTTTAAATTTAAGTTTAAATTGAAAAATTCCTAAGAGCATTTTTACCCTCTAAATGTTTAAGGTTTGAAAAAAATGACTACCTTCGCCTTGTTGCTGCACTACAGCTGCCTGAAACCTTTGTTTGTGACCAAGGTACAGTATGCTCAGGAACCGAGGCACTCCTGATTCTTTTAAGGCGACTTGCATATCCCAACAGATGGTGTGATCTGTCTCGTATTTTTGGCAGACAAGAGCCAGAACTCAGCATGATATTCAATGAGGTATTAAAGTCTGATCAAGTGTGTAATACATGTATCATATTTTGGAAAATGCAGTTTTCTTTAATAGTTATTACTTCTACTAATATTTCTGTAACTGTTAGAATGTAGAGTACTACAAACACTAAAAGCATGCAATACTTTGCACTATATTGATAGTGCTAAACAGCACTAATTAAACAAGAATTAGCATAATTTAGCACTATTTATGTTGCACTCTTTTAGTGTTTGTACGCTACAAATTATATTGTTTTCTTATGTATATGTGTATGTATTTGTTAAGTATGTGTAAGTACTTCCAATAAAGTGATTGCAATAAACCCGTGAAATAGTTAGTAGACTAATAGACACTATAGTAGACTTTATTTCCATTGTTTTCGTTTGTGATTATATTTGACTATTACACACTAACATCTAATTTTATTTCACAGGTTTATTGCAATCACTCGAATTGAAAGAGGCGTCTTAAAACTAATCACATTTCGTATGTTGTTTTTTTTATGCAGATTCTTTCAGACATTAATGACAGATTTAGTTTTCTTTTGGAAAACCTTGATCTGGTGTGGCTACACCCACAAACTTTTGCTGAAGCCATATACAGAAAAGGAGCACCCCTAAAGGATTGCTGGGGTTTTATTGATGGTACGGCAAGACCCATAGCAAGACCGATACATAATCAAAGGATAATGTTCTCTGGACATAAAAGAACACACTGCTTGAAATTTCAGGTACTGTAAGTTGCTTTTAAAAGCAAATAAATACCATCCTTCATTGCAGTGTGAAATTGGAACACTTCTAAACTTAATTTCACTTATGTGTAGCTAAGGGAGTGGTGTATCAGGCGAATCAACGTAGCGGCTATATATATATTGCTTTCTGTTTACATGGGCTAGGTACGTCCCAGCACTAGGGTCATCCTGTCTCGCAGATAGGATGATCCTACTACTAGAGTTAACTTTTCGTCATGTATTTTTTTATGTAAACGAAACAAGGAGAGATAACTCTAGTGCTAGGGTTGTAATCACCTGAGCACTTCATTAATATGGTAAATCAATGTATGTTGGCATTTTATCATGTAAACGCAATGTAAATTTAAAGTTGTCCCTATTGCTAGGAAGATACTAGCACTAGGGTTATCCCTCTCTCATGTAAACAGGCCCTTGATCCTATTTTTTTTCCATTTTATTTGTCTTTACAATTACTTTGAATTACTTTTCTTTCAGTCAGTGGTAGCCCCAAATGGGATGATATGCCACCTATTTGGCCCAATAGAAGGACGACGACATGATGCTTTTATGTTAACTGTCAGTGGTCTCCTGCAGAAACTGGAACAAAATATGAACAAGCCAAATGGTGATCCATATGTTATATATGGAGATCCAGCCTACCCAATTAAGAAGCATATACTAGCTCCTTTTAGAGGAGCACAGCTTACACCAGATGAGGAATCTTTTAACAAGGACATGAGTTCGGTCAGGATAAGTGTCGAATGGGGATATGGAAAGATTGTCAAGTACTTTGCATTCTTGGATTTTTCGAAAAACCTTAAAGTACTTCTGCAGCCAGTAGGGAAGATTTATAAAGTAGCTGCTTTATTAGCTAACTGCCACACTTGCTTATATGGATCGCAAACAGGGCAGTTTTTTGGTTTGGAACCTCCAGAGCTTGAGACGTATTTGAGCAATCAATAATGGCATGTTTTAGTCATATATTTTGTAGATTGCAAACAGAAAAAGCATGCAATAGCATTCCTATCAGTTTTAATTCAGTCTATTGTTTAATATAATATTAGTATTTACCAAATCAGTGGATAGCAATTTTGGCGCATTTTGAGTTGGCCCCCATAACTTGGAATATCCTTGGCTATTCACTGTTTTGGGACGAGATTCAAAATGGCGTCTCGTTTCGCTACAGTCTCTCAAACAATCAATCAATCAATCGTTTATTTATCCACGTTAACGTCTAGGAGCAAAAGCAAAAGAATCAATATACGACCCTGTAAAAATGATCTGTTTTAAATCTATAAAAAAAATATATTTCTGAATTTATTTGTTTAATAAAGTGCCATTTTTTATCCAACGGATTTGGTAAATACTAAAACAATTATCCCCCTCAGTGTTGGTGAGTAGTGGTGGATATTTACCTTGCCGCTCGAAGACTCGCTGCTCGGTAAATATCCACCACTACTCACCTCCACTTCAGGGAATAATTTTTTACTATTTAGTACTAATTAGAAAAGTTGTGTTGCACCACGCTTTTAGTGTTTGCATTCTACTCCATTGCAATAATGAAAACACATGTATGTGTAAATCCTCAATTCATTTAATAATGTGAATTGCACATGTTTAAAATCTTGTGCTTCAGAATAATATTATAATATAAACTATGAATATGACAGTGTAGGTAATAAGTAATGGTATATGAAATATAAGAAATGACAGAATCATTTTGTTTGACTATTACGAGCCATGAACATATCCCATTTTTTCATCTCCAATGCTATTCTTTTTTCTTCTAATGCCAACTTCTTCTCTTCAATATCAAGCTTCCTTTCTTTGATCTCCACATTTTTATCATTCTTAGATGATAAATATTGTAACATCTGAGATGTCCCAAATCGCTTGGAACTTTTCTTTGAACATCCTAAAACATTTTATAGTCACTGTTACATGTAATCAACTGTATAATTTATTCTAATAGTAATTTGGTAGTTTGAAATTTTCCACTGGTTTAAATTTTTAGTCCATTGTTTTGGTTTTTTAATTCACTTCTTTCAGTTTAACTAACCTAAACACATACAAATGTAACTAACCCACCATCAAACCCTAAACCTAACCTTGGAACAACCCTCAGAAAAATTTAAATCAGTGGGAAAATTAAACCACAACATATACATATATAAGTTACAACATAATAAGGAAGATCATTCATACTTTATTTTTAAAACTTGTTTGGGAACAAGTCAATAACTTTTTTTTTTACCTGCAGCAAATTTGTCCTCCGAATTCTCTTCATCACTGGAATCATCACCACCACTTATCACTGTTAATTTCCTTTCTATAAGTAAATAAGTTGTGTATATATATTTTAAGCTATCCATTTAGAGGTTCTCAGTTCTCAGGTAGGGTTTCTATAAGGTTAGAGTGCAAACCCTGGGGGAGGGGGGGGGGGGGGTACTCCCTATAATGGACTATAATAATTATAATAATAACTATATTGAGAGGTTCCGACCCTTTCTCAGGCTGGAGGAATATAAAAGCTTGACATTTTCTGCCAAACATTGGTATATGATAGGGTAAGGGGTTGGACCTGCTTGTATAACTCCCTCCCAGCATTGAACCCCTATTAGGCAGATGGCAAGTGGTGGTTAATAGTGGTTCGATTCATCATCATCACGCCATTCACGGCTATTAACTTACTGGCGTGTGTTTCCATGGCTGCCTTGCGCATTTCAATCCCCTTATTGGCATCATCATCTTTCTTTTTCTTTATGGATAGTGACTTGTACACGGCTTTGCTCTCCATATCTAATCGATAAGAAGCAATGTCCTCCAGCAAAACGAGAATTTCAGTCAGTTCTTCTTCTGTTCCTGACCTTAAAATACATGTACAAACAAAACAAAACCTTCATTAACCTTCTAATTCATCAGTTTTCCCTCTACTGATTTGTGATGAGTGTATGTTCACAAATTACAAAGTGTAATGTGCGTGTATTTGTTGTGTATAAATTTACATCGTATGACGTATACCGCCATTTTAATTTGCCCTACCTTTTCAAAGCTTTATGCTCCTCACTTTTATGCTTTTTGATAAGCAAATCCATGTGCTCTCGGCAACCACGGCCTTTTAGCTGCACTGGGCTGCCGGCTTGATCTTGAAAATGAACGGAAAGAATTTCGGAAATTGTATCCCAGTCGTCCGGTTTGCTTGGCCTTCTGCTGCAGACCTCTCTGAGCAAGGCAACGTCTTGTTCGACCTTTGGCCAACGAAAAGGTGCCATATAGGGAAGTTATAGGAATAAATAAATCAAGCTGAAATAATACAAAAAAGAGTGTTTTAATTGAGTTACGAGAGATTTTCCGTAGTTCTCTATTTCTGTAATTCTTTTGGTACCGTAATAATAGTTAAGCTTACTAATTTTACCTTTGGCTTTTGTCTTGCAATTTTGTGAAGATTCTGCAGGATTTTTAAAGAATTTGTACAAAAATGAATGGTCAGGTGCTTATACTTTGAAAACATAATTTAAAACAAGCAATTTGCTTAATATAAAAGTCAAAGAATAAGATAAAACGGCAAAAGAAATACTCACGTTTTGACAAACGCGAAAATGGCTTCCTTCACGTACAAACGCGGACGGCAGACGGCAAGCCCGGGAAAATCTTGGTCACGTGATCATATCTGACGTTTGCCGTTCAGGGAAAACGTGGATCTTAATCTCTCTAATGCAGATATCCATTGTCTAATTTTCCCGCCGGGAAAATTAGACTGGATTTCTGCATTGTCTTACTAAATTTCCCGGTCGGAAAATTGGAGAAGGGAGATTTAGTGGTTTGTATGTCCCTGGAAGAACAAAGAAAACCGAGGCGATCATGGTATTACTTCAGTAAACCACCAAGTGTAAACACGGCCTAAGTTGAACGTTAGCAGGTATCGCCATCAGTTTTACCAGTGAAGGAGGAGGACAGTACTAAGCACCAACCTTCAGATGTCAGAGATTGTATTTAAAACGAATATTAACTTAATTAATAATCCGTCTGTTTCTTATTTTTTTCTCAAATTGTCAATTACCGTAAAGTTCCGAAAGTAGTAGCAGCAGCAGCAGCAGCAGCAGCAGCAGCAGCAGCAGCAGCAGCAGCAGCAGCAGCAGCAGCAGCAGCAGCAGCAGCAGAAATAATGTTTAAAGGCCGACAATGAGGACTGGACGGGGTTTCAAGTCCGAGGTGAAGCCGAATTTGTTTATTGAAATGGCAATAGTTTTGTATTTGTTTATTAAACAAAAAACAATATTCAATGACGCATTAAAAGAATGCCAAGATAAAGGTAAATCAAATTCCGCGATACCCATCGAACTACCTGATGGCATAGTGGTAAGTAAAGGGATTAGCAATGGAATGTTCCGGGTTCGAAATTATTAAATGCTTTTTTAAGCAGATAAAAATCATGCATTCCCAGTTTTTAAGACAAATAACATTTTACTTGTGTCTAAGAAAAGTTATTGATAAATATGACATTTCTATTCCAAGGACTTGAAGGTTCGTTCATCGAAAGATTTATTACTTGGGCTTCCTGTGGAAGGCCCAAGTCTAAGATTACAGACGGTTATTCTTGGTGTTTCTACGCCAAATCTGCAAGTGCACCATAGCGCATGCGCATGCGCATGCTAATCTTCTCTGTATCGTTCCAATTTTTGAGTATACAGAAGTTGTGGTCAGCAGCTTATCAACGAAATTCAAGATGGCAGACGTACGTAACGATAAATCAAATCACCAGCAGCATTCAAAAAGGATTTTGCCGTGCTCCCTTGCTCGAGCCAGTCGAGTCGTTCATTAAAGGGGGACTCTGACGAAAATCGTTCGAAATCTAATTTAGCTGAAACTTCATTGAATAATTCTTCAAGGGTCTAATAATCACTAGTTAAAATCTTTTTTCGATATTCCAGAGGGAAGTACTATATTTTTATGAATCTTTAAAGGAGTCAGTGACGTCATCTACTCAACCCAACATTCAGCTCCATACATTTCTTTGTAGTTTTGTGATCGAAATATCTCAATGTTTTGTTCAGATAACAGCTCTGCATTGAACAAAACTGGTCAGACAATCAATCCTAAGCACAAATAATGTAAGAAAACTCCTTCACACAAACTTTCAGCTTCATAGAAATAAAATAATTCAAGAAACAAAGCACAAAGAAATGTATGGAGCGAAGCCATGTTGATCGTTTGGGTTGAGTAGATGACCTCACTGATACTTCTAAGGATTCATAAAAATGCAATACTTCCCATAGGAATTTTGAGAAAACACATTAACCAGTAATTGTATGGCTCTTTGATATTATTTCAGTGAAGTTTCAGCTAAATTAAATTTCGAACGATTTTGGTCAGAGTCCCCCTTTAATACTGCTTAGTAAATATGCAAATATCCTAGAGAATACTTTTTGGCCTTGCAATTCTGTCTGAAAGTGTATTTCTAACAGATGTCTGTGGCTTAGTAAGAACTCGATCGTAATTTTATTGAGGTAATCGAAATGTGCTTCGCCAGCTTGTCAGATTTTATTACGTATGCATGCTCTACTGAGTCACGCAACGAGTGACTTAAATTCTGCAAGTAATACATGTAGGCTAAAACTACTTCTGTATGATGATACAAGCTATTAGGTTTTCACATTTAAAATCTATCAAAACAGCTTTATTAAGAAGCCCAAGTTCACGCTAGTAGAGCGTCTAGTTAGAATGATGATCACTTGCGAAAATGATCGGCGAAAAGAAAAGCATTCTGTGATGAATTTGTTGATTGATTAATAATCACCACGCGCTCAGCAGCTGCTAACTCACACCCAGCAACGTCACAACATGGAATGCATGAATTTACGCCCTTTTTGGGATGCGGTTTACTTATCACCGCTTATTTCATAATAACATACGATTTCTGTCTAGGGTTCATTTACTTTATGCTTTTCGTTTCGTTTGCGATGTTTTTTTTTTGCTTTGACTCGAGTTGATTGATGACGCCTGGTGGTTATATGGACACCCGGTGGGAGTTTTGAATAGAAAACGCTCAACCTTGTTTATTCGAGATTTTCTTGCCAGACATTTGAATGTCTGGTTGTGATCATTTATTCCATGCAGTTTAATTATGATCATATATTATTCAATTTTCATACATTGTACAAATTCCGATCTGCTGGTTGGTTGATTTGTACCACGTGACGTGTGGTTATGACGCGACAACCGTGGCGACGTCATTATCGTATCATTATCACGGTGTTAGTATTGCTTGATTTCATTAGACGTTATTTCCGGTCTTGTGAGGAATTTTCATCAGCTGAATTGCACCTTTTCAATAGAATACTCTCTGCTTGATAGCACATGGAGGGCAGTGTTTGCCCGTCATTTGAAGCAAATAATGAGATTCAAGGAGTTTTAACAGCTGATTGAAAGCCAGCAATTAGTTAGTATTAGCTTGCCTCCGCAATGTATTCATATTGAATAATAAAAATGTTAACGCCCTCTTTGCTCGTGAGTTATCGGGATTTTACCTTCGCTCGTTCACTAACAATGAACTCGAAATTTTATCATACCGAGTGTATTTAACTTTCTCGTTCATTGTTAGTGAAATCGTGCAGGTAAATCCCGATAACCCACTCGCTCGAGTGCGTTAACCTCTAACT
This sequence comes from Actinostola sp. cb2023, assembly GCA_033675265.1. NCBI lineage: Eukaryota > Metazoa > Cnidaria > Anthozoa > Actiniaria > Actinostolidae > Actinostola > Actinostola sp. cb2023. The sequence continues at coordinate 29,746 of JAUJYZ010000997.1, forward strand.
ATTCCATGCAGTTTATGATCATTTATTACTTAGCGGGCTGACTGTGGCAGACGCCAAGTCTTAAAATGGGCTTTTTTTCGGTTAGAAGTGTCCAGTCCATCCCGGCCACAGGAAGCCCGAGAGCATTCGCTTGGTTCGATCGTTCGTTCTCTTCACTTTGAGGATTGAAAAGATGTGGTTCGAAGTTCTTCGTTACCTTCTTCTCTAAACGCTTACTATGCTTACAAACGCTAGGCCTACTCTGAAAGATGTCAGTGAGCGATTTTGAACCGGGCTGTCCCGCAAACTCGAAGAGAATATTCAAAGCAAATTATGAGTATGAGATCAAATGAGCAAAATATATTCAAACTAGAAATAATCAAACTGATTCAAATCACGAAACTATGACAAACTATGACTAAAGACATGACTATAAACTCTTGTACTGTAAAGTATTACTCAGATGCTGATGAATACCAGACTCCTGATATGAGGTATAACGGACAGTTTTATACAGCTATTTAAAAAAACGTTGATACTGAATACTGCATTCTAAATAGTGTATTCCAACACCGAAAGATTTCCTTTACAGTCGAGCAAATATAACTTGTCAATGCAAAACTTATCAATTTTTGTCAGTAAACTTGCCGACCCGCGGGAATCCCGCTTGTCACACTTGACTGGATTTCGTCTGACCTGTACTGTTAAAAATAGAGAAATCATCAATGAGTAGATAAAACGTGTTGATACTATAGAGTTCTTGACCACGAGCCGTCTTTTGTTCAAGAATCGCAGGTAAGCCATTTACTTACACTTTAGCCCGTCTAGCTTTGATTTCAATAATTCATGAAGCTACATTTGTATTGTTCACGCTGTAGACCGTAATACTGACGAAATTTGCATCTTGACAATTTTGAATAATTCCCATAATTATAAAGCGATCACCGATTTGAAAAATGGACTCGATGGCCTTGGTTCGTGTCGGATAGCCGCTCGTATACTACAACAACCCTCATTTGATTTTCTTCGTGGTCTAGAATTGGCTTTTTAAAGCGACTGCAAGATAACTTGGAATCGGGCTTGGACGGTCGTGTCTCAATCGCCATATCGCCGACTGACAAGAAACGTTTGCTTCGTGATGTCATGTGTTTGGTATCTACTGGCAAATGAATTGTCGTAAATTCGTCAGGGTTTGGAAATAGATACACGTCTTTGTAAACCATTGATGTTTGATTATTATATTCACGAAGACATATCGTGTACTAACTCAAGGTTGGTCGGCAATTAACTTATATATTCAGCCATCTAAACACAAGTACCAGTCGCAAAAAAGGGTCAAATGTTGTGAACACCAAATCACATTGATGAACATTTCAGCGATTTTGGGTTTCAACGATGAAATAGACTGTACAGTATGATATCCTAACCCGAACATCAAATATCTATTAATTTTACATCGACAACCAGAGTATTTACGAACGCTTGGAGCAAATAAACCCAAGAACTACCAAGCCACCGGGGTCTGTTTTATTAAAGTTAGACTTCAAAAAGTCAAGGTAGGAAAAACGAATGATTCATCGTTACTGATGGGAGGCAACCTTTTATTTTGGGATTTCCAGGTTTTATTCCCGGGTACATTGCATTAAGCAAATTGACCTCACTTCCGGTGAATTTTCAAATCCTCGTGACACGTATTTCTTGCTTGATCTAGCTGTTTCGAGAGAGATAAAATAGACGATTTATTTTGAGGTGTTCGAGGACAAAGGTTGTTATTCTTTCTAGAACCTAACTCCTAGCGATTTGATGATTTTAATCGATTTGATTTGCAGTTTATTTCAAACTAAGATTAAATCTTAGTAAAATTATATTCGACTCATAGCATGGGATTAAACCTTTTATTTGGGGGTCGGTAGGCTTGACTTTATAGTCATGCTACGTGTTGACATGTTTATGATATACGTGTATATAATAACATTAATGAAGTTTTCTCTGTCTCTTTGTTCAGGTTATATTTGTTAAACGACTAAAACATACCAGCATGTTGTCTACTGTAAAAACCTGCTGAGGGGAATTACCGTGGGCTCAGGTTAGAATGGTGCACTTTAATCATAATAGTGCAACCAAACCTGTGCCTTCAATTCAAAACAATGGGTGAACTGATTTGAAAAACTAAACCAAGAATGAATCAAGATACTGGATTGAAGTTGGATAACGGTGTTCTACCAACACGCGAAACAGATGCCAAATTGAAGCAAAGTCTACCAGAGAGAAATACCCCTGGAGGTACAGCAGATCTTCCATCAAGTAACAGTGAATCTGTTGTTACGTCTGATCTAGATCGAGCTGTAGCAGATCTGGAAGCTCGCCAAACAGTGTTAGAGAACTCAGTTTCAAAGGATAATTGTACTAGTAAGGATCTGCCTGCACATGTTGGCGTGCCAGCCAGTGAACAACTGAATACACAAGGAACGTCTACAACTATTATTAGTGCGAACAATGACGAGGAGGAACCGTCAAGACCTCGTGATTTTAATGAATTACGAGCCATATTCAGTCAAGCAAATGACCAAGATATATCCCCATCTAGGAGACCCAACTCACCAGGGCTGGACTTCACACCAGTAAAGGAAAGAACGTTCTGTCATGAACGTTATGAGACGACTTCAATTATGACAAGTAATGACGGACATGATGCAAATGATTCGCTGGTATCACAAATGAGAAGGAACTTTGAGACACTAAGTCCTAATATTAGCAATCTCGAAAATTCTCAAATAAAAAACCCTGTTTCCTTTGAAATTGATCTTGAAAATTGCGTTACTCGTGATTGCATTACAAGTGACTCCCGTGATTACTTACCATCTGTGGAAAATAGACACGAAAGGAGTAATGCATCGTCTGGACTTTCTTCTATTGATACTAATATAAGTAAGAATCTTGGAACGTCTGATGAAGAAAACTATATATCTCCCACTGGACCGTCAGATGTATCTAGGAGCATTTCATTCGAAATAAGTTTTGATGATGACCCAGTTCGTAAGTGTGTTACACAAAGAATCTCGACTCCATTGCGAAATGAACAATTTCTTGAAAGCCCGAGAATGTTAAATTCAGCTGCTGAACTTAGTTCGAGTACAACTTTTGAAGATAAACCAATGTCTGTTGTTTATAGTGAAAGGAGTGAATCTGGAGAGAAGATTTTATCAAAGAAAAGCTATTCCTTTGAGATTAGCTTTGATGATAGTTCACCAACGAAACCCTCTAAGTCAACTTCAGAAAGAGTTATACCCTCAACCCTCACGAACAATATCGAGTCTCTTGATGCAAGTATCAGCAGTTTGTCTGCAGTATCATCTTCTACGTCGCCTCAATCTCTTTGTTTTGAAATTAACTTTGGTGGTGACAAAAGTGGTACTTCTCGACGTTATGAAAAACGATCTTCTGAGAACAATGAATGTCGTGAAAAAGACGAGCGTTTACAATCTAAGAGGGAGAAGACAAAAACTTGTCTCGGTAAACATGACCTTGATGTATTACCTGCAATAAGAAGAGAGCTCGAACTTGAAGAAACGCGAACAAATCGTAATATTGAATCTAGATTAAAAACTCCATGCAATCAACTTGACGGGAAAGAACTACTCAAGGAAGAAATGCGCGTTCAGTTACAAACAATTCATAAGAAAGAATCTAGCACGGACAATACTTCATACCATGAGATTGATACATTTCCTGGAAAAGAAGCAACAAACGTTTCCACAACTCGTGGAATTTCATTTGAATATTCGTCAAACCCAAATCTTAAACTCGCACCAGAACACACCCGCTTAAAAATGACAACAACAAAACAGCCACAGAACCTCAAGACTCCAAAGCAACCAGAAAATGTTAATTTAAGAAATGACAACAAAACGTTTCCCCTCGTTAAACCTGACGAAGGCAAACGTGAACGTGACACATATACGTTAGATGAAGTGTCACAGACATTACAGAATGCTTTTGAAAAGGGACTCACTCTTGAGCAGGCGTTGAATAACTTATCGAAGAACATTCCACACGGTGACAGTGGAGAACGTTTTAAAACAATAGAAAGAGACGAGCATGATGCGATTTCAAAAAAACGAGGAACTTATTTATTGGATGAAGTATCGAACTGTTTAGTTGATGCAGCGGATAAAAGTTTAACTGTTGCACAAGCACTGGACTTCTTAGCGAATTCTGAAGAAAGTTATGGTAACACAAGTTTTCAAGGAAGTAAAGTGGACTCAAGTCCGAGGCGTGGAACTTATGATTTAGATGATCTGTCCAGAAAGATCGATAGGAAGAAGGACAGGGGGAGTTCTCTTGAAGAGGCGTTAGTGCAGTTACTTGATGAAGTTGAATCAATAGTCAGCACACCTCGTACCATCAATCGAGGGACTTATGATTTGGAGGATGTTTCAAAGGTTGTTCAAAATTTCAGTAGCAAAGGCATACCTGTGGAGGAATCGCTTAACATAATTGCTACAAGTGATGGTTGTTCTTGGAACGAAATATCCTCTGCAAACGTTTGCACATCTCCTGAAGGCAAAACTTCAATTATGTTAAGTGCTGGTGAAGATACCGTAAATAGATCATCCATTATTAAAGAAACGCGGGGGGTCTATAGCTTGGACGAAGTCGCTGAGCAACTTGAGTTTGAATCTGAAAGAGGAAACTCATGTCTTGACACGCTTAGTGATATATCAAAAAGTGAACCCAAAGATTATGCTTCAAGAAGTGAACTTGAAGAAGCCTCCAATAGTGAAGAGTATGCTACGTCACGTAATACGTACACCTTGGATGAAGTGGCCCAGTCTCTGGAACTAGCAAAAAAACAAGGGATTCCTATTGTTCAAGCTTTAAGCAACATATCGTCAAAGGATCTTACCACAGCAGGAAGTAGAGGTACTTACACTTTAGATGAAGTAGCCCAATCTCTTGAGTCAGCGAGAAACAAAGGACTTCCTGTCGTTTTGGCCCTGGAAAACTTGGTAATGCAAGGTAGAGGTAATCTGAGAGGACCCGCTGAAGTTGCTCTCCATAGAAGACAAGGAAAGCTAACCAACAGGAAAACGTATGCTTTAGCAAGCCCTCTTGAGACTATTGGTGAGGAAAACCAGTTACGTTTATTTGATGGCATTTCAAGAAAGCTTCTTCCACCAACATGTGCATCGTCTTCAGGAGCACATGTTATGCAGACATTAGATTTACTGACATCTGCATGTGAAGCTTTGCTTAAAACATCTCCAAAACCAGCAAATTCTGACTCAGAAGAGCAAGCATCTTCCAAGGCAGATTCCAGAGACTCTGGAACTAATCGGGGAACCTACTCATTGGATGACGTATCTGAAAGTTTAAAACATGCCAAATGCAAAGGGATACCTGTGGTTGATGCTCTTGAATCTCTCATTTCAACAAAACCCGTGAAACAATTCAGAATACCGAGATCCATTAGAAAAGCAGGCTCAAAATCTGACTCAAATCTCACTGATAAGTCTGTTGCAAAAGACGAGTCTTCTCGGCAAACATACTCATTAGAAGGTGTATCGAGTTCAATGGAAGCTGCTAAAGCCAAAGGAATTCCTGTCATTGCAGCATTAGATGAACTGACAAATTCCCTTGCTCAATTCTCAGCTACTGGAGCCAAAGCTTTTAAAAATGGCAAGAAACCCATCAAAAAACCCGATCGTCCATCTATAAGGAAGAGAGAAGCGGCTCGACTAGAGAGGTTCAGTATAAAATCAGAAGCTGATAGAGAAATGGAAAGACCATCTGGAATTTATTTTCCAATATCGTATCCTCCAGCTATGCGTAACTCCTACTCACTTGATGATGTGGCTTCTGCCTTTGAGATGGCCTATCAAACAGATGTTCCGTTCCAGGAGGTTCTTGATGGTAAGGTTGCAAGAAGTCAGCCAAGTACTGGTGACAACCTTGTCATCAACAGCACTGGATCATTGAAAGCAGGAAGCGAAGAAGATCAGTCCCATTCTGCTACCTCTTTAGCTAGAGCCAATGAGTCTCCAGCTTCAGCCGTTCTTCATTCCTCTTTTTCAGAAGGTCAAATTGCTATGTATTCAAGAAAAGATTCTGTTTCTTCGGAAGGAAGCATTTCTTGTTCCTCGAGTGCCGGTTCAGACTTGTCTGCCACTAAAGACTCGTCTTCTGCAGAGGATTTAATAGATGTTCGTAAACAAAGGAAACATTCCAATGGACCATTTCAACTCCGACGAACACGAAGAAACTCACCAGCGAATCTTCGAAACTACAAAGTATCGTCTGTCTCGTCGCAAGGAGACTCTGTGGAGTCTTTAGCTAGTACTCTTGGATCTGATTTGTCTGTAAGTGAAACAATTCTTCCAAAACGCGGAACTTATGATCTAAAGAAAGTCAGTGAGGAATTGGATAGTTTTACATTCCAAGGTGTTCCTCTGGTCAAAGGCCTCCATCAATTAGTCACAAAGGATTCCCCAGACAGTGATATATCTACCCCCAAACGTGTAACTTATAGTTTAGAAGACCTAAGTCGATGCTTAGATTGTTCGGAAGGTCATTCAGTTGTTCAAGCGCTTGATTCGCTTTCTAAAGACGACATAAAGAAATCAACGGACTGTAGAGATATAATGGAGGATTCACCAACACATCCTCAACTATCTCTTCTTGTATCAGAATCGTTTCCAAAAAGAGGTACTTACAGTTTAGAGGACGTTGGCAAAAAGCTTGATTCTTCTACTTCTGAAGGTGTGGCCGTTAATAATGCCCTGTTTGAATTATCTCAATTGAATTCAACTTCAAATGACAAAGGGACACGAGATACATTTACCTTTGATCGTGTTGAAGTCTCTATTGAGGATGCTAACAAACGTGGCATTCCTGTCGTTGATGTACTCCACAAACTATCTGCTTTGGATGGTCAAGTATCCCACAGTAAACAAAGATCAGTAAACAGTAAAACTAAACGTAAACCTTTCATGAAGCCACAGTCGCAAAGTTCTGTACACGGCGAGTTTTTCATAGAATACTTCCCTTCCAACATAGAAACAAAGTCACCTAAGTTTAAGCTGGAAAATGGTGAAGCTGTTGAAGTGAGGAGGGAAGACACAGAACATGTTGAGAAAACTGAAGTTGAAGATACTCTTTTAAGGACAAATGGTCATCCAAGTGAAACCTATCTTAAAAACGACACCAATGCCAAGGATACTTATGAGGCTGTCCAAACAAGTAACCTGGAATTGCCTGGACGAAGGCCCCTCAACGACCAAATTATTTCAACTCGTTTATCAAAAACACAAGACCAAACAAGTGAACACGAATCTGCAGTTGTGAAGCTAGAAACTCCATTAGAAACTGCCGTTGAAGAGACAAATGGTGGCGAAAACCATGCAGAGGGAGATACCCCAGTTAAGGATTCTCAGTCATCTGATTCATCAATATCACGTCCAAGATGGCAACGTAGTGGAAGCTATGTTGAAGCTTTGGATTCTTTCGAGGAAATGTTGGACTCAAATCACGATATTTCAAAAGTAGTGTTTACCTCAACGTACCCAAATGATCAGGACCAAAGTGACACGATCCCTGTGAAGGATTCCCAGTATCAAAATGAGACATATGACACGATGTTGCCTGAGACGACGTGCAGAGGACACTCAACGTGGAGGCCAAGTGGCAGTATCCTTGGACAGATTCTTTGTCTAATGGATGATGCTGAAGAAAACGGTTTGTCTATTGCAGATGCTCTTGAACAAGCCGCTGAAATGTCTGAGCAGCAAGGTTTGTTGTATGGAAAAAAGAAATAGAAACCAACTTAATATCACACAATATAACAAGAACTATGTCAATCTGAATCCAACCAATGGATGATATGCTATACTGGGCCTTGATTCACGAAGGTAACTCGATACATCCTAAGTCATTGAAACAAGCCAGTGAATCTAGGCCCTGCATGATACTAATATGCCTTTAATGACGTCATTCCTGGTTTGGTACGAAATTTACATCAGCTGATTTAACATGTATTCTAAACATATGGGACAAAAGCAAGTCTTTTTAAAACGTATTTGTCATGTTCCTTGGGAAATATTGAGCTGATATTAATACATGAAGAGCTGAGTTTGATTGATTCTAATATTGCTCATTAAAGACAGTTGATTAGACTTTTATCAGCTGATTGAAATTAAACGACATCATGAAATCATTTAGGGCACCAAACAATAACCCAAATAACAGCACTAGCTATTTTAGTTGATAGTTGAAATGGAAACCAGAATAAGACTGTCCATTTAATGCTGTAAACTATAAAATGAAATTGTACCACCATCTCTAGTCAGATAACCAAGACTAAATTAAACATGATATAGTATATACCGTATTCACCGGCGTATAAGCCGCACTCGCAGATAAGCCGCACCCCGAGTTTGGCAATGCAAATTTTGAAAAAAAAATTTTTACTCGGTCACTTCTGGAGGAAGCCCGAGTTATAAAATAGGCATTTTTTCCCCCGTTGGCCACAAACGGGTCAAATAGTTTCCGAGCGCGTATCGAATTAATTCCAAAGTATTATTGCTCGGGCCGAAGGGCCCCGAGCTGATCGTGCAGTTAATAATAATAATACCGCCGTCCGGTTGGCTCAGTTGGTTCAAGTCCCGGCCGGACCATTACTCAGGGTCTTAAAATAATTGAGGAGAAGGTGCTTCCTTTGTAATTACATCTGCAAATGGTTAGACCTTCGCGTCTTCTCGGATAAGGACATTAAACCTGAGGTCCTGTCTCCCGACCCCAATCTAACCTGTCCACGGGGGACATTAAAGAACCTGTTGAACTCTTCGTAAGAGTAGGGGATTGTTACCCGATTCAACAGCCTACTTCAAATTGGAGGCATAACATACTAACTCCTCATGAATGTAAGCTGCTAGGCTGCAGCCCGAAAAAGTCCTCCATCAGGTTGTAAAGCGCATTTGATCATATTTCAAATGTTAAAATGCGCACAGTTCACATCATACAACGAGCACAACCGAACTCCTTACAGTTACTTATCGGGATATGTTCGTATTACATGTAAATTGGAACGATACAGAGAAGATTAGCAAGTTATCAGTTCTAAAATCTAAGGTTCAATAGCGTGCACGTGAGAATGTTATGTTTGAGACACTTGATTGACACATGTTGTGTTTGCACGTGAATCAACCCGCTCATCAATGAAAAACACTTTAGCAAACCGTTAGATCTTGTAGTAAAACCGTTCTGGTAGCAATTCCCGATGTTCTCGCAGATAAGCCGCACCCCCAACTTTGGATCGCGATTTTCGGAAAAAAATTGCGGCTTATACGCCGGTGAATACGGGTATATATTTATTTATTTATCGAATTCATTAATAATTTATGAGGAAAATACTGGCAATACAAATCATAACTGTGGAGGACATCTGTAAATCGGATACAGAATCGTCCTCATTTGCATAGATTTTCACTTGATTTTCTCTGCCAAACTTACTGGTAACTTGAAAATTATCATAGAACATGATTTTATACACCTATGCATATGAAATGTCTCGCCTGCAGCACGACATTGTAATTCCCATTTGTATCTGATTTACAAGCTCTGCTACGGTTATTTATTTCTATTGTGATTTCCTCATGAATTATTAATGAATATAATAAATATATATAATACTTAGATGTTATTGGACGAAATATAATAATATAAATGTAATAATAAATATATATCATAATAATAATAAATATGAGGGAGAGTTTGGTTGAGCCATAGTTCGTATTTTGGTGAGATGTAGTCGAGATATCCATGACAAGACCAATCAAGCCCTGATACATGTATATGCAGAATAATGATTATAATAAGTCTGCGTTAAATTGATAAATTTACAATACTGAAATAGTAACTAGGAAAATTTTACTCTAAATTTAGAAAGCTGCGTAATATCTAAATACAATTGAGCTATAATCGAGGTACAATTGCCCGATAACATATAACTTAACCATCATCCCAAATTATGTCCAAAATATTTAGAAGGCGTAGTTGGCTAGGAATGTATGCGTTCCTTGCCACACAAGCCGTCGAACCTTCGTAGTCGAGTAAACCACAGGTAGCCCAAGCTCAGTATCAGTGGCGTAAATACAGTAAATGTATAGGCTTTCTTGTTCTGGTGTGGGACAGAGGTACATTTGACACTTGAATAAAATTTCCGTACCCTCCCGTGAGGATTGCAACCATATCTTGTCAGAGATTATAACAAAATCTTTTCTTCGAATTCGTGTTGATTTTCAATACTTCATTTGGAATTTGCTCCAAAGGCCTTTTCCTTGAAATCAGAAGCATTACAATTTGACAGAAGAAATACTGTAATCTATGATAGAACGAAATTTTATTCAAGTGTCAACTTGATTAGATAAAATTTATTATATACTGCACGTTCGTATTTTGAACGAGCTTCACGCTCCTGGACGACACGTGTTGAAATAAACTATTGTATTGTATTGTACCTCTGTCCCTCCCCGGTGTGTGCATTTTTGTATGGCCGTTCAAAATCCGTGTCAGACTTGAAGGTACAGAGGTTCATGTTGCCGATGAAAGCCACAACAACCTTCCTCTTGGATGCAGATAGCGATGAGTAAGAGAAGGGAATGGCAGTGTGATTTATCGGACTTGCATTGGACTACAGTTTACCGAAAGAAATTTGGCGTTATGTCTAGTTTCGAGAGATTTACGAGCATTTGAGTGGGACCATGTGAGTTCGCTGGCGGCGATATTATATTGTCATGGTAGGGATTTTTTTTTTAAACCGCCGTAACTCTCTCAATGTCAAGCGGAATGGCCTAGAAATTCCTACAGAGGTAAAGGACAAGACAAGGAACAAGTACGAGTCGAATAAAGGCAAACGATTTTTTATTTATTTATTCAAGTATACCAGATCAAGAAAGCCTATATATTTACTGTATTTACGCCACTGATACTGAGCTTGGGCTACCTGTGAGTAAACTTGTCAAATCATTTCTGCTCAGCTTTAAAATGTAAAGAGTGACAATTTTGCTTTATGGAAACTGTACAGAAACTGCTACGAAGACAAAACTAGGCTTAGGTTTACGATTGTTAAATACCAATGAATTTGATAATAGTAATCCTCTTTAGGCTTCCCGTACACGACGATATCGCCCAAATTCATAATGAATGAATGAACTTTATTTAGATAATTGAATCGCCTGTACACTCGCGTTTGTTACTGGTTTGTCTATTAAATTGTGTTCATTACAAACTAGTTTTATGTTGGTTCAATATATTTTTAAAGCATTTTCTCAACGAACTGTCCGTGATATCGTCAAATATCAAGGCACTGTATATAAGGACAGTAGATCTCGTTTCTGATTGGCTAATGACATAATTTGGGTTGATAAAGAGAGCATACTAATAGGATTTGCACCTGCAGAAGAAGTAACACAATGTGTTTATCTTCACAATAAAGTATTCTAACCATATCTGGTGTTATAAACGCTTGTATTGGTAAATAATTCATAATGTAATTATAGTACCAAATAAAGCCGTAAAACTACTAAAACACGGTATCTCTGTTCTCTTTTAATATTACTATAAATGTTAAACACCTTAGCCCTTTCTGCGCATGCTCGACTATCTATTGGTAGTGCATGTGCAGTAACAATCAGAGAATAAATAAACAGCCAGACCATCGTTTTAGTCAGTTATACATGATTTTACTTAATTGTCAATCTAGGACATTTTTGATGAGCTAGCACGCTTTACACCTGAAGAAACTCTCGTTAAGGGTCATCTCGAAAGTTTGTCCTTGTGGCGCAAATTTGACCAACATGTGTAGTGTTTGTTGTAGTTGGTACCTAACTAACGAGGAATCCAAAACACTTGTGAGAAACTACAGGAATGTCAATAGCACGCGTGTATTGGATATTGTTTATATCAGCGAATATCCGTACATTGGTTGACTTCAAGCAAACTGTTCAGACTATATTGTGAAGTGTCTTTTAAAATCTGTAATCTTCCCAATCCGTCAGGTGAAATTGGAGAATCCAAGACCAATGATATAGATGATGACACAGCTAACCCACAACATCTCGCGGTATTACGACTGCACTTCGAAGAAAAACGACGACAGATCGAGGCTGACAAACGCAGAAGTCAGGAACAGTGGGAAGAAGAACGAAGGAGATTAGGCGAAACTGCATTTTGGTATACCATTGGTCGAGCTCAAGTGGGAGATAAGGATGCTGGGAATGCTAGACCTGGACATGTGGTAAGCTGTTCATACTATGTGTCACTTTAGATACTGTAAGCTATTTGATTGTCGTGTCGTTTCTGTGTAGTGGCAGAGACACTGTCTTTCCTGAAACTTTAATTTTTAGGTGTCACAATTGAATGTTTTCTGACCGTATTAAAAATTAAGTTTAATATAATTAAGATTAACAAATTGCAGATGGTTTTGAGTTGTCTGCACTCTTATTGACACACACTGTAACTCCTGGTCAAGTGAGAGTTCAGGCATTTAGGAATTAGGCATTGGCAAACTGCTAGCAACTAACGATATATTTGGTAATAATTGAAATCAAAAAATACAAATATTACAAACGAGAAAGACAAAACGAATAGTGGAACACAATATTTACCAAATGAATGACATTATGTCCTTCTGAAATCGATCTAAACTCTAGAAGTAGCGTCATTAATCCGTAGATCTATCGTTGATCCATTGATCTGTTTGAACTAAAGTTTACGTTGCAATGACACTTATCAATAGGTCATATGCACTAACGGTTCACGTGACCCAACCCTCTCAAATCAAGCAGCAGTGTGTGTCAAATTGAACTCCAGAAATGAAAAGAGCAACTCCATACTAGTAAAAGGGCGAGATTTCAGCTCAGAGTTAACCCATCCAATGCATTTTCCATACAAATTATTAGAAAACGCTCGATTATATAATTCATGGCATTTTTCCTATGTCAAATATTGTGACCTGAAATTTACAATACAATACAATTTATTTACAATACAATTTATTTACAATACAATACAATTTATTTACAATACAACACAATTTATTTACAATACAATACAATTTATTTACAATACAATACACTTTATTTACAATACAATGTATTTACAATACAATACAATTTATTTACAATACAATACAATTTATTTACAATACAATTTATTTACAATACAATACAATTTATTTACAATACAATACACTTTATTTACAATACAATGTATTTACAATACAATACAATTTATTTACAATACAATACAATTTATTTACAATACAATTTATTTACAATACAATACAATTTATTACTCGTGCCCAGGCCGTAGGCCGCACGAGTTATAAAACCCAACGCGATTTTTTTTTTCGTTTTTTTTTGGGGGGGGGGGGGGGGGGGGGCGTCAGTTGTGCAATATCACAAGATATTGAAATCTGAGATATTGAAATTTCGAGACCAAATATACCGAGGCTCACCGAGGCCTAGTATCTCCATCAGATGTAAATGTATTGGAACCATTTATATACAAACATTTATCTTTCTCGCAATCGATGTGGGACTTTGTCAAATCCAAAACACTACGCATGACCACTAATTCCATAGACAATCGTCACTGAAAATAAAGTCAAAATCAAATCAAATCAGATGTCAAAGCTGGTGTGTGTTTAGCGGCGTCTAGCGAAAGCATGGGGTCTTGTACTATTGAATTGTCTCGCACATGCGCAATGTGTTATATAGGCGTCGTGATTCCCGATCTAAAAAGGAATAAATTAAATGCGGTTAAATTAAATGTGTTGGCCAAATGAAGGATAACTAGACGCTCTTGTAGCGTTAAGTCGGGCTTCTTAAAGCAAGCAGTGGTTGCTGCGATCGGTAATCTCGACTGAATCTGATTTGCTCTCGTCCATATATCCATTGTCAATGAAATATTGTCAATGGCAATAAAGCTCGAGCAAGAGCTCGCGCGCCGTAGACTAATGCATCAAATACGTAGGCAAGGTAATTCATTAACGCACTATGGTTTAGAATGATCATAAAGTATTGTATATGTACAATCAAATCTCCCAGCACAAGAATAGCTTTTTCTAGAATATCACAATCATCAAGAGTATTTACCATGTCTTCTACTGAATACATGAAATTCCATACACAGGACGTGACGAGATAACGATCGCTTCTACAATACTAATAACTTAATACTGATTGTACAAACAAAATCTAACCGTATTTTACTAGCATTTAACGGCCGCATTTAACACAATGAAACAAAACAAAAGAATGACGATATTTACTGTGAGGACTGTAAGAGCCACATGTGCTGAATAAGTACTTTTCCAGTTGCTTCGTGGACGATCATCTTTCGCTTCATCTAATATGGCGACATTCAAGTTCAGGTCAAGATCAGTCTTGCTCTTGCTTTTCTTGCAATCAGAGTAGTTCTTTTCAGCTTCAGAGTTCGTTGTTTAAGTCAATAGTCATTGTTTTGTCATTTTGTTCGTAGTTTATGTTCACAGTTTTCTCATTTGCTTTTGATATTTCATAACATTTTGACTTTAAGACTTTTTCAAATATGATATTGAATCCGTGGAACGACCTGGTCCGAAAACGCTCCACATCTTTTAGAGTAGGTCTACCGCTAACGGTGTGTGAGTTTGTATGTGAGATGAGCGTATTAGACATACTTCGTTCAAATGTTTTTTTCTCACGATAACAAGACGACATATCCTTCCTTCGACAAGGTTTAGGTTTGTCTCGTCTTGATCCGTCTTAATAAGCCATGTGGTTTGAGCCTTCGGTGATTATCTTAGCGGCCGGCACAGGGCGCATGCGCTGGATTTGAGGTCAACGACGAAGACGACGACGACAAAGAACGCTTCTCATTTTTAGAGTCGGGTCTTCCACAGGAAGCCCGACTAAAAATACGAGGTATAAAGCAACAAGTCAGAGCCCAGGCATCCACCACGGCTTAGAAATTGCACACAAATCCTAACTTCGGCCTTCATCGGTCGCTGTTCAGCGCTCGTCAACACATCAAAATTCACAAGACAACTACTAATAATAATAATAATAAACTTTATTTCACGAGGGTACATTTAACAGTTTTCACTGATGAACTCATGGCCCTCAAACAACAACTCGGACAAATACAACATCATCGAATAAATACAACTCAAACCCTCAAGAAAACTACACAGTGGACTTCAACAACTATTAATCTTTATTTCTAGTATTTTTTAGGGAACGATATAGAAAAATAATGCTTTTGAGAAACAAACAAACTCATACTCAAAACATAAAATGACCGGTTGAACCACACCACGTGAAATTTTCGAATCGCTCAAAACCACTCAAAAACACAATTTATTGCTCAGATTTCTACACCAACGTGTTCTTTAATTTTCAGACTACTGTTGTGAAGACATTTTTGAGAATCTCATACCCTCTGAAGGCTTTCTAAGAGCTCATTCCTGATCCAACGAACGAAAATCCAAAGACGTCACGATCCACTGATTTCTACTTTTGGGCTACCTGTGACCACAGGAAGCCCAATTATACAACTGACACGGAAATCGTCCTAGAAGATAAGCACACGAATTGGCCATTACAAAAAAGAGCAGGGGACTGGGACCAAGTCCGTAAAACTAATTCAATAAGAAACTAGCAAAAGTGGGCAACATTTTCTGACAGAGCAGATCAAACTTAGCTAATCTGGAAAGTTTGGTGAACTTTGGCTTAATATTGACGATGCTAGAGGGCATCAAAGATGTACATTTTCCCATACAAACTCTGTATTTTTTTACGTTGTCTACCCAAACCATACATTCACTGTAAAATTTCAAAATTTCAAAAGTTTATAATTCCGACAGGATTCACTCAAATCACATCAAACTTTACACATATAATAATTTCAACATGTTGTTTCATGTCATAAACTTAATTTCGTAATTACATTAATTCTAATAAACTCGTTCCCAGTCCCCTGCTCTTTTTTGTAGTGGCCAATAGCTGGACGTCTATTAGTCTCCCTCGCAGCCGCCTTTCGGGTCGTCACGCAACGCTGTGTTCTACTAGAAAGGAACCACAAGCTTATATTTATGGTATTTTATATTTCGAAGTCTAAATGAAAAATCGACCGACAACAACTATCAATCATTGAACTTTACTCGTTGAATACATTTTTATATACCAAGATGATTAATCGAAATGGTCTCTTGATTTTACTTTTAAAATATTCAAATATTTTCACTCTAAGAGCGAAATATAAAACATACCGCATTGATCACAAAAGATAACTGCGACATGTGCTGGTTCCAGCACAGGCAAACCACAGTGATAAAGTGACATTTGCACTAAAAAATACCGAATAAAACGTGTTTTAATACATTTTAGCCCGAGTAAATGCACCATTGTTCCCCACCCTCCCTCACTGAGTCGGAATAGGTCAACCGGAGGACGTATATTATTACAAGGTAGGCAACTTTCAGGATTCCTGTGGTGAATCTCAAAACAAATCTGCTAAAATATATATCAAATCTTGTGAAAACTCATCCCTAAATCCGTCCAGTTACTAAAATACCTTCAATCTATCATGTCAGCTCAATTGTTTGGTTGTATTTTGAAGAAAATGCTGGTTTTGGGTCCAAGGACGCAAAAAAACAGCTTTCGTACTATGTGCCGACAGTTAGGCTTCGACCAGCGCAGTCCTGGGGACGAAAATGTGGTGCAAAAATAACCCGCATATCCCTTCCCTTGTATTCTTTTACTCACCTGATCAAATGGACAAACGCAACCCTACATAGGCAAACATTCGACTTCCGCTTTCGTAACTTTTAAATATTCATCGCGTGTGAATTCTTTGACGCATGCAAGTTTTGCAAGACGGAATAATACAATACACTGCACAATAATTACAAGCAAAAATTAAACTACAACATATAGATGAATGACAGTAACATTATTGAATGTTATTCTTAACTTTCACTTCTCAGTTGAATTTCGTCCCAGATTGTTATCTACAATGCACATGTTGCAGAGCTTGCTATTTATATTACTGTTATTCTAATGTCAAATAAGTCCGCAAATAAGCGTTATTCATTTCGAATAATCAGTGGGAAGGCAAACGAAATATTTGCATTGAATTATACAAATTACAAAACACCTTGTACTTTCTTCATAATTTCAGTAGACTATAAGACCTATAACGAACGAAACCCAAGCTTTCTTGTAATTATTGTACAGTGTATTGTATTATTCCGTCTTACAAAACTTGCATGCGTCAAGAATTCACACGCGATGAATATTTGGTACGAAAGCGGAAGTCGAATGTTGGCCTATGTAGGGTTGCGTTTGTATTTGATCAGGTGAGTAAAGGAATACTAAGGGAAGGGGTACGCGGGTTATTTTTGCACCACATTTTCGTCCCCAATAATTGCGCTGGTCGAATATAACTGCCGTGCACAAACGAAAGCTGTTTTTTTGCGTCCTTGGACCCAAAACCAGCATTTTCTTCAAAATACAACCAAACAATTGAGCAGACATGATAGATTGAAGGTATTTTAGCAGCTGGACGGATTTAGGGATGTTTTTCACAAGATGTTGATATATATTTTAGCAGATTTGTTTTGAGACTTCACCACAGGAATCCTAAAATTTGCCTACCTTGTAATAATATACGTCCTCCGGTTATACCTATTCCGACTCAGTGAGGGAGGGTGGGGAACAATGGTGCATTTACTCGGGCAAAATGTATTGAAACACCTTTTATTCGTATTTTTTATTTGAAATGTCACTTTTATCACTCTTGGTTTGCCTGTGTTTTCCAGGTAGAAAAAGGGAATCTTTCAAGCAAAAATCAAACTCGTATACAAACTTCGAAATCCACAGGACGGACGGTGATATACTGAGAAAGTACTTTCACATCTTCCACACAGGGATCCAATTTACTCTGGTTCCTTAGTATGTACTGAGTTCAATCCGGCACCAGCGCACGATGTGAACCCTGCTAACAGGGTCTCGTTTACAATACAATACAAGGACTTTTACAATACAATACAATTTATTTACAATACAATACAATTTATTTACAATACAATTTCGCCTTCTTACTAATATCGATGCTCTTGAAATTCAATAGTAATCCCCTTTAGGCATCCCGTACACGACGATATCGCCCAAATTCATAATGAATGAATGAACTTTATTTAGATAATTGAATCGCCTGTACACTGGCGTTTGTTTTTATTCTATTTTAAATTGTATTCATTACAAACTAGTTTTATGTTGGTTCAATATATTTTTAAAGCATTTTTCTCAACGAACTGTCCGTGATATCGTCAAATATCAAGGCACTGTATATAAGGACAGTAGATCTCGCTTCTGATTGGCTAATGACATAATTTGGGTTGATAAAGAGAGCATACTAATAGGATTTGCACCTGCAGAAGAAGTAACACAATGTGTTTATCTTCACAATAAAGTATCGTTAACCATATCTGGTGTTATAAACGCTTGTATTGGTAAATAATTCATAATGTAATTATAGTAGAATAAAGCCGTTCGCTACTTAAACACGGTATCTCTGTTCTCTTTTAATATTACTATAAATGTATAACTTTTACAGTGTCGTATATTGTGACCTGAAGTTCGTTCGCCACTTACTAATATCGAACTGCTCTTTTCATTTCTGGAGTTCATTTTGACACTGCTGTTTGATTTAAACACGAGGACGCACTATAAAAGGGCATTGCTCCGCCCACAATTTTTGAATAATAATGAGTTTGAATATGGCGGACAATGGTTGAACATAGCTGAACAACGGAGTAAAATGTTTTTCATTAATAAAGTCGGCATTTCAACATTTATAAGTTAATTCGCCATTGTATTTTTTTACGTCTAAAACAGTTCTAATTGATGAGCGTGTCCTTATTTTTCGTATTTGGTAGTTATCTATACGATTTTCACAGTCGCATCACTAGCCTGATCAGTTTTCAGTCCGGCGGCATAGCTCCAAAAATTGGCCATATTGTGCACTTTTTGTTACCAACTTGATATTTGGCACACATAGAGAGACCATCGAGACAATCATGTCTAGCTATAGAACCATGCTGGCAAAGACTCGGTTTCCATGGAAACTGCATTTTAATTAGCTACACTCTGAAAAGCCATTTTCTGCTTGTTTTACAGCATATTGTTTTGGTATATTGTTGTATAAATGTGGCCAGTATCGGCCATTCATAGTTGTGGAACATGGTAAACTATCGTTTCCATGGTAACTGTATTATAATTTATTCGTATAAAATAATTGTGCTTTCCAATATAAATTTAGTGCAAAACAATTGAGCATCGTTGGGTGACCAATTCGTTCAAATTGAGACCACTTTCGAGCTTGATACCAAGCAGCGACAAGGTCATGTTCTTCACAAATGTGTTGTGTCTGATTGTTGGTCGTCTAAAACTGCAAAAACTAATATTTTCTTGTCAGGATCGTTCTTGTGATACAACCACACTGGTACGATTAAGGAATTACAACGTTGTTCTTGTTACTTTTCATTTTCGTGCAGCACCATGTTGCTGATGTTGCCTCTTGTTCGTTGTTTTCATTTGAAGTGTCCTTGTTGGCTACTCTTTCTTTGGCTTGTTTTCATTGTGAAGAGGTAGAATCAGTTTGGCACGTCTCGCAATTGCTTCTTTGTGTACAGTACTTGGATATATGACCAGGTACTTTCATTTATCTTCTTTAAGAATTCCTTACAGTGGTTACACTTGTGTTTCTTTGAGCACAATGGACACATGGACATGGACACATGGTGTAGTCGAGGAGGCGTTGGTTGATACTGTGGCAAGGACTTTTGAATCTTGAAATCTACTTGAATTTAGTTTCTTTGCTATGCAAAGGTCAATGATACGAGTAAATGAGACCTTTGCATGACCTGTGTCAGTTCTATATCACTGATATAGAACTGATGAATAAAACATTCGTGTTGTATCAGTGATACAGCATTAATGTTTTATTCATTAGATCTGTATCACTAATACAGCACTGATGTTTTATTCATCAGTGTCTGTATCGGGGTATACAGAACCATGCATGCGACCGATTCAACCAACCTGGTTGGATCAATTGCTCATGAATTATTAATGAGGTTTAGAACGCCATTTATAGAGTTCGTTCGCCATTTATAGAGTTCGTTCGCCATTTATAGAGTTCGTTCGCCATTTATAGAGTTCGTTCGCCATTTATAGAGTTCGTTCGCCATTTATAGAGTTTGTTCGCCATTTATAGAGTTTGTTCGCCATTTATTGAGTTCGTTCGCCATTTATAGAGTTTGTTTGCCATTTAGAGAGTTCGTTCGCCATTTATAGAGTTCGTTCGCCATTTATAGAGTTCGTTCGCCATTTATAGAGTTTGTTCGCCATTTATAGAGTTCGTTCGCCATTTTAGAGTAGAGTTCGTTCGCCATTTATAGAGTTCGTTCGCCATTTATAGAGTTCGTTCGCCATTTATAGAGTTCGTTCGCCATTTATAGAGTTCGCCATTTCGCCATTTATAGAGTTCGTTCGCCATTTATAGAGTTCGTTCGCCATTTATAGAGTTCGTTCGCCATTTATAGAGTTTCGTTCGCCATTTATAGAGTTCGTTCGCCATTTATAGAGTTCGTTCGCCATTTATAGAGTTCGTTCGCCATTTATAGAGAGTTCGTTCGCCATTTATAGAGTTCGTTCGCCATTTATAGAGTTCGTTCGCCATTTATAGAGTTCGTTCGCCATTTATAGAGTTCGTTCGCCATTTATAGAGTTCGTTTCGCCATTTATAGAGTTCGTTCGCCATTTATAGAGTTTTCGTTCGCCATTTATAGAGTTCGTTCGCCATTTATAGAGTTTGTTCGCCATTTTAGAGAGAGAGTTTCGTTCGCCATTTATAGAGTTCGTTCGCCATTTAGAGTTCGTTCGCCATTTATAGAGTTCGTTCGCCATTTATAGAGTTCGTTTATAGAGTTCGTTCGCCATTTATAGAGTTTGTTCGCATTTTTATAGAGTTCGTTCGCCATTTATAGAGTTCGTTCGCCATTTATAGAGTTCGTTCGCCATTTATAGAGTTCGTTCGCCATTTATAGAGTTTCGTTCGCCATTTATAGAGTTCGTTCGCCATTTATAGAGAGTTTGTTCGCCATTTAGAGAGTTCGTTCGCCATTTATAGAGTTCGCCATTTCGCCATTTATAGAGTTTGTTTGCCATTTAGAGAGTTTTTGTTCGCCATTTATAGAGTTCGTCCGCCATTTATAGAGTTCGTTCGCCATTTATAGAGTTCGTTCGCCATTTATAGAGTTCGTCCGCCATTTATAGAGTTTGTTCGCCATTTATAGAGTTCGTCCGCCATTTATAGAGTTCGTCCGCCATTTATAGAGTTCGTTCGCCATTTATAGAGTTCGTCCGCCATTTATATAGAGTTTGTTTGCCATTTATAGAGTTTGTCGTTCGCCATTTATTGAGTTCGTTCGCCATTTATAGAGTTTGTTTGCCATTTAGAGAGTTCGTTCGCCATTTATAGAGTTCGTTCGCCATTTACAGAGTTCGTTCGCCATTTATAGAGTTCGTTCGCCATTTATTGAGTTCGTTCGCCATTTATAGAGTTTGTTCGCCATTTATTGAGTTCGTTCGCCATTTATAGAGTTTTTGCCATTTTGCCATTTATAGAGTTCGTTCGCCATTTATAGAGTTCGTTCGCCATTTATAGAGTTCGTTCGCCATTTATAGAGTTCGTTCGCCATTTATAGAGTTCGTCCGCCATTTATAGAGTTCGTTCGCCATTTATAGAGTTCGTCCGCCATTTATAGAGTTCGTCCGCCATTTATAGAGTTCGTTCGCCATTTATAGAGTTCGTTCGCCATTTATAGAGTTCGTTCGCCATTTATAGAGTTCGTCCGCCATTTATAGAGTTCGTCCGCCATTTATAGAGTTCGTTCGCCATTTATAGAGTTTGTTCGCCGTTTATAGAGTTCGTCCGCCATTTATAGAGTTCGTCCGCCATTTATAGAGTTCGTTCGCCATTTATAGAGTTCGTTCGCCATTTATAGAGTTCGTTCGCCATTTATAGAGTTTGTTCGCCATTTATAGAGTTTGTTCGCCATTTATTGAGTTCGTTCGCCATTTATAGAGTTCGTCCGCCATTTATAGAGTTCGTTCGCCATTTATAGAGTTCGTCCGCCATTTATAGAGTTCTTCCGCCATTTATAGAGGATGTTGTTGGACGCTCACTATGCTTGCGACTTCTAAACGAGCTCGATTTCCGCGAACTCAAAGAGCAAACAAATGACACAAATGAAGAAACATTGACTACAGACTTGACAAGAAGCTGTTTTATATTATTCACTACGGTATATGGTCAAGTACTATAAATATGTTCAAGTACTCAACTTGATAGACAATTTCTCACATATATTACTGTGAAATGTTACTATGAATATTCTCTGGACCGAGTCACGCAACGACTGCTTAATTCGAAATTGCCGTTTATACCCATTCTGAGTTTGTCGACTGTAGAAGTACTGTTTTACAGTATTTAAATTGTGCAGTAACAGGCTAAAACTACCTTATAATGTTCACCATTTTCAGAAACCTTGCAATTTTTAAGCTACCAATTCTCGGCTTCATCATCTCATTATCAGTAGCCCAAGTGAACGCTATTAGAGCGTCTAGTTTATTAATTATAAGTAGCCTCAAAAGCAATGGTTGGGCTGCCTAACTGGAAAGGCTTCTGGTTTTACCGATATTTATACGGTAAGAAAATATTGTGTGACAAGTCGTGACATGCTGTCGTAAGCACTGACAGTGTGTCTGTACTCTTATTGACAATGGCAAACCATCAATCAGATTGCGAGATTTACTCTCAAGTGTTATAAAAATTTATTTGACACCTTCATCAATGTTTATTTAATCCAGAGAGTTCCGACTTATGAGCCATTGAGCCCTGGTCAGCCAACTCCACCCATTGGAAGGTCAACACCTCTTGAATGTATGTCACCAATACAAACTAAATCAAGTTACCAGTCTCTTACCGTGGAAGGTTGCCATAGTGATTCTGTGCAAGTTGCTGTTGGTCATGGCTATCATCATGCACCTCTTCATAGACCTGGGCACCAGTCTCCTTCTCAAAGTGGTTTCCAGTCCCCTGGTACTTCTCAAGCTAGTTTTCAGTTTCCATCGACTTCTGTGCCAGAACATCAACCTGTTACTACAGATGAATTTGATTTCCATGGAAACCGACATGACCATGCTAGTTCTAGTTATCCTGACGAACACGAATATGAAACACACAAATTCCGTCTGTCCGATTACCCTCCTCTGAAAACCCAGCAAGATGAGTCACCCTCTAAGCAGAGCCCCCATCAAAACAGACCCATGACTTCCCCATCTCGTAAGTGCTGGGAGGTCAACCCAGCAGTACCAACTGAAGGTTTTATAACTCCTTCAACTGAACATGTGGCTTTGCAGGTGGAGGATACACAAGAAGAGGAAGGTGATGATGACAATCAGTCTAAGAAAGGATTTTCTATGTTTTTTGGAGATTACTCGGCAAAACCTAAAGAGGTAAAGTAGTCCCGTCAGGAGTAGACTAGGGCTTGCAAGATACTCATTGTTTGAACGGTTGCTTTGTCAGGGACTAACGCCAGAACAACACAAGAAAAGAGAAAGATTTTTGAGAAGTCGTCAGAAGAAACAGGAAGATGAGAAAGCTCGTAAGGAAGCTGAAAATGAAAAGAAAAGATTGTAAGTCCATCAATCACATACACTACTCACACTACCATGTACTACATTACTACTCACACTACCATGTACTACATTACTACTCACACTACCATGTACTACATTACTACTCACACTACCATGTACTACATTACTCACTACTCACACTACCATGTACTACATTACTACTCACACTACCATGTACTACATTACTACTCACACTACCATGTACTACATTACTACTCACACTACCATGTACTACATTACTACTCACACTACCATGTACTACATTACTACTCTCACTACATGTACTACATTACTACTCACACTACCATGTACTACATTACTACTACTCACACTACCATGTACTACATTACTACTCACACTACCATGTACTACATTACTACTCACACTACCATGTACTACATTACTACTCACACTACCATGTACTACATTACTACTCACACTACCATGTACTACATTACTCACTACTCACACTACCATGTACTACATGACTACTCACACTACCATGTACTACATTACTACTCACACTACCATGTACTACATTACTACTCACACTACCATGTACTACATTACTACTCACACTACCATGTACTACATTACTACTCACACTACCATGTACTACATTACTACTCACACTACCATGTACTACATTACTACTCACACTACCATGTACTACATTACTACTCACACTGCCATGTACTACATTACTACTCACACTACCATGTACTACATTACTCACTACTCACACTACCATGCACTACATTACTACTCACACTACCATGTACTACATTACTACTCACACTACCATGCACTACATTACTCACTACTCACACTACCATGTACTACATTACTACTCACACTACCATGTACTACATTACTCACTACTCACACTACCATGCACTACATTACTACTCACACTACCATGTACTACATTACTCACTACTCACACTACCATGTACTACATTACTCACAACTCACACTACCATGTACTACATTACTCACTACTCACACTACCATGTACTACATTACTACTACTCACACTACCATGTACTACATTACTACTCACACTACCATGCACTACATTACTCACTACTCACACTACCATGTACTACATTACTCACAACTCACACTACCATGTACTACATTACTACTCACACTACCATGTACTACATTACTACTCACACTACCATGTACTACATTACTACTCACACTACCATGTACTACATTACTCACTACTCACACTACCATGTACTACATTACTACATTACTACTCACACTACCATGTACTACATTACTACTCACACTACCATGTACTACATTACTACTCACACTGCCATGTACTACATGTACATTACTACTCACAGTACCATGTACTACATTACTACTCACACTACCATGTACTACATTACTACTCACACTGCCATGTACTACATGTACATTACTACTCACAGTACCATGTACTACATTACTACTCACACTACCATGTACTACATTACTACTCACACTACCATGTACTACATTTATTTACTACTCACACTGCCATGTACTACATTACTACTCACACTGCCATGTACTACATGTACATTACTACTCACAGTACCATGTACTACATTACTACTCACACTGCCATGTACTACATTACTACTCACACTGCCACACTACATGCACTACTCACTCACACTGAGGTTGTACTACATTACTACTCACAGTACCATGCACTACATTACCCACTACTCACACTACATGCACGCTAGCTCATATCCAGAGGTTGTCTATAGTATAAGAGCTGATAGCCTAGTAGTACGAACCAATCAGAATGCATGCTAGCTCATATCCAGAGGTTGTCTATAGTATAAGAGCTGTTAGCCTAGAAATAATAATAATAATATTATTACTAGTAGTACAAACCAATCAGAATGCATGCGCGCTATCTCATATCCAATGGTTGTATATACGGTATATATTGAAATAAGGTACATAATAATGTAGAAATAACTAGATTTCCCACATCTCATATATACTTAGACGTGAATTAAAGCAGAAAGTGTTGGAGGAACAAAAACGTTTAGAAGACGAACAACGTGAAGAACAACAACGACGAATTAAACGAGAGAGCCTGGGACCTATTATTGGTGGCGACCTGACCTACCGTCCAGGACCTGGGAGCAACCAACAAGACGATCACTCGGCGTTCGCTGAATTCAGTGGTGAGAATCCAATAATAGTAATGATAACATAATGATAATAACAAGATCCTGGTAGCAGGATTCACTCTAGCCTCCTAAAGCAGACCCGTGTCCAGGTTTCAGTTTTACTTCGCTGGCCACAGGGTCTGCTCAGATGAGCGACACATTCCTTTCCAGTGGATTAGCCAATCAGAACGAACCACTTAAATCTGTGGTGGTGCGGACTTTGACCTCTATGGACTTTCACGAACAAACATCACGTGAACTGACAGTTCAGCGATGTGATGTTTTCAAAATTCAACAGTTGAATACCCACCAGCAAAAGTCAATCGATCCGAGCGATTTATTTTGAACAAAAGGATTTGTTCGTCAACTTCCGACTGGTCATGAAAAGTCATTACTGATATATCAAGCATTGAAACTGATCTATGACAACGGTACACACGATTCTGGTCATTTATTCACTTTAGCAAAGCAACTTCTGCAGACAGACAAAGAGTAATACCGTATTCAAAATATTATTGTATGTTGATATCCAAAGTACGGGACAAGAGTGCCAGTAAATTAACTTTCGTTCGTCAGAATATTTCCGGGTTTTCCTCTCCTTTGACTCACTTTTGGCACAAATAAAGCACAAGTCCTCGTTGATGATTTTCTTTGTAGTGTTATCATTATCTGTGGTCATTTAACCGGGTTTAAACATCATTGATCAGATTATGAATTTTTAAAAACAAGCTAGAGCTTTGCAACACGATATCTCTAAAAATAACTCAAAGTGTGGGAACTGTTTTGGCACTGATAATACGAGTGATTTCATTGGCTAGTTCAATGGGCGTATAACAATTGGAAAGGAACGTATGGTTCAACTGAGCAGACCCAGTGGCCAGCGAAGTAAAACTGAAGCCTGGACACAGGTCTGCTTTAGGAGGCTAGATTCACTCGTGCCCTGGTGGTATTGTATTGTACACCAGTGGAAGCCGTTATTTAACTCAGGGCTGGTCTCAGCATAAAAAAGTATCACATATACTCGTACTCTTCTTCTTGAAGATTTGGGATCCCTGTGGGATTGTAAATTTCGAAGGCCGTGTCTGCGTTTGTATACGAGTTTGATTTTCGCTTCTAGTAGAAAGCGTCCCTTTTCTACCTTGTTCTTCAAATACTTGTTAGGAGCAATTATTACAAATATAGATTGATAATTATTTGAGGGTCGGTTGAATTTCTTCTGAGGTCTGAACTCAAAGACTAACTTGTTTGGAAAAATAAAATCAATAATGAAAATGACAATCAATACACAAATGCAATAATGCAAATTCATATCCAATTCATCTACAAGTTAGATATAAATGCATACTGTATAATCTTGATTGTGTTTGCGTTTATATCGTTCACGTTGCTTTCAATTCCACTGAATAACTTCTGCCGTACTGGATCGGATCAGTTATTCAGCCTCCAGGTTTGTAATGCTTTTCTATATGGCCCCAAAACTATGGAACGATCTGCCCAATGACATTAGGGAATGCAAAACTTTAAATATTTTAAAGATACCATTTTTAAAATTGTTAATCATATACATTTAGGCATGTATATCAACCTCGTCCCCAGGGCCCTCTCCTCTTGCTATTTTCAAAATGGCGGATGCTCGAGAGAAGACCCTGGTGTAGGCTGGTCACGTGTCTCCAAGAATCTTGGAGGTTCGTACCCAGGCTGCCATTTTCCTTATGGTCGAAAGTAATCGAAAGGGCCTTGTGAAGAGTTACTGAAGAAAATGCGTTCGTTGATGTTGCGATTGTTTTGCCTCAAATAATAAATAAAATCACTTTCTAAGCTGGAGCAATTCTGGCCATTTGAAAAGCAGGGGTTCGGAAGTGTAATTAATGAGACACATTACCAACTGAACAGGTCAGATCGACAGTTTATTCGCTGTAAACAAGTGCTGCTATTTGTATACAAAGACCTGTTTCATCTCTAACTGCTAAAGTACAAAACATGTTGACGTGGATTAACGTGTAACATACTGCAAAACTCAAGAGCAAAAGCACTAGCAAATTATGTAAACAACGACAATAATATATCAGTTTGCCGTGTCACCGTCCGAGTCAGTCTTGCTCGTATAAATTGATACCTTGCTTTACGGTAAACGATCTCGATCGGTGGATTTTTTCATGTTCCTAAAGAAATTTCAATGCTTCGATAACACTCACACATCACTTGCAGTGGCTTCGATCTTCCTAATTCGATACATTTAGGACCAGAAAAGAACTATCCGTTGAAACTATAAATTCACTCCATGATTCGAATTTTAATTTATGCTATATTTAGCAACCTTCGATATGGACCAATTAAATCAAATTAAATTAAATTAAATTAAATTAAATTAAATTAAATCAAAAGACGTTTTAGTTCAGCCTACACCAGAGTCTTCTCTCGAGCGTCCGCCATTTTGAAAATAGCGAGAAGAGAGGACCCTGAGGACGAGGTTGCATGTATATAGTATTTTATTTTATTTAGTAATAAGTATTATTATTATTATATACACTCAATTGCAGAAACGTTGTAGTATACATTTATACAAATATCTAATGAGATACAAGATATCTAATGAGATACAAAGTGCAAAACATCGCTTATTTTCTTCTAATATAAGCTTATTAGAATCATCAATTTTAGATTAGTATCGCATCAACAAGGACAACACAATAGTTTTCAGCACTATGTAAGGGTTAGAGAATAACGTGAGTGCTTTATGGGATTTAGAGCTCCGAGCAGCAGATAGAAGGCCACGACGGCTCGTAGTGCCGAGTGGCCCTTCTATCAATGCGAGGCGCTCTAAATTCCATAAAGCACGAGTGTTTATTCTCTAACCGTTTTAGAATATAGTCATACTCACGAGAGTATTATTTGGCTGCATGTCTGTTGCTTTCCCAAAGGAATACTGATTTCAAATGCACATACGCTTATGCAAAGCTGTTCAGTTGTGTGTGACTTCAGTGGAGTGAAGATGAATATCCGAAGCTTGAGGCTTTAAATACGAAGCTTGCAAAGCTAGAAATTGCCGATATTTGTTGTGGAAATGAAGAGCAGAAATCTCAAAGTTTCTTCAAACCAGTTAGAACGGACGAAATTGAAAAACGAGAGAAATAATGGACACCAAAGAAAACTCAAGCACGATGTGGACATTTAATATATTGAAAGATTGGGCTACCTATATCGCAATAATCATACGGAGAACTACATCCTACACTTCTTGCAGAACATGGAGAAACTCGTTTGCATTTTGATTTCATTTTGAAGAGTGACTCGCTACGTTTCTTTAGTGTTTAGTATAGTTATGATCTGTATTTCTGTATCAGTATTCATGTATTAAATCTAGCTGCTTAACGAATCCAAATAACTGTCGATTTATTGGATTATGATATAATATTTGAATAGTATTTGAAGATTAAACTAAGATTGTATTATAATATTTTTTGTATATAGTTTTTCTTAGTACACGTTATATATTAGAGTGCAAATATTATATCCGTGAAATAAGCGCTAACATTTAGTACTAATTAACATTTTACTAGTTTTACTACTGAGTAGACAACAATGATAAAGCATTTGCTGCTATTTATTAGTACTATTTAGTTAGCTAACTATTTCATGGATATAATATTTGCACTCTAGTATTCTCTAAGTTAGTCATTAGTATTCCCTATATAGAGAATACTAATAAGGCTTTGTAACAAAAGAAAACAAAGAGCTTTATTAGTATTCTCTATATAGAGAATACTAATGAGTCCATTGTTAAAGCCCTATTAGTTACTTTATGAGATATAGAGCGCACAAATGCTCGGCGCTGATTGGTCGAGTGAGTATGACTATATTCTAATTTGTGCTTAAACAGTTGTATTTTAGCATGTCTAACATTTTGCATCTCATTAGATATTTGTATATTTATATAAATGTATACTACAACGTTTCTGCAATTGAGTGTATATATATTTATTATTATTATTATTATTATTTTTGTTTTTATTGTAAAGCGCTATTGGATAAATTAGAAATAGCGCTATATAAATTGATTATTATTATTATTATTATTACTATTCAATGCTTCAGTTTAACTTCAAGTTTTTTTTCTGGATATTTCTCTTGTTGAGACCGCAAAAGACTTGCTTCATATTCTTTGTAGTATTTATTTAACTTTATATCTTTCATGCACTACAAATATCAAATAGCGATGACTAGTTTCGTTCCTGTATGAACCTCTTCAAATCGCTGATACAATTCAAGTTTGTATAACTGATAAAGGCTTTCGAGGCTTCGATGTGTCTCTGTACGTTTTACTTTGCGATCAGTCGGCATGTTGACAGCTCATGGCATTGCTGGTCTTAGTTCGTGTGGCGATCTCAAGTTTGAAGATTTACTCGTCTTTGACTACATACACCGAACACTCTGACGAGTAAAGAATATAAGATTTCCCTCGAAAAATTCCACATGAAGTGGCTTCCCAGTTCAAAATAGCCGTCTTCTTCGACTTCCTAAGACGCTGGCTACCGGAAGTATTGCGCAACTTTGGAAATTTCTGACGCCCAAAAAAACCCGGGAAAAAAAAATATAAAAAAAATACGGCCAGCGTTTTTCAACATTCTCGTACCCAGACCATTCTCAGCTTCCTAATGAAAAATCGAAGGCTCTGGTAAGAGACAAACCGCAAAACCCAGATTCTAGGTCGTCAGGTATGCGCATGCTCAATATTTTGTAACTTTCGGTGACAAAATGGCGGACTTCAGCGAAGTTCTCATTTACATTTCAGTTAAGTTAGAAAATATTGAGCATGTGCATATCTGACGACCTAGAATCTGGTTCTTCCGGTTTGTCTTTTACCAGAGCCTTCGATTTTTCGTTAGAAAGCATGAGAATGCGGTTTTCAACTCGTTCCGGTCAAAGGCCTGGACACGAGTAATAATGAAATGAAGAAGACGAGAAGTGTGTAGCGAAGTTCCAGATGGGATTTGAACCCACGACCTTCCGTATTCTAGTCGGATGCTCTACCACTGAGCTACTGGGTACTCTAATGGTGAGCTAAGGTCATAGTGGGTCATGAATGAACCCATGACCTTACATATTATAGTCGGATGCTCTACCACTGAGCTACTGGGTACTCTAATGGTGAGCTAAGGTCATAGTGGGTCATGAATGAACCCATGACCTTACATATTCTAGTCGGATACTCTACCACTGAGCTACTGGGTACTCTAATGGTGAGCTAAGGTCATAGTGGGTCATGAATGAACCCATGACCTTACATATTATAGTCGGATGCTCTACCACTGAGCTACTGGGAACTCTAATGGTGAGCTAAGGTCATAGTGGGTCATGAATGAACCCATGACCTTACATATTATAGTCGGATGCTCTACCACTGAGCTACTGGGTACTCTAATGGTGAGCTAAGGTCATAGTGGGTCATGAATGAACCCATGACCTTACATATTATAGTCGGATGCTCTACCACTGAGCTACTGGGAACTCTAATGGTGAGCTAAGGTCATAGTGGGTCATGAATGAACCCATGACCTTCTGTATTCTAGTCGGATGCTCTACCACTGAGCTACTGGGAACTGAAATGAAAAGAGCAGCTCGAAATTAGTAAAAGGGCGAAGTTTCAGCTCATAATGTCTGACACAGGAGAAATGACATTTTAAAAAAAATCGTTCCTTTTCTAATATTTTGTTTGGAAAATGCATTGGATGCATGATGGCACGGCTCTTACCATCCAATGCATTTTCCAAACAAAATCTTAGAAAATGATGTATTTTATTTGTTTAGTGATTTCTCCTGTGTCAGACATTATGAGCTGGAACTCTGCCCTTTTACGAGCTGCTCTTTTCATTTCTGGAGTTCATTTTGACACTGATGTTCGATTTTTAAAAGGAGGTTGGGGTCACGTGACCTCTTAGTTCGCCTATTGAAGAATCTTCGGGTTCAAAATCATAGAACATTGAAGCTGAGACCGCTAGGATGTATGGATAAGCGGTAATTTTTTTTTGGGTGTTTATTGAAAGAAATCATCTCTTTAAGCAAAATTCAACACATATATGGGAAATAAATGACGAATAAGCGACGTTATTTACCACTTTCCCAGGTATCCCTTGCGGTCTTAGCTTCTATGTTCTATGATTCTTCAATTTAGTGTATAGAAATAACTAAGATGATGATGATTATCCTTGGTCAAGCTAACATGGACTAAATATATTATCCAGTGGTTTTGAGTTTCTATACTTGTACGGTTTTGTTCTTTCTAAACATGGATCAACTATCCTGAAGCACTATGATTCATAATTCTATCTACTGTCCTTAATCTCAGTTGTTGTTGTTTCAGTAGAAACAACATTCCTACACAACTATTATATTTTATTTGACATACCGTACACCTGTTTGTCCTATGTGAATAATAAATACTAAAAAAGGAATACTTATCGTTGCAGTATACAGTGTGTTGCCCTAAATACCGGCTGTACCCTAATCCGGCCATTTTAACTTTAAAGCGCTGTGATTTCTCGTATATTAAAAAAAATGACAAACAAGATCATCGTATGAATTATTGATGAGTTTAGGTTTATTAACTGCTGTTTGGGGATTCCTTGCCACTTTTTAGGCAGGAATTCAAATGTGTTTTGAAAGTAGGAAAAACAATCGCTTCAGTAATTTTCATGTTTTCGTGCATCTTAAGTCATGCGGGCAAAGTCTTTAAACATTTCCTCGTAAGTTATGGAGCGTAAACAGATTATATTTGGCAGAAATACGACGCTAATCAGTAGCTTTGGACACAAAGAAAAACAATCATGAACGGCTTAAATAAAGGGAAGTTCAGATCAGGTGAAATTACGTGCATATTTTGGTAGGTATGCCTAAATCCGGCCACAAATCACATACAAAATAGAGCGGGATAAGTGGCCGGATTACCTGAAACCATAGTTATTAACTATGCTGAAACAGAAGCCCGAGTTTTCTGGGATTCTAACTTTCCGATCGGAAATACACATACAATTTGATTTTCAAAGCGGAATTTCCATTTTTTCCGGGTAAATGGTAAGCACCCCAGATGTCATTGCGGGCGCGGTTCCCAATGAAGTAGAGAAGGGTCTTTTTTCGGTCTTTTTAAAATTTATCTTTACAATCTTTTCACGTAGAATGACTTAAAAAGTCCTTTATTATAGCAATGCGGAAACAAATTAGTTAAAACGATATGGAAGATAATGTAAAACTTACCGAGCAATTCCTGCTTATTTATGGCCGGAATTTAGGGCAACCTGGCCGAACTTAGGGCATCTACCTGGATCAATATTTTTTATACAAGCTCAATGTTGAAGTGAAACAAATGTCAATTTGTGACAAGGTAAGTGAAAGAGAAATCTAGCCTTTGACTGATTTTTAGACCGCTACTATTTTCCTAAAGAAAGTTACAGCGATTAATGCAAAAAGCGGCCGGATTTAGGGCAACACACTGTATATATAAAATAAAAAATAAAATAAAATATCGTTGTTACTCAAAGAAATGTAGTAACTTGTAGCCCTCCTAAATATTATTGATTCGCCAAGTTTCTGCTATCACAGACAAGTTTTTTTACAATTTTACTATTGAAAACAGGTGTATATAACAACAAGTAGGCAGGATTGACCAATTACAAGTAGGCAGGATTGACCAATTACAAGTAGGCAGGATTGACCAATTACAAGTAGGCAGGATTGACCAATTACAAGTAGGCAGGATTGACCAATTACAAGTAGGCAGGATTGACCAATTACAAGTAGGCAGGATTGGCCAATTACAAGTAGGCAGGATTGACCAATTACAAGTAGGCAGGATTGACCAATTACAAGTAGGCAGGATTGACCAATTACTGTGGAATTAACTAACTAGCAAATAATAATAATAATAATAACGGTTTATTCACAGTATTTCTACATGGTAGCTCTACATCTGTGAATAGGAAACTAAGCTTAAAGACCAAAAATAAATAAATGTAGTGGTAGTGTGTGTGAGAGTACAGTGACACCCAATTGGACATTGGACACTTAAATAAACAGTTATTTATTTTATTTTAATAATTATAATAAAGAAGATATTATTGCTATGATTGACAGGTCCTCGTTGTTACGTCAAGCCCAGTGGCAAGTCGAATCGAAAGCTGATTACCAATGCGATAGCACATGTTTGCTTGTCAGGAACTGTCAACAAAGAAAACAAAGAAAAATGTCTCCAGGTAACTCATTGTACCCTGCCAGCAGAGTTTCTTCTTTTGGTGTTTTTGCATTTTTATTTTGCTGTACAGGGTTTTGCTTCTTGATCGTTTGTGAGGGGAATTCTGCCAGAAAATGACATTTTAATCGTTGAGCATGCGCAAAATTCGACGCCATATTTGTTTGGCAATGAAGGCTCAATATTCTAACCAGCGGTCATTCATTAAACTCTGCGTGCGCATACCGTGGGCTCATTTATAGACAGATGAAACATTTTGATTTGATGCGTGCGCTTTCAATCTTCTATAAATGTGGGAAGAAACCGTTGCGCATACTCAGTGAGTAAAGTGTCGATTCCTGGCAGAGCTTCCTCTCGAACGATCAAGAAACAACAGCCAATACAAACACATCGACAAAACATAAAACTCAGCTAGCAGGAAATCGCTGCGTCTTTGAGATTTACTGATTTAAAAAAATAATTGTATTACTACAATTTGCATTTGGCGGCATCGACACGCAATACTGCACGCTACATTGCACGCTAGATAACCCTGTCGGTTATCATAACAATAAGCACGCTATATTGCACGCTAGATAACCCTGTCGGTTATCATAACAATAGGCACGCTATATTGCACGCTAGATAACCCTGTCAGTTATCATAACATAGGTAAAATAGCGTGCTTATATGGAGCTAAATCGTCTACTACGCCATGCCTATGACTTCTATTTTGTCTTGTAGGCCATCGCAGAGTCGTCAGGGTTTCATTTCATTGTTCTTTTCAAAGACGGTTTAAAGTTCCGTGGGTTGTACATGCTGAACCCAGAAATAGAACAGGTAGATCAATAGCCATATTTAAGTGAATTATAAACCATTGTTACCTATCATTATTTTTTATCTAAAATTGCTGAATGTCCTAATCTATTTCTTTAGTTTTCTCACCGAAAGATCTTAGTAAAAGCTTCATTGCTTTACCACCACGTGATAACGATTATTGACTGATTTGGTGTATTTCAGGCTTTCAAGGTGTTCGGGATTGGACCAAAAGTCATCACTTCGAAGATGGTGGACTGTGTTTATAAGTGAGTACAGTCGATTCAGAAAACGTTGTCGGTGACCGGCCTCGCGACTACGCGACTAGACCGAACGGGAGTATGGGTAGAAATACTACGGTAATAATAAGAAATCACCGAAGTGGGAAGCGGGTAACTGCATATCTGATTAGCCATGCCTCGAGCTTACAGTGAACAATGAGTGAAGACCTACGCTGGCGAGTGGTTTGGATTCCACAGTAGAGATAGAAAACCTCTTGTTCGTCTCCCCAAAGTAACCCATTGGGAAGTGACTGTTTGTAGCTGGCGACAGTTCTTCAGGGCAGCGTTTAAAAATATGGTATTTCAACAACTGAACGTTCTCAAAGCACGGCAGGTCCTTGACGAAAAATGAGTCATAACGACTCTTATTCTCCTTTCGTAAAACACAAAGGCATACATTCATTCGATTACTCGCCAATATGATGAGAAATTAAATTTCCAGAACGAATAATTTATTGATTCGGTAATTTCTACCCATACTCCCGTTCGGTCTAAATCTGGAATGAAATCGATGAGTCCATGAAAAGTTTAAATAGAGCTAAATTTAAAGAAAAAATGAATGATCAATTATTGAAATCTTACTCCACATGATTCATTTTATATTCTATCATCTAATATATACTGTATTTATCGATTACATTATTTGTTTATTATATATCAAGTATTTATGTATTTTCTTGATCCATGTAACTAATGATTTTATATTACTTTATTTTTATCTTATCCATTCACCTTAAATATAAGTTTATATGAGACATAGTCATGTCAGCTTATACTTATACTGTATTATTATTATATTATTGTATGTGTGTATTTGTATTTTTTTCTCTTGTTCTTCATTGACTGACCAAATTATATTTTCAAAATAAATGCTTGTACCTAATAATCCAGTTATATTACTTAACCCGCAAAACATAACTTTTCTTCATCTATTAACTTAACTTATAAACTAAATTGTATGTAAACTACTGGTACTAAAATAAAGTCTATGTCTATGTCTATGTAGTCGCGAGGACGGTCACCGACAACATTTTCTGAATCGACTGTATATCTATCCCCAGCGTACAACCATTCTAGTTAACGTACAACCATTCTCGTTAACTTATAACCATTCTCGTTAACTTATAACCATTCTCGTTAACTTATAACCATTCTCGTTAACTTATAACCATTCTCGTTAACTTATAACCATTCTCGTTAACTTATAACCATTCTACATGTAGTTAACTTATAACCATTCTAGTTAACTTATAACCATTCTCGTTAACTTATAACCATTCTCATTAACTTATAATCATTCTCGTTAACTTATAACCATTCTCGTTAACTTATAACCATTCTTGTTAACTTATAACCATTCTTGTTAACTTATAACCATTCTCGTTAACTTATAACCATTCTCGTTAACTTATAACCATTCTCGTTAACTTATAACCATTCTTGTTAACTTATAACCATTCTAGTTAACTTATAACCATTCTCGTTAACTTATAACCATTCTAGTTAACTTATAACCATTCTTGTTAACTTATAACCATTCTCGTAACTTATAACATTCTCGTTAACTTATAACCATTCTTGTTAACTTATAACCATTCTAGTTAACTTATAACCATTCTAGTTAACTTATAACCATTCTCGTTAACTTATAACCATTCTCGTTAACTTATAACCATTCTCGTTAACTTATAACCATTCTTGTTAACTTATAACCATTCTTGTTAAACTTATAACCATTCTCGTTAACTTATAACCATTCTCGTTAACTTATAACCATTCTCGTTAACTTATAACCATTCTCGTTAACTTATAACCATTCTCGTTAACTTATAACCATTCTCGTTAACTTATAACCATTCTCGTTAACTTATAACCATTCTTGTTAACTTATAACCATTCTTGTTAACTTATAACCATTCTCGTTAACTTATAACCATTCTCGTTAACTTATAACCATTCTTGTTAACTTATAACCATTCTCGTTAACTTATAACCATTCTCGTTAACTTATAACCATTCTCGTTAACTTATAACCATTCTCGTTAACTTATAACCATTCTCGTTAACTTATAACCATTCTCGTTAACTTATAACCATTCTCGTTAACTTATAACCATTCTCGTTAACTTATAACCATTCTCGTTAACTTATAACCATTCTCGTTAACTTATAACCATTCTCGTTAACTTATAACCATTCTCGTTAACTTATAACCATTCTAGTTAACTTATAACCATTCTCGTTAACTTATAACCATTCTCGTTAACTTATAACCATTCTCGTTAACTTATAACCATTCTCGTTAACTTATAACCATTCTCGTTAACTTATAACCATTCTCGTTAACTTATAACCATTCTCGTTAACTTATAACCATTCTTGTTAACTTATAACCATTCTCGTTAACTTATAACCATATTGCTGGTTGGTGAAATATCGTTGGACGTTAATTAAACCCATGGGCGTGTTCAGTCTCACCAATCCCATGCAATAATGCTAGTTTGATTGACGGCCGTCCAGTTTGTCTGAAAGCGTTCTGATGTGAATACATACATACATAATCTTTATTTCAACACGATTAAAATTAAAGCTAAGAAGCTGGTGGAGTCGTGTGTACATAACAAACACAATATCTAAAAATTGAATAACATATATACAAGAAAATATAGAGGGTCCGCAACCAGGATTGAACATATTGGAAGTAAAGACGCTCTCTGGTTGATAATTAGGATTTATTTGAGCTTTCGACTACTAGGCTGTAGTCTTTATCGAATGACAGTAAAGCAAGAAATTTGAATATAATATATAAACCAAGGACAATAGATATCATAAGACAATGTCAGTGGAGAAGAATAGACCCTATGCAATACTCGATTTCTGTACTTTGCATAAATTTGCAAAAACTGAAAGAATAACGAGTTAAGTAAAGGTAAAGTAATAGATTGAAAGACCATCGACAGTTTAGTATTTACCCCCAAAAGTGCATTAATAAAAATGAAACCATCATCAAGTAATAAGCGTTTGAAAGGTGCAAAATACATGGAAACGAGGCATCTAGGGCCAAAGTCCGGTTTCTGGTACAAATCTATGTAATTTCAAATCACTATAACTTTTCAAGATTGCATAGTACAGCCCTAAAAATTTGGTATGTTCATTATTGAAAACCCTCTCTTCAAAGAGATGGTCAGATATTGCTGTAATATCTTCCCAATAACAAAGGAAATCAGATTTTACGATTCTACCAGTATTGCATAGGGTCTATAGCATGTTTTCCTGGTAGTGGCTTCGCATTATTATATCTATTTGAATATAATATATAACCAAGGACAATAGATATAATAAGACAATGTCAGTGGAGAAGAATAGCGTGTTTTCCTGGTAGTGGCTTCGCATTATTATATCTATTTGAATATAATATATAAACCAAGGACAATAGATATAATAAGACAATGTCAGTGGAGAAGAATAGCGTGTTGTCCTGGTAGTGGCTTCGCATTATTATATCTATTTGAATATAATATATAAACCAAGGACAATAGATATCATAAGACAATGTCAGTGGAGAAGAATAGCGTGTTGTCCTGGTAGTGGCTTCGCATTATTATATCTATTTGAATATAATATATAAACCAAGGACAATAGATATCATAAGACAATGTCAGTGGAGAAGAATAGCGTGTTGTCCTGGTAGTGGCTTCGCATTATTAT
Organism: Actinostola sp. cb2023; assembly: GCA_033675265.1. Lineage (NCBI taxonomy): Eukaryota > Metazoa > Cnidaria > Anthozoa > Actiniaria > Actinostolidae > Actinostola > Actinostola sp. cb2023. The sequence goes on from JAUJYZ010000997.1 coordinate 68,747, forward strand.
ATCTATTTGAATATAATATATAAACCAAGGACAATAGATATAATAAGACAATGTCAGTGGAGAAGAATAGCGTGTTGTCCTGGTAGTGGCTTCGCATTATTATATCTATTTGAATATAATATATAAACCAAGGACAATAGATATAATAAGACAATGTCAGTGGAGAAGAATAGCGTGTTGTCCTGGTAGTGGCTTCGCATTATTATATCTATTTGAATATAATATATAAACCAAGGACAATAGATATAATAAGACAATGTCAGTGGAGAAGAATAGCGTGTTGTCCTGGTAGTGGCTTCGCATTATTATATCTATTTGAATATAATATATAAACCAAGGACAATAGATATAATAAGACAATGTCAGTGGAGAAGAATAGCGTGTTGTCCTGGTAGTGGCTTCGCATTATTATATCTATTTGAATATAATATATAAACCAAGGACAATAGATATAATAAGACAATGTCAGTGGAGAAGAATAGCGTGTTGTCCTGGTAGTGGCTTCGCATTATTATATCTATTTGAATATAATATATAAACCAAGGACAATAGATATCATAAGACAATGTCAGTGGAGAAGAATAGCGTGTTGTCCTGTTAGTGGCTTCGCATTATTATATCTATTTGAATATAATATATAAACCAAGGACAATAGATATAATAAGACAATGTCAGTGGAGAAGAATAGCGTGTTGTCCTGGTAGTGGCTTCGCATTATTATATCTATTTGAATATAATATATAAACCAAGGACAATAGATATAATAAGACAATGTCAGTGGAGAAGAATAGCGTGTTGTCCTGGTAGTGGCTTCGCATTATTATATCTATTTGAATATAATATATAAACCAAGGACAATAGATATCATAAGACAATGTCAGTGGAGAAGAATAGCGTGTTGTCCTGTTAGTGGCTTCGCATTATTATATCTATTTGAATATAATATATAAACCAAGGACAATAGATATAATAAGACAATGTCAGTGGAGAAGAATAGCGTGTTGTCCTGGTAGTGGCTTCGCATTATTATATCTATTTGAATATAATATATAAACCAAGGACAATAGATATAATAAGACAATGTCAGTGGAGAAGAATAGCGTGTTGTCCTGGTAGTGGCTTCGCATTATTATATCTATTTGAATATAATATATAAACCAAGGACAATAGATATAATAAGACAATGTCAGTGGAGAAGAATAGCGTGTTGTCCTGGTAGTGGCTTCGCATTATTATATCTATTTGAATATAATATATAAACCAAGGACAATAGATATAATAAGACAATGTCAGTGGAGAAGAATAGCGTGTTGTCCTGGTAGTGGCTTCGCATTATTATATCTATTTGAATATAATATATAAACCAAGGACAATAGATATAATAAGACAATGTCAGTGGAGAAGAATAGCGTGTTGTCCTGGTAGTGGCTTCGCATTATTATATCTATTTGAATATAATATATAAACCAAGGACAATAGATATAATAAGACAATGTCAGTGGAGAAGAATAGCGTGTTGTCCTGGTAGTGGCTTCGCATTATTATATCTATTTGAATATAATATATAAACCAAGGACAATAGATATAATAAGACAATGTCAGTGGAGAAGAATAGCGTGTTGTCCTGGTAGTGGCTTCGCATTATTATATCTATTTGAATATAATATATAAACCAAGGACAATAGATATAATAAGACAATGTCAGTGGAGAAGAATAGCGTGTTGTCCTGGTAGTGGCTTCGCATTATTATATCTATTTGAATATAATATATAAAACCAGGGACATAGATATATAATAAGACAATGTCAGTGGAGAAGAATAGCGTGTTGTCCTGTTAGTGGCTTCGCATTATTATATCTATTTGAATATAATATATAAACCAAGGACAATAGATATAATAAGACAATGTCAGTGGAGAAGAATAGCGTGTTGTCCTGGTAGTGGCTTCGCATTATTATATCTATTTGAATATATATAAACCAAGGACAATAGATATAATAAGACAATGTCAGTGGAGAAGAATAGCGTGTTGTCCTGGTAGTGGCTTCGCATTATTATATCTATTTGAATATAATATATAAACCAAGGACAATAGATATAATAAGACAATGTCAGTGGAGAAGAATAGCGTGTTGTCCTGGTAGTGGCTTCGCATTATTATATCTATTTGAATATAATATATAAACCAAGGACAATAGATATAATAAGACAATGTCAGTGGAGAAGAATAGCGTGTTGTCCTGGTAGTGGCTTCGCATTATTATATCTATTTGAATATAATATATAAACCAAGGACAATAGATATAATAAGACAATGTCAGTGGAGAAGAATAGCGTGTTGTCCTGTAGTGGCTTCGCATTATTATATCTATTTGAATATAATATATAAACCAAGGACAATAGATATAATAAGACAATGTCAGTGGAGAAGAATAGCGTGTTGTCCTGGTAGTGGCTTCGCATTATTATATCTATTTGAATATAATATATAAACCAAGGACAATAGATATAATAAGACAATGTCAGTGGAGAAGAATAGCGTGTTGTCCTGTAGTGGCTTCGCATTATTATATCTATTTGAATATAATATATAAACCAAGGACAATAGATATAATAAGACAATGTCAGTGGAGAAGAATAGCGTGTTGTCCTGGTAGTGGCTTCGCATTATTATATCTATTTGAATATAATATATAAACCAAGGACAATAGATATAATAAGACAATGTCAGTGGAGAAGAATAGCGTGTTGTCCTGGTAGTGGCTTCGCATTATTATATCTATTTGAATATAATATATAAACCAAGGACAATAGATATAATAAGACAATGTCAGTGGAGAAGAATAGCGTGTTGTCCTGGTAGTGGCTTCGCATTATTATATCTATTTGAATATAATATATAAACCAAGGACAATAGATATAATAAGACAATGTCAGTGGAGAAGAATAGCGTGTTGTCCTGGTAGTGGCTTCGCATTATTATATCTATTTGAATATAATATATAAACCAAGGACAATAGATATAATAAGACAATGTCAGTGGAGAAGAATAGCGTGTTGTCCTGGTAGTGGCTTCGCATTATTATATCTATTTGAATATAATATATAAACCAAGGACAATAGATATAATAAGACAATGTCAGTGGAGAAGAATAGCGTGTTGTCCTGGTAGTGGCTTCGCATTATTATATCTATTTGAATATAATATATAAACCAAGGACAATAGATATAATAAGACAATGTCAGTGGAGAAGAATAGCGTGTTGTCCTGGTAGTGGCTTCGCATTATTATATCTATTTGAATATAATATATAAACCAAGGACAATAGATATAATAAGACAATGTCAGTGGAGAAGAATAGCGTGTTGTCCTGGTAGTGGCTTCGCATTATTATATCTATTTGAATATAATATATAAACCAAGGACAATAGATATAATAAGACAATGTCAGTGGAGAAGAATAGCGTGTTGTCCTGGTAGTGGCTTCGCATTATTATATCTATTTGAATATAATATATAAACCAAGGACAATAGATATAATAAGACAATGTCAGTGGAGAAGAATAGCGTGTTGTCCTGGTAGTGGCTTCGCATTATTATATCTATTTGAATATAATATATAAACCAAGGACAATAGATATAATAAGACAATGTCAGTGGAGAAGAATAGCGTGTTGTCCTGGTAGTGGCTTCGCATTATTATATCTATTTGAATATAATATATAAACCAAGGACAATAGATATAATAAGACAATGTCAGTGGAGAAGAATAGCGTGTTGTCCTGGTAGTGGCTTCGCATTATTATATCTATTTGAATATAATATATAAACCAAGGACAATAGATATAATAAGACAATGTCAGTGGAGAAGAATAGCGTGTTGTCCTGGTAGTGGCTTCGCATTATTATATCTATTTGAATATAATATATAAACCAAGGACAATAGATATAATAAGACAATGTCAGTGGAGAAGAATAGCGTGTTGTCCTGGTAGTGGCTTCGCATTATTATATCTATTTGAATATAATATATAAACCAAGGACAATAGATATAATAAGACAATGTCAGTGGAGAAGAATAGCGTGTTGTCCCTGGTAGTGGCTTCGCATTATTATATCTATTTGAATATAATATATAAACCAAGGACAATAGATATAATAAGACAATGTCAGTGGAGAAGAATAGCGTGTTTGTCCTGGTAGTGGCTTCGCATTATTATATCTATTTGAATATAATATATAAACCAAGGACAATAGATATAATAAGACAATGTCAGTGGAGAAGAATAGCGTGTTGTCCTGGTAGTGGCTTCGCATTATTATATCTATTTGAATATAATATATAAACCAAGGACAATAGATATAATAAGACAATGTCAGTGGAGAAGAATAGCGTGTTGTCCTGTTAGTGGCTTCGCATTATTATATCTATTTGAATATAATATATAAACCAAGGACAATAGATATAATAAGACAATGTCAGTGGAGAAGAATAGCGTGTTGTCCTGTTAGTAGTGGCTTCGCATTATTATATCTATTTGAATATAATATATAAACCAAGGACAATAGATATAATAAGACAATGTCAGTGGAGAAGAATAGCGTGTTGTCCTGGTAGTGGCTTCGCATTATTATATCTATTTGAATATAATATATAAACCAAGGACAATAGATATAATAAGACAATGTCAGTGGAGAAGAATAGCGTGTTGTCCTGTTAGTGGCTTCGCATTATTATATCTATTTGAATATAATATATAAACCAAGGACAATAGATATAATAAGACAATGTCAGTGGAGAAGAATAGCGTGTTGTCCTGGTAGTGGCTTCGCATTATTATATCTATTTGAATATAATATATAAACCAAGGACAATAGATATAATAAGACAATGTCAGTGGAGAAGAATAGCGTGTTGTCCTGGTAGTGGCTTCGCATTATTATATCTATTTGAATATAATATATAAACCAAGGACAATAGATATCATAAGACAATGTCAGTGGAGAGAATAGCGTGTTGTCCTGGTAGTGGCTTCGCATTATTATATCTATTTGAATATAATATATAAACCAAGGACAATAGAGATATAATAAGACAATGTCAGTGGAGAAGAATAGCGTGTTGTCCTGGTAGTGGCTTCGCATTATTATATCTATTTGAATATAATATATAAACCAAGGACAATAGATATAATAAGACAATGTCAGTGGAGAAGAATAGCGTGTTGTCCTGGTAGTGGCTTCGCATTATTATATCTATTTGAATATAATATATAAACCAAGGACAATAGATATAATAAGACAATGTCAGTGGAGAAGAATAGCGTGTTGTCCTGGTAGTGGCTTCGCATTATTATATCTATTTGAATATAATATATAAACCAAGGACAATAGATATAATAAGACAATGTCAGTGGAGAAGAATAGCGTGTTGTCCTGGTAGTGGCTTCGCATTATTATATCTATTTGAATATAATATATAAACCAAGGACAATAGATATAATAAGACAATGTCAGTGGAGAAGAATAGCGTGTTGTCCTGGTAGTGGCTTCGCATTATTATCTATTTGAATATAATATATAAACCAAGGACAATAGATATAATAAGACAATGTCAGTGGAGAAGAATAGCGTGTTGTCCTGGTAGTGGCTTCGCATTATTATATCTATTTGAATATAATATATAAACCAAGGACAATAGATATAATAAGACAATGTCAGTGGAGAAGAATAGCGTGTTGTCCTGGTAGTGGCTTCGCATTATTATATCTATTTGAATATAATATATAAACCAAGGACAATAGATATAATAAGACAATGTCAGTGGAGAAGAATAGCGTGTTGTCCTGGTAGTGGCTTCGCATTATTATATCTATTTGAATATAATATATAAACCAAGGACAATAGATATAATAAGACAATGTCAGTGGAGAAGAATAGCGTGTTGTCCTGGTAGTGGCTTCGCATTATTATATCTATTTGAATATAATATATAAACCAAGGACAATAGATATAATAAGACAATGTCAGTGGAGAAGAATAGCGTGTTGTCCTGGTAGTGGCTTCGCATTATTATATCTATTTGAATATAATATATAAACCAAGGACAATAGATATAATAAGACAATGTCAGTGGAGAAGAATAGCGTGTTGTCCTGGTAGTGGCTTCGCATTATTATATCTATTTGAATATAATATATAAACCAAGGACAATAGATATAATAAGACAATGTCAGTGGAGAAGAATAGCGTGTTGTCCTGGTAGTGGCTTCGCATTATTATATCTATTTGAATATAATATATAAACCAAGGACAATAGATATAATAAGACAATGTCAGTGGAGAAGAATAGCGTGTTGTCCTGGTAGTGGCTTCGCATTATTATATCTATTTGAATATAATATATAAACCAAGGACAATAGATATAATAAGACAATGTCAGTGGAGAAGAATAGCGTGTTGTCCTGGTAGTGGCTTCGCATTATTATATCTATTTGAATATAATATATAAACCAAGGACAATAGATATAATAAGACAATGTCAGTGGAGAAGAATAGCGTGTTGTCCTGGTAGTGGCTTCGCATTATTATATCTATTTGAATATAATATATAAACCAAGGACAATAGATATAATAAGACAATGTCAGTGGAGAAGAATAGCGTGTTGTCCTGGTAGTGGCTTCGCATTATTATATCTATTTGAATATAATATATAAACCAAGGACAATAGATATAATAAGACAATGTCAGTGGAGAAGAATAGCGTGTTGTCCTGGTAGTGGCTTCGCATTATTATATCTATTTGAATATAATATATAAACCAAGGACAATAGATATAATAAGACAATGTCAGTGGAGAAGAATAGCGTGTTGTCCTGGTAGTGGCTTCGCATTATTATATCTATTTGAATATAATATATAAACCAAGGACAATAGAGATATAATAAGACAATGTCAGTGGAGAAGAATAGCGTGTTGTCCTGGTAGTGGCTTCGCATTATTATATATCTATTTGAATATAATATATAAACCAAGGACAATAGATATAATAAGACAATGTCAGTGGAGAAGAATAGCGTGTTGTCCTGGTAGTGGCTTCGCATTATTATATCTATTTGAATATAATATATAAACCAAGGACAATAGATATAATAAGACAATGTCAGTGGAGAAGAATAGCGTGTTGTCCTGGTAGTGGCTTCGCATTATTATATCTATTTGAATATAATATATAAACCAAGGACAATAGATATAATAAGACAATGTCAGTGGAGAAGAATAGCGTGTTGTCCTGGTAGTGGCTTCGCATTATTATATCTATTTGAATATAATATATAAACCAAGGACAATAGATATAATAAGACAATGTCAGTGGAGAAGAATAGCGTGTTGTCCTGGTAGTGGCTTCGCATTATTATATCTATTTGAATATAATATATAAACCAAGGACAATAGATATAATAAGACAATGTCAGTGGAGAAGAATAGCGTGTTGTCCTGGAATAGCGTGTTGTCCTTAGTGGCTTCGCATTATTATATCTATTTGAATATAATATATAAACCAAGGACAATAGATATAATAAGACAATGTCAGTGGAGAAGAATAGCGTGTTGTCCTGGTAGTGGCTTCGCATTATTATATCTATTTGAATATAATATATAAACCATATAAACCAAGGACAATAGATATAATAAGACAATGTCAGTGGAGAAGAATAGCGTGTTGTCCTGTAGTGGCTTCGCATTATTATATCTATTTGAATATAATATATAAACCAAGGACAATAGATATAATAAGACAATGTCAGTGGAGAAGAATAGCGTGTTGTCCTGTTAGTGGCTTCGCATTATTATATCTATTTGAATATAATATATAAACCAAGGACAATAGATATAATAAGACAATGTCAGTGGAGAAGAATAGCGTGTTGTCCTGGTAGTGGCTTCGCATTATTATATCTATTTGAATATAATATATAAACCAAGGACAATAGATATAATAAGACAATGTCAGTGGAGGAAATAGCGTGTTGTCCTGGTAGTGGCTTCGCATTATTATATCTATTTGAATATAATATATAAACCAAGGACAATAGATATAATAAGACAATGTCAGTGGAGAAGAATAGCGTGTTGTCCTGGTAGTGGCTTCGCATTATTATATCTATTTGAATATAATATATAAACCAAGGACAATAGATATAATAAGACAATGTCAGTGGAGAAGAATAGCGTGTTGTCCTGGTAGTGGCTTCGCATTATTATATCTATTTGAATATAATATATAAACCAAGGACAATAGATATAATAAGACAATGTCAGTGGAGAAGAATAGCGTGTTGTCCTGGTAGTGGCTTCGCATTATTATATCTATTTGAATATAATATATAAACCAAGGACAATAGATATAATAAGACAATGTCAGTGGAGAAGAATAGCGTGTTGTCCTGGTAGTGGCTTCGCATTATTATATCTATTTGAATATAATATATAAACCAAGGACAATAGATATAATAAGACAATGTCAGTGGAGAAGAATAGCGTGTTGTCCTGGTAGTGGCTTCGCATTATTATATCTATTTGAATATAATATATAAACCAAGGACAATAGATATAATAAGACAATGTCAGTGGAGAAGAATAGCGTGTTGTCCTGGTAGTGGCTTCGCATTATTATATCTATTTGAATATAATATATAAACCAAGGACAATAGATATAATAAGACAATGTCAGTGGAGAAGAATAGCGTGTTGTCCTGGTAGTGGCTTCGCATTATTATATCTATTTGAATATAATATATAAACCAAGGACAATAGATATAATAAGACAATGTCAGTGGAGAAGAATAGCGTGTTGTCCTGGTAGTGGCTTCGCATTATTATATCTATTTGAATATAATATATAAACCAAGGACAATAGATATAATAAGACAATGTCAGTGGAGAAGAATAGCGTGTTGTCCTGTTAGTGGCTTCGCATTATTATTATATCTATTTGAATATAATATATAAACCAAGGACAATAGATATAATAAGACAATGTCAGTGGAGAAGAATAGCGTGTTGTCCTGGTAGTGGCTTCGCATTATTATATCTATTTGAATATAATATATAAACCAAGGACAATAGATATAATAAGACAATGTCAGTGGAGAAGAATAGCGTGTTGTCCTGTTAGTGGCTTCGCATTATTATATCTATTTGAATATAATATATAAACCAAGGACAATAGATATAATAAGACAATGTCAGTGGAGAAGAATAGCGTGTTGTCCTGGTAGTGGCTTCGCATTATTATATCTATTTGAATATAATATATAAACCAAGGACAATAGATATAATAAGACAATGTCAGTGGAGAAGAATAGCGTGTTGTCCTGGTAGTGGCTTCGCATTATTATATCTATTTGAATATAATATATAAACCAAGGACAATAGATATAATAAGACAATGTCAGTGGAGAAGAATAGCGTGTTGTCCTGGTAGTGGCTTCGCATTATTATATCTATTTGAATATAATATATATATAAACCAAGGACAATAGATATAATAAGACAATGTCAGTGGAGAAGAATAGCGTGTTGTCCTGGTAGTGGCTTCGCATTATTATATCTATTTGAATATAATATATAAACCAAGGACAATAGATATAATAAGACAATGTCAGTGGAGAAGAATAGCGTGTTGTCCTGGTAGTGGCTTCGCATTATTATATCTATTTGAATATAATATATAAAAAGGACAATACAATAGATATAATAAGACAATGTCAGTGGAGAAGAATAGCGTGTTGTCCTGTTAGTGGCTTCGCATTATTATATCTATTTGAATATAATATATAAACCAAGGACAATAGATATAATAAGACAATGTCAGTGGAGAAGAATAGCGTGTTGTCCTGTTAGTGGCTTCGCATTATTATATCTATTTGAATATAATATATAAACCAAGGACAATAGATATAATAAGACAATGTCAGTGGAGAAGAATAGCGTGTTGTCCTGGTAGTGGCTTCGCATTATTATATCTATTTGAATATAAATATATAAACCAAGGACAATAGATATAATAAGACAATGTCAGTGGAGAAGAATAGCGTGTTGTCCTGGTAGTGGCTTCGCATTATTATATCTATTTGAATATATATATATAAACCAAGGACAATAGATATAATAAGACAATGTCAGTGGAGAAGAATAGCGTGTTGTCCTGGTAGTGGCTTCGCATTATTATATCTATTTGAATATAATATATAAACCAAGGACAATAGATATAATAAGACAATGTCAGTGGAGAAGAATAGCGTGTTGTCCTGGTAGTGGCTTCGCATTATTATATCTATTTGAATATAATATATAAACCAAGGACAATAGATATAATAAGACAATGTCAGTGGAGAAGAATAGCGTGTTGTCCTGGTAGTGGCTTCGCATTATTATATCTATTTGAATATAATATATAAACCAAGGACAATAGATATAATAAGACAATGTCAGTGGAGAAGAATAGCGTGTTGTCCTGGTAGTGGCTTCGCATTATTATATCTATTTGAATATAATATATAAACCAAGGACAATAGATATAATAAGACAATGTCAGTGGAGAAGAATAGCGTGTTGTCCTGGTAGTGGCTTCGCATTATTATATCTATTTGAATATAATATATAAACCAAGGACAATAGATATAATAAGACAATGTCAGTGGAGAAGAATAGCGTGTTGTCCTGGTAGTGGCTTCGCATTATTATATCTATTTGAATATAATATATAAACCAAGGACAATAGATATAATAAGACAATGTCAGTGGAGAAGAATAGCGTGTTGTCCTGGTAGTGGCTTCGCATTATTATATCTATTTGAATATAATATATAAACCAAGGACAATAGATATAATAAGACAATGTCAGTGGAGAAGAATAGCGTGTTGTCCTGGTAGTGGCTTCGCATTATTTATTATATCTATTTGAATATAATATATAAACCAAGGATATAATACCAAGGACATAGGACAATAGATATAATAAGACAATGTCAGTGGAGAAGAATAGCGTGTTGTCCTGGTAGTGGCTTCGCATTATTATATCTATTTGAATATAATATATAAACCAAGGACAATAGATATAATAAGACAATGTCAGTGGAGAAGAATAGCGTGTTGTCCTGGTAGTGGCTTCGCATTATTATATCTATTTGAATATAATATATAAACCAAGGACAATAGATATAATAAGACAATGTCAGTGGAGAAGAATAGCGTGTTGTCCTGGTAGTGGCTTCGCATTATTATATCTATTTGAATATAATATATAAACCAAGGACAATAGATATAATAAGACAATGTCAGTGGAGAAGAATAGCGTGTTGTCCTGGTAGTGGCTTCGCATTATTATATCTATTTGAATATAATATATAAACCAAGGACAATAGATATAATAAGACAATGTCAGTGGAGAAGAATAGCGTGTTGTCCTGTTAGTGGCTTCGCATTATTATATCTATTTGAAATATAATATATAAACCAAGGACAATAGATATAATAAGACAATGTCAGTGGAGAAGAATAGCGTGTTGTCCTGGTAGTGGCTTCGCATTATTATATCTATTTGAATATAATATATAAACCAAGGACAATAGATATAATAAGACAATGTCAGTGGAGAAGAATAGCGTGTTGTCCTGTTAGTGGCTTCGCATTATTATATCTATTTGAATATAATATATAAACCAAGGACAATAGATATAATAAGACAATGTCAGTGGAGAAGAATAGCGTGTTGTCCTGGTAGTGGCTTCGCATTATTATATCTATTTGAATATAATATATAAACCAAGGACAATAGATATAATAAGACAATGTCAGTGGAGAAGAATAGCGTGTTGTCCTGGTAGTGGCTTCGCATTATTATATCTATTTGAATATAATATATAAACCAAGGACAATAGATATAATAAGACAATGTCAGTGGAGAAGAATAGCGTGTTGTCCTGGTAGTGGCTTCGCATTTATATATATCTATTTGAATATAATATATAAACCAAGGACAATAGATATAATAAGACAATGTCAGTGGAGAAGAATAGCGTGTTGTCCTGGTAGTGGCTTCGCATTATTATATCTATTTGAATATAATATATAAACCAAGGACAATAGATATAATAAGACAATGTCAGTGGAGAAGAATAGCGTGTTGTCCTGGTAGTGGCTTCGCATTATTATATCTATTTGAATATAATATATAAACCAAGGACAATAGATATAATAAGACAATGTCAGTGGAGAAGAATAGCGTGTTGTCCTGTTAGTGGCTTCGCATTATTATATCTATTTGAATATAATATATAAACCAAGGACAATAGATATAATAAGACAATGTCAGTGGAGAAGAATAGCGTGTTGTCCTGGTAGTGGCTTCGCATTATTATATCTATTTGAATATAATATATAAACCAAGGACAATAGATATAATAAGACAATGTCAGTGGAGAAGAATAGCGTGTTGTCCTGGTAGTAGTGGCTTCGCATTATTATATCTATTTGAATATAATATATAAACCAAGGACAATAGATATAATAAGACAATGTCAGTGGAGAAGAATAGCGTGTTGTCCTGGTAGTGGCTTCGCATTATTATATCTATTTGAATATAATATATAAACCAAGGACAATAGATATAATAAGACAATGTCAGTGGAGAAGAATAGCGTGTTGTCCTGGTAGTGGCTTCGCATTATTATATCTATTTGAATATAATATATAAACCAAGGACAATAGATATAATAAGACAATGTCAGTGGAGAAGAATAGCGTGTTGTCCTGTAGTGGCTTCGCATTATTATATCTATTTGAATATAATATATAAACCAAGGACAATAGATATAATAAGACAATGTCAGTGGAGAAGAATAGCGTGTTGTCCTGGTAGTGGCTTCGCATTATTATATCTATTTGAATATAATATATAAACCAAGGACAATAGATATAATAAGACAATGTCAGTGGAGAAGAATAGCGTGTTGTCCTGTTAGTGGCTTCGCATTATTATATCTATTTGAATATAATATATAAACCAAGGACAATAGATATAATAAGACAATGTCAGTGGAGAAGAATAGCGTGTTGTCCTGGTAGTGGCTTCGCATTATTATATCTATTTGAATATAATATATAAACCAAGGACAATAGATATAATAAGACAATGTCAGTGGAGAAGAATAGCGTGTTGTCCTGGTAGTGGCTTCGCATTATTATATCTATTTGAATATAATATATAAACCAAGGACAATAGATATAATAAGACAATGTCAGTGGAGAAGAATAGCGTGTTGTCCTGGTAGTGGCTTCGCATTATTATATCTATTTGAATATAATATATAAACCAAGGACAATAGATATAATAAGACAATGTCAGTGGAGAAGAATAGCGTGTTGTCCTGGTAGTGGCTTCGCATTATTATATCTATTTGAATATAATATATAAACCAAGGACAATAGATATAATAAGACAATGTCAGTGGAGAAGAATAGCGTGTTGTCCTGGTAGTGGCTTCGCATTATTATATCTATTTGAATATAATATATAAACCAAGGACAATAGATATAATAAGACAATGTCAGTGGAGAAGAATAGCGTGTTGTCCTGGTAGTGGCTTCGCATTATTATATCTATTTGAATATAATATATAAACCAAGGACAATAGATATAATAAGACAATGTCAGTGGAGAAGAATAGCGTGTTGTCCTGGTAGTGGCTTCGCATTATTATATCTATTTGAATATAATATATAAACCAAGGACAATAGATATAATAAGACAATGTCAGTGGAGAAGAATAGCGTGTTGTCCTGGTAGTGGCTTCGCATTATTATATCTATTTGAATATAATATATAAACCAAGGACAATAGATATAATAAGACAATGTCAGTGGAGAAGAATAGCGTGTTGTCCTGGTAGTGGCTTCGCATTATTATATCTATTTGAATATAATATATAAACCAAGGACAATAGATATAATAAGACAATGTCAGTGGAGAAGAATAGCGTGTTGTCCTGGTAGTGGCTTCGCATTATTATATCTATTTGAATATAATATATAAACCAAGGACAATAGATATAATAAGACAATGTCAGTGGAGAAGAATAGCGTGTTGTCCTGGTAGTGGCTTCGCATTATTATATCTATTTGAATATAATATATAAACCAAGGACAATAGATATAATAAGACAATGTCAGTGGAGAAGAATAGCGTGTTGTCCTGTTAGTGGCTTCGCATTATTATATCTATTTGAATATAATATATAAACCAAGGACAATAGATATAATAAGACAATGTCAGTGGAGAAGAATAGCGTGTTGTCCTGGTAGTGGCTTCGCATTATTATATCTATTTGAATATAATATATAAACCAAGGACAATAGATATAATAAGACAATGTCAGTGGAGAAGAATAGCGTGTTGTCCTGGTAGTGGCTTCGCATTATTATATCTATTTGAATATAATATATAAACCAAGGACAATAGATATAATAAGACAATGTCAGTGGAGAAGAATAGCGTGTTGTCCTGGTAGTGGCTTCGCATTATTATATCTATTTGAATATAATATATAAACCAAGGACAATAGATATAATAAGACAATGTCAGTGGAGAAGAATAGCGTGTTGTCCTGGTAGTGGCTTCGCATTATTATATCTATTTGAATATAATATATAAACCAAGGACAATAGATATAATAAGACAATGTCAGTGGAGAAGAATAGCGTGTTGTCCTGGTAGTGGCTTCGCATTATTATATCTATTTGAATATAATATATAAACCAAGGACAATAGATATAATAAGACAATGTCAGTGGAGAAGAATAGCGTGTTGTCCTGGTAGTGGCTTCGCATTATTATATCTATTTGAATATAATATATAAACCAAGGACAATAGATATAATAAGACAATGTCAGTGGAGAAGAATAGCGTGTTGTCCTGGTAGTGGCTTCGCATTATTATATCTATTTGAATATAATATATAAACCAAGGACAATAGATATAATAAGACAATGTCAGTGGAGAAGAATAGCGTGTTGTCCTGGTAGTGGCTTCGCATTATTATATCTATTTGAATATAATATATAAACCAAGGACAATAGATATAATAAGACAATGTCAGTGGAGAAGAATAGCGTGTTGTCCTGGTAGTGGCTTCGCATTATTATATCTATTTGAAATATAATATAAACCAAGGACAATAGATATAATAAGACAATGTCAGTGGAGAAGAATAGCGTGTTGTCCTGGTAGTGGCTTCGCATTATTATATCTATTTGAATATAATATATAAACCAAGGACAATAGATATAATAAGACAATGTCAGTGGAGAAGAATAGCGTGTTGTCCTGGTAGTGGCTTCGCATTATTATATCTATTTGAATATAATATATAAACCAAGGACAATAGATATAATAAGACAATGTCAGTGGAGAAGAATAGCGTGTTGTCCTGGTAGTGGCTTCGCATTATTATATATCTATTTGAATATAATATATAAACCAAGGACAATAGATATAATAAGACAATGTCAGTGGAGAAGAATAGCGTGTTGTCCTGGTAGTGGCTTCGCATTATTATATCTATTTGAATATAATATATAAACCAAGGACAATAGATATAATAAGACAATGTCAGTGGAGAAGAATAGCGTGTTGTCCTGGTAGTGGCTTCGCATTATTATATCTATTTGAATATAATATATAAACCAAGGACAATAGATATAATAAGACAATGTCAGTGGAGAAGAATAGCGTGTTGTCCTGTAGTGGCTTCGCATTATTATATCTATTTGAATATAATATATAAACCAAGGACAATAGATATAATAAGACAATGTCAGTGGAGAAGAATAGCGTGTTGTCCTGGTAGTGGCTTCGCATTATTATATCTATTTGAATATAATATATAAACCAAGGACAATAGATATAATAAGACAATGTCAGTGGAGAAGAATAGCGTGTTGTCCTGGGTAGTGGCTTCGCATTATTATATCTATTTGAATATAATATATAAACCAAGGACAATAGATATAATAAGACAATGTCAGTGGAGAAGAATAGCGTGTTGTCCTGGTAGTGGCTTCGCATTATTATATCTATTTGAATATAATATATAAACCAAGGACAATAGATATAATAAGACAATGTCAGTGGAGAAGAATAGCGTGTTGTCCTGGTAGTGGCTTCGCATTATTATATCTATTTGAATATAATATATAAACCAAGGACAATAGATATAATAAGACAATGTCAGTGGAGAAGAATAGCGTGTTGTCCTGGTAGTGGCTTCGCATTATTATATCTATTTGAATATAATATATAAACCAAGGACAATAGATATAATAAGACAATGTCAGTGGAGAAGAATAGCGTGTTGTCCTGGTAGTGGCTTCGCATTATTATATCTATTTGAATATAATATATAAACCAAGGACAATAGATATAATAAGACAATGTCAGTGGAGAAAATAGCGTGTTGTCCTGGTAGTGGCTTCGCATTATTATATCTATTTGAATATAATATATAAACCAAGGACAATAGATATAATAAGACAATGTCAGTGGAGAAGAATAGCGTGTTGTCCTGGTAGTGGCTTCGCATTATTATATCTATTTGAATATAATATATAAACCAAGGACAATAGATATAATAAGACAATGTCAGTGGAGAAGAATAGCGTGTTGTCCTGTTAGTGGCTTCGCATTATTATATCTATTTGAATATAATATATAAACCAAGGACAATAGATATAATAAGACAATGTCAGTGGAGAAGAATAGCGTGTTGTCCTGGTAGTGGCTTCGCATTATTATATCTATTTGAATATAATATATAAACCAAGGACAATAGATATAATAAGACAATGTCAGTGGAGAAGAATAGCGTGTTGTCCTGGTAGTGGCTTCGCATTATTATATCTATTTGAATATAATATATAAACCAAGGACAATAGATATAATAAGACAATGTCAGTGGAGAAGAATAGCGTGTTGTCCTGGTAGTGGCTTCGCATTATTATATCTATTTGAATATAATATATAAACCAAGGACAATAGATATAATAAGACAATGTCAGTGGAGAAGAATAGCGTGTTGTCCTGGTAGTGGCTTCGCATTATTATATCTATTTGAATATAATATATAAACCAAGGACAATAGATATAATAAGACAATGTCAGTGGAGAAGAATAGCGTGTTGTCCTGGTAGTGGCTTCGCATTATTATATCTATTTGAATATAATATATAAACCAAGGACAATAGATATAATAAGACAATGTCAGTGGAGAAGAATAGCGTGTTGTCCTGGTAGTGGCTTCGCATTATTATATCTATTTGAATATAATATATAAACCAAGGACAATAGATATAATAAGACAATGTCAGTGGAGAAGAATAGCGTGTTGTCCTGGTAGTGGCTTCGCATTATTATATCTATTTGAATATAATATATAAACCAAGGACAATATATATAATAAGACAATGTCAGTGGAGAAGAATAGCGTGTTGTCCTGGTAGTGGCTTCGCATTATTATATCTATTTGAATATAATATATAAACCAAGGACAATAGATATAATAAGACAATGTCAGTGGAGAAGAATAGCGTGTTGTCCTGGTAGTGGCTTCGCATTATTATATCTATTTGAATATAATATATAAACCAAGGACAATAGATATAATAAGACAATGTCAGTGGAGAAGAATAGCGTGTTGTCCTGGTAGTGGCTTCGCATTATTATATCTATTTGAATATAATATATAAACCAAGGACAATAGATATAATAAGACAATGTCAGTGGAGAAGAATAGCGTGTTGTCCTGGTAGTGGCTTCGCATTATTATATCTATTTGAATATAATATATAAACCAAGGACAATAGATATAATAAGACAATGTCAGTGGAGAAGAATAGCGTGTTGTCCTGGTAGTGGCTTCGCATTATTATATCTATTTGAATATAATATATAAACCAAGGACAATAGATATAATAAGACAATGTCAGTGGAGAAGAATAGCGTGTTGTCCTGGTAGTGGCTTCGCATTATTATATCTATTTGAATATAATATATAAACCAAGGACAATAGATATAATAAGACAATGTCAGTGGAGAAGAATAGCGTGTTGTCCTGGTAGTGGCTTCGCATTATTATATCTATTTGAATATAATATATAAACCAAGGACAATAGATATAATAAGACAATGTCAGTGGAGAAGAATAGCGTGTTGTCCTGGTAGTGGCTTCGCATTATTATATCTATTTGAATATAATATATAAACCAAGGACAATAGATAATAAGACAATCAGACAATGTCAGTGGAGAAGAATAGCGTGTTGTCCTGTAGTGGCTTCGCATTATTATATCTATTTGAATATAATATATAAACCAAGGACAATAGATATAATAAGACAATGTCAGTGGAGAAGAATAGCGTGTTGTCCTGGTAGTGGCTTCGCATTTATTATTATATCTATTTGAATATAATATATAAACCAAGGACAATAGATATAATAAGACAATGTCAGTGGAGAAGAATAGCGTGTTGTCCTGGTAGTGGCTTCGCATTATTATATCTATTTGAATATAATATATAAACCAAGGACAATAGATATAATAAGACAATGTCAGTGGAGAAGAATAGCGTGTTGTCCTGGTAGTGGCTTCGCATTATTATATCTATTTGAATATAATATATAAACCAAGGACAATAGATATAATAAGACAATGTCAGTGGAGAAGAATAGCGTGTTGTCCTGGTAGTGGCTTCGCATTATTATATCTATTTGAATATAATATATAAACCAAGGACAATAGATATAATAAGACAATGTCAGTGGAGAAGAATAGCGTGTTGTCCTGGTAGTGGCTTCGCATTATTATATCTATTTGAATATAATATATAAACCAAGGACAATAGATATAATAAGACAATGTCAGTGGAGAAGAATAGCGTGTTGTCCCTAGTGGTAGTGGCTTCGCATTATTATATCTATTTGAATATAATATATAAACCAAGGACAATAGATATAATAAGACAATGTCAGTGGAGAAGAATAGCGTGTTGTCCTGGTAGTGGCTTCGCATTATTATATCTATTTGAATATAATATATAAACCAAGGACAATAGATATAATAAGACAATGTCAGTGGAGAAGAATAGCGTGTTGTCCTGGTAGTGGCTTCGCATTATTATATCTATTTGAATATAATATATAAACCAAGGACAATAGATATAATAAGACAATGTCAGTGGAGAAGAATAGCGTGTTGTCCTGGTAGTGGCTTCGCATTATTATATCTATTTGAATATAATATATAAACCAAGGACAATAGATATAATAAGACAATGTCAGTGGAGAAGAATAGCGTGTTGTCCTGGTAGTGGCTTCGCATTATTATATCTATTTGAATATAATATATAAACCAAGGACAATAGATATAATAAGACAATGTCAGTGGAGAAGAATAGCGTGTTGTCCTGGTAGTGGCTTCGCATTATTATATCTATTTGAATATAATATATAAACCAAGGACAATAGATATAATAAGACAATGTCAGTGGAGAAGAATAGCGTGTTGTCCTGGTAGTGGCTTCGCATTATTATATCTATTTGAATATAATATATAAACCAAGGACAATAGATATAATAAGACAATGTCAGTGGAGAAGAATAGCGTGTTGTCCTGGTAGTGGCTTCGCATTATTATATCTATTTGAATATAATATATAAACCAAGGACAATAGATATAATAAGACAATGTCAGTGGAGAAGAATAGCGTGTTGTCCTGGTAGTGGCTTCGCATTATTATATCTATTTGAATATAATATATAAACCAAGGACAATAGATATAATAAGACAATGTCAGTGGAGAAGAATAGCGTGTTGTCCTGGTAGTGGCTTCGCATTATTATATCTATTTGAATATAATATATAAACCAAGGACAATAGATATAATAAGACAATGTCAGTGGAGAAGAATAGCGTGTTGTCCTGGTAGTGGCTTCGCATTATTATATCTATTTGAATATAATATATAAACCAAGGACAATAGATATAATAAGACAATGTCAGTGGAGAAGAATAGCGTGTTGTCCTGGTAGTGGCTTCGCATTATTATATCTATTTGAATATAATATATAAACCAAGGACAATAGATATAATAAGACAATGTCAGTGGAGAAGAATAGCGTGTTGTCCTGGTAGTGGCTTCGCATTATTATATCTATTTGAATATAAATATAAACCAAGGACAATAGATATAAACCAAGGACAATAGATATAATAAGACAATGTCAGTGGAGAAGAATAGCGTGTTGTCCTGGTAGTGGCTTCGCATTATTATATCTATTTGAATATAATATATAAACCAAGGACAATAGATATAATAAGACAATGTCAGTGGAGAAGAATAGCGTGTTGTCCTGGTAGTGGCTTCGCATTATTATATCTATTTGAATATAATATATAAACCAAGGACAATAGATATAATAAGACAATGTCAGTGGAGAAGAATAGCGTGTTGTCCTGGTAGTGGCTTCGCATTATTATATCTATTTGAATATAATATATAAACCAAGGACAATAGATATAATAAGACAATGTCAGTGGAGAAGAATAGCGTGTTGTCCTGGTAGTGGCTTCGCATTATTATATCTATTTGAATATAATATATAAACCAAGGACAATAGATATAATAAGACAATGTCAGTGGAGAAGAATAGCGTGTTGTCCTGGTAGTGGCTTCGCATTATTATATCTATTTGAATATAATATATAAACCAAGGACAATAGATATAATAAGACAATGTCAGTGGAGAAGAATAGCGTGTTGTCCTGGTAGTGGCTTCGCATTATTATATCTATTTGAATATAATATATAAACCAAGGACAATAGATATAATAAGACAATGTCAGTGGAGAAGAATAGCGTGTTGTCCTGGTAGTGGCTTCGCATTATTATATCTATTTGAATATAATATATAAACCAAGGACAATAGATATAATAAGACAATGTCAGTGGAGAAGAATAGCGTGTTGTCCTGGTAGTGGCTTCGCATTATTATATCTATTTGAATATAATATATAAACCAAGGACAATAGATATAATAAGACAATGTCAGTGGAGAAGAATAGCGTGTTGTCCTGTTAGTGGCTTCGCATTATTATATCTATTTGAATATAATATATAAACCAAGGACAATAGATATAATAAGACAATGTCAGTGGAGAAGAATAGCGTGTTGTCCTGGTAGTGGCTTCGCATTATATATATCTATTTGAATATAATATATAAACCAAGGACAATAGATATAATAAGACAATGTCAGTGGAGAAGAATAGCGTGTTGTCCTGGTAGTGGCTTCGCATTATTATATCTATTTGAATATAATATATAAACCAAGGACAATAGATATAATAAGACAATGTCAGTGGAGAAGAATAGCGTGTTGTCCTGTTAGTGGCTTCGCATTATTATATCTATTTGAATATAATATATAAACCAAGGACAATAGATATCATAAGACAATGTCAGTGGAGAAGAATAGCGTGTTGTCCTGTTAGTGGCTTCGCATTATTATATCTATTTGAATATAATATATAAACCAAGGACAATAGATATAATAAGACAATGTCAGTGGAGAAGAATAGCGTGTTGTCCTGGTAGTGGCTTCGCATTATTATATCTATTTGAATATAATATATAAACCAAGGACAATAGATATAATAAGACAATGTCAGTGGAGAAGAATAGCGTGTTGTCCTGTTAGTGGCTTCGCATTATTATATCTATTTGAATATAATATATAAACCAAGGACAATAGATATAATAAGACAATGTCAGTGGAGAAGAATAGCGTGTTGTCCTGGTAGTGGCTTCGCATTATTATATCTATTTGAATATAATATATAAACCAAGGACAATAGATATAATAAGACAATGTCAGTGGAGAAGAATAGCGTGTTGTCCTGGTAGTGGCTTCGCATTATTATATCTATTTGAATATAATATATAAACCAAGGACAATAGATATAATAAGACAATGTCAGTGGAGAAGAATAGCGTGTTGTCCTGTTAGTGGCTTCGCATTATTATATCTATTTGAATATAATATATAAACCAAGGACAATAGATATAATAAGACAATGTCAGTGGAGAAGAATAGCGTGTTGTCCTGGTAGTGGCTTCGCATTATTATATCTATTTGAATATAATATATAAACCAAGGACAATAGATATAATAAGACAATGTCAGTGGAGAAGAATAGCGTGTTGTCCTGGTAGTGGCTTCGCATTATTATATCTATTTGAATATAATATATAAACCAAGGACAATAGATATAATAAGACAATGTCAGTGGGAGAAGAATAGCGTGTTGTCCTGTTAGTGGCTTCGCATTATTATATCTATAATATAATATCTATTTGATATATAATATATGTCAGTGGAGAACCAAGGACAATAGATATAATATTATTAGACAATGTCCAGTGATATAATAAGACAAAGTGGAGAAGAATAGCGTGTTGTCCTGGTAGTGGCTTCGCATTATTATATCTATTTGAATATAATATATAAACCAAGGACAATAGATATAATAAGACAATGTCAGTGGAGAAGAATAGCGTGTTGTCCTGGTAGTGGCTTCGCATTATTATATCTATTTGAATATAATATATAAACCAAGGACAATAGATATAATAAGACAATGTCAGTGGAGAAGAATAGCGTGTTGTCCTGGTAGTGGCTTCGCATTATTATATCTATTTGAATATAATATATAAACCAAGGACAATAGATATAATAAGACAATGTCAGTGGAGAAGAATAGCGTGTTGTCCTGGTAGTGGCTTCGCATTATTATATCTATTTGAATATAATATATAAACCAAGGACAATAGATATAATAAGACAATGTCAGTGGAGAAGAATAGCGTGTTGTCCTGGTAGTGGCTTCGCATTATTATATCTATTTGAATATAATATATAAACCAAGGACAATAGATATAATAAGACAATGTCAGTGGAGAAGAATAGCGTGTTGTCCTGGTAGTGGCTTCGCATTATTATATCTATTTGAATATAATATATAAACCAAGGACAATAGATATAATAAGACAATGTCAGTGGAGAAGAATAGCGTGTTGTCCTGGTAGTGGCTTCGCATTATTATATCTATATTGAATATAATATATAAACCAAGGACAATAGATATAATAAGACAATGTCAGTGGAGAAGAATAGCGTGTTGTCCTGTAGTGGCTTCGCATTATTATATCTATTTGAATATAATATATAAACCAAGGACAATAGATATAATAAGACAATGTCAGTGGAGAAGAATAGCGTGTTGTCCTGGTAGTGGCTTCGCATTATTATATCTATTTGAATATAATATATAAAACCAAGGACAATAGATATAATAAGACAATGTCAGTGGAGAAGAATAGCGTGTTGTCCTGGTAGTGGCTTCGCATTATTATATCTATTTGAATATAATATATAAACCAAGGACAATAGATATAATAAGACAATGTCAGTGGAGAAGAATAGCGTGTTGTCCTGGTAGTGGCTTCGCATTATTATATCTATTTGAATATAATATATAAACCAAGGACAATAGATATAATAAGACAATGTCAGTGGAGAAGAATAGCGTGTTGTCCTGGTAGTGGCTTCGCATTATTATATCTATTTGAATATAATATATAAACCAAGGACAATAGATATAATAAGACAATGTCAGTGGAGAAGAATAGCGTGTTGTCCTGGTAGTGGCTTCGCATTATTATATCTATTTGAATATAATATATAAACCAAGGACAATAGATATAATAAGACAATGTCAGTGGAGAAGAATAGCGTGTTGTCCTGTTAGTGGCTTCGCATTATTATATCTATTTGAATATAATATATAAACCCAAGGACAATAGATATAATAAGACAATGTCAGTGGAGAAGAATAGCGTGTTGTCCTGGTAGTGGCTTCGCATTATTATATCTATTTGAATATAATATATAAACCAAGGACAATAGATATAATAAGACAATGTCAGTGGAGAAGAATAGCGTGTTGTCCTGGTAGTGGCTTCGCATTATTATATCTATTTGAATATAATATATAAACCAAGGACAATAGATATAATAAGACAATGTCAGTGGAGAAGAATAGCGTGTTTGTCCTGGTAGTGGCTTCGCATTATTATATCTATTTGAATATAATATATAAACCAAGGACAATAGATATAATAAGACAATGTCAGTGGAGAAGAATAGCGTGTTGTCCTGGTAGTGGCTTCGCATTATTATATCTATTTGAATATAATATATAAACCAAGGACAATAGATATAATAAGACAATGTCAGTGGAGAAGAATAGCGTGTTGTCCTGGTAGTGGCTTCGCATTATTATATCTATTTGAATATAATATATAAACCAAGGACAATAGATATAATAAGACAATGTCAGTGGAGAAGAATAGCGTGTTGTCCTGGTAGTGGCTTCGCATTATTATATCTATTTGAATATAATATATAAACCAAGGACAATAGATATAATAAGACAATGTCAGTGGAGAAGAATAGCGTGCGGCTTCGCATTATTATATCTATTTGAATATGTTGTCCTGGTAGTGCTTAGTGGCTTCGCATTATTATATCTATTTGAATATAATATATAAACCAAGGACAATAGATATAATAAGACAATGTCAGTGGAGAAGAATAGCGTGTTGTCCTGTTAGTGGCTTCGCATTATTATATCTATTTGAATATAATATATAAACCAAGGACAATAGATATAATAAGACAATGTCAGTGGAGAAGAATAGCGTGTTGTCCTGGTAGTGGCTTCGCATTATTATATCTATTTGAATATAATATATAAACCAAGGACAATAGATATAATAAGACAATGTCAGTGGAGAAGAATAGCGTGTTGTCCTGGTAGTGGCTTCGCATTATTATATCTATTTGAATATAATATATAAACCAAGGACAATAGATATAATAAGACAATGTCAGTGGAGAAGAATAGCGTGTTGTCCTGGTAGTGGCTTCGCATTATATATATCTATTTGAATATAATATATAAACCAAGGACAATAGATATAATAAGACAATGTCAGTGGAGAAGAATAGCGTTTTGTCCTGGTAGTGGCTTCGCATTATTATATCTATTTGAATATAATATATAAACCAAGGACAATAGATATATAATAAGACAATGTCAGTGGAGAAGAATAGCGTGTTGTCCTGGTAGTGGCTTCGCATTATTATATCTATTTGAATATAATATATAAACCAAGGACAATAGATATAATAAGACAATGTCAGTGGAGAAGAATAGCGTGTTGTCCTGGTAGTGGCTTCGCATTATTATATCTATTTGAATATAATATATAAACCAAGGACAATAGATATAATAAGACAATGTCAGTGGAGAAGAATAGCGTGTTGTCCTGGTAGTGGCTTCGCATTATTATATCTATTTGAATATAATATATAAACCAAGGACAATAGATATAATAAGACAATGTCAGTGGAGAAGAATAGCGTGTTGTCCTGGTAGTGGCTTCGCATTATTATATCTATTTGAATATAATATATAAACCAAGGACAATAGATATAATAAGACAATGTCAGTGGAGAAGAATAGCGTGTTGTCCTGTTAGTGGCTTCGCATTATTATATCTATTTGAATATAATATATAAACCAAGGACAATAGATATATATAAGACAATGTCAGTGGAGAAGAATAGCGTGTTGTCCTGGTAGTGGCTTCGCATTATTATATCTATTTGAATATAATATATAAACCAAGGACAATAGATATAATAAGACAATGTCAGTGGAGAAGAATAGCGTGTTGTCCTGGTAGTGGCTTCGCATTATTATATCTATTTGAATATAATATATAAACCAAGGACAATAGATATAATAAGACAATGTCAGTGGAGAAGAATAGCGTGTTGTCCTGTTAGTGGCTTCGCATTATTATATCTATTTGAATATAATATATAAACCAAGGACAATAGATATAATAAGACAATGTCAGTGGAGAAGAATAGCGTGTTGTCCCTGGTAGTGGCTTCGCATTATTATATCTATTTGAATATAATATATAAACCAAGGACAATAGATATAATAAGACAATGTCAGTGGAGAAGAATAGCGTGTTGTCCTGGTAGTGGCTTCGCATTATTATATCTATTTGAATATAATATATAAACCAAGGACAATAGATATAATAAGACAATGTCAGTGGAGAAGAATAGCGTGTTGTCCTGGTAGTGGCTTCGCATTATTATATCTATTTGAATATAATATATAAACCAAGGACAATAGATATAATAAGACAATGTCAGTGGAGAAGAATAGCGTGTTGTCCTGGTAGTGGCTTCGCATTATTATATCTATTTGAATATAATATATAAACCAAGGACAATAGATATAATAAGACAATGTCAGTGGAGAAGAATAGCGTGTTGTCCTGTTAGTGGCTTCGCATTATTATATCTATTTGAATATAATATATAAACCAAGGACAATAGATATAATAAGGCAATGTCAGTGGAGAAGAATAGCGTGTTGTCCTGGTAGTGGCTTCGCATTATTATATCTATTTGAATATAATATATAAACCAAGGACAATAGATATAATAAGACAATGTCAGTGGAGAAGAATAGCGTGTTGTCCTGGTAGTGGCTTCGCATTATTATATCTATTTGAATATAATATATAAACCAAGGACAATAGATATAATAAGACAATGTCAGTGGAGAAGAATAGCGTGTTGTCCTGGTAGTGGCTTCGCATTATTATATCTATTTGAATATAATATATAAACCAAGGACAATAGATATAATAAGACAATGTCAGTGGAGAAGAATAGCGTGTTGTCCTGGTAGTGGCTTCGCATTATTATATCTATTTGAATATAATATATAAACCAAGGACAATAGATATAATAAGACAATGTCAGTGGAGAAGAATAGCGTGTTGTCCTGTTAGTGGCTTCGCATTATTATTATCTATTTGAATATAATATATAAACCAAGGACAATAGATATAATAAGACAATGTCAGTGGAGAAGAATAGCGTGTTGTCCTGTTAGTGGCTTCGCATTATTATATCTATTTGAATATAATATATAAAATATATAAACCAAGGACAATAGATATAATAAGACAATGTCAGTGGAGAAGAATAGCGTGTTGTCCTGGTAGTGGCTTCGCATTATTATATCTATTTGAATATAATATATAAACCAAGGACAATAGATATAATAAGACAATGTCAGTGGAGAAGAATAGCGTGTTGTCCTGGTAGTGGCTTCGCATTATTATATCTATTTGAATATAATATATAAACCAAGGACAATAGATATAATAAGACAATGTCAGTGGAGAAGAATAGCGTGTTGTCCTGTTAGTGGCTTCGCATTATTATATCTATTTGAATATAATATATAAACCAAGGACAATAGATATAATAAGACAATGTCAGTGGAGAAGAATAGCGTGTTGTCCTGTTAGTGGCTTCGCATTATTATATCTATTTGAATATAATATATAAACCAAGGACAATAGATATAATAAGACAATGTCAGTGGAGAAGAATAGCGTGTTGTCCTGTTAGTGGCTTCGCATTATTATATCTATTTGAATATAATATATAAACCAAGGACAATAGATATAATAAGACAATGTCAGTGGAGAAGAATAGCGTGTTGTCCTGGTAGTGGCTTCGCATTATTATATATTTGATTTGAATATAATAATATAAAGAATAAATTATTATATCCAAGGACAATAGATATAATAAGAGACAATGTCAGTGGAGAAGAATAGCGTGTTGTCCTGGTAGTGGCTTCGCATTATTATATCTATTTGAATATAATATATAAACCAAGGACAATAGATATAATAAGACAATGTCAGTGGAGAAGAATAGCGTGTTGTCCTGGTAGTGGCTTCGCATTATTATATCTATTTGAATATAATATATAAACCAAGGACAATAGATATAATAAGACAATGTCAGTGGAGAAGAATAGCGTGTTGTCCTGGTAGTGGCTTCGCATTATTATATCTATTTGAATATAATATATAAACCAAGGACAATAGATATAATAAGACAATGTCAGTGGAGAAGAATAGCGTGTTGTCCTGGTAGTGGCTTCGCATTATTATATCTATTTGAATATAATATATAAACCAAGGACAATAGATATAATAAGACAATGTCAGTGGAGAAGAATAGCGTGTTGTCCTGTTAGTGGCTTCGCATTATTATATCTATTTGAATATAATATATAAACCAAGGACAATAGATATAATAAGACAATGTCAGTGGAGAAGAATAGCGTGTTGTCCTGGTAGTGGCTTCGCATTATTATATCTATTTGAATATAATATATAAACCAAGGACAATAGATATAATAAGACAATGTCAGTGGAGAAGAATAGCGTGTTGTCCTGGTAGTGGCTTCGCATTATTATATCTATTTGAATATAATATATAAACCAAGGACAATAGATATAATAAGACAATGTCAGTGGAGAAGAATAGCGTGTTGTCCTGGTAGTGGCTTCGCATTATTATATCTATTTGAATATAATATATAAACCAAGGACAATAGATATAATAAGACAATGTCAGTGGAGAAGAATAGCGTGTTGTCCTGGTAGTGGCTTCGCATTATTATATCTATTTGAATATAATATATAAACCAAGGACAATAGATATAATAAGACAATGTCAGTGGAGAAGAATAGCGTGTTGTCCTGGTAGTGGCTTCGCATTATTATATCTATTTGAATATAATATATAAACCAAGGACAATAGATATAATAAGACAATGTCAGTGGAGAAGAATAGCGTGTTGTCCTGGTAGTGGCTTCGCATTATTATATCTATTTGAATATAATATATAAACCAAGGACAATAGATATAATAAGACAATGTCAGTGGAGAAGAATAGCGTGTTGTCCTGGTAGTGGCTTCGCATTATTATATCTATTTGAATATAATATATAAACCAAGGACAATAGATAATAAGACAATGTCAGTGGAGAAGAATAGCGTGTTGTCCTGGTAGTGGCTTCGCATTATTATATCTATTTGAATATAATATATAAACCAAGGACAATAGATATAATAAGACAATGTCAGTGGAGAAGAATAGCGTGTTGTCCTGGTAGTGGCTTCGCATTATTATATCTATTTGAATATAATATATAAACCAAGGACAATAGATATAATAAGACAATGTCAGTGGAGAAGAATAGCGTGTTGTCCTGTTAGTGGCTTCGCATTATTATATCTATTTGAATATAATATATAAACCAAGGACAATAGATATAATAAGACAATGTCAGTGGAGAAGAATAGCGTGTTGTCCTGTTAGTGGCTTCGCATTATTATATCTCTATTTGAATATAATATATAAACCAAGGACAATAGATATAATAAGACAATGTCAGTGGAGAAGAATAGCGTGTTGTCCTGGTAGTGGCTTCGCATTATTATATCTATTTGAATATAATATATAAACCAAGGACAATAGATATAATAAGACAATGTCAGTGGAGAAGAATAGCGTGTTGTCCTGGTAGTGGCTTCGCATTATTATATCTATTTGAATATAATATATAAACCAAGGACAATAGATATAATAAGACAATGTCAGTGGAGAAGAATAGCGTGTTGTCCTGGTAGTGGCTTCGCATTATTATATCTATTTGAATATAATATATAAACCAAGGACAATAGATATAATAAGACAATGTCAGTGGAGAAGAATAGCGTGTTGTCCTGGTAGTGGCTTCGCATTATTATATCTATTTGAATATAATATATAAACCAAGGACAATAGATATAATAAGACAATGTCAGTGGAGAAGAATAGCGTGTTGTCCTGGTAGTGGCTTCGCATTATTATATCTATTTGAATATAATATATAAACCAAGGACAATAGATATATAAAGACAATGTCAGTGGAGAAGAATAGCGTGTTGTCCTGGTAGTGGCTTCGCATTATTATATCTATTTGAATATAATATATAAACCAAGGACAATAGATATAATAAGACAATGTCAGTGGAGAAGAATAGCGTGTTGTCCTGTAGTGGCTTCGCATTATTATATCTATTTGAATATAATATATAAACCAAGGACAATAGATATAATAAGACAATGTCAGTGGAGAAGAATAGCGTGTTGTCCTGTTAGTGGCTTCGCATTATTATATCTATTTGAATATAATATATAAACCAAGGACAATAGATATAATAAGACAATGTCAGTGGAGAAGAATAGCGTGTTGTCCTGTAGTGGCTTCGCATTATTATATCTATTTGAATATAATATATAAACCAAGGACAATAGATATAATAAGACAATGTCAGTGGAGAAGAATAGCGTGTTGTCCTGTTAGTGGCTTCGCATTATTATATCTATTTGAATATAATATATAAACCAAGGACAATAGATATAATAAGACAATGTCAGTGGAGAAGAATAGCGTGTTGTCCTGGTAGTGGCTTCGCATTATTATATCTATTTTTATATAATATATAAACCAAGGACAATAGATATAATAAGACAATGTCAGTGGAGAAGAATAGCGTGTTGTCCTGGTAGTGGCTTCGCATTATTATATCTATTTGAATATAATATATAAACCAAGGACAATAGATATAATAAGACAATGTCAGTGGAGAAGAATAGCGTGTTGTCCTGGTAGTGGCTTCGCATTATTATATCTATTTGAATATAATATATAAACCAAGGACAATAGATATAATAAGACAATGTCAGTGGAGAAGAATAGCGTGTTGTCCTGGTAGTGGCTTCGCATTATTATATCTATTTGAATATAATATATAAACCAAGGACAATAGATATAATAAGACAATGTCAGTGGAGAAGAATAGCGTGTTGTCCTGGTAGTGGCTTCGCATTATTATATCTATTTGAATATAATATATAAACCAAGGACAATAGATATAATAAGACAATGTCAGTGGAGAAGAATAGCGTGTTGTCCTGGTAGTGGCTTCGCATTATTATATCTATTTGAATATAATATATAAACCAAGGACAATAGATATAATAAGACAATGTCAGTGGAGAAGAATAGCGTGTTGTCCTGGTAGTGGCTTCGCATTATTAGATCTATTTGAATATAATATTCGCATTATTATCTATTTGAATATAATCTATAATATAATATAAACCAAGGACAATAGATATAATAAGACAATGTCAGTGGAGAAGAATAGCGTGTTGTCCTGTTAGTGGCTTCGCATTATTATATCTATTTGAATATAATATATAAACCAAGGACAATAGATATAATAAGACAATGTCAGTGGAGAAGAATAGCGTGTTGTCCTGTTAGTGGCTTCGCATTATTATATCTATTTGAATATAATATATAAACCAAGGACAATAGATATAATAAGACAATGTCAGTGGAGAAGAATAGCGTGTTGTCCTGTTAGTGGCTTCGCATTATTATATCTATTTGAATATAATATATAAACCAAGGACAATAGATATAATAAGACAATGTCAGTGGAGAAGAATAGCGTGTTGTCCTGTTAGTGGCTTCGCATTATTATATCTATTTGAATATAATATATAAACCAAGGACAATAGATATAATAAGACAATGTCAGTGGAGAAGAATAGCGTGTTGTCCTGGTAGTGGCTTCGCATTATTATATCTATTTGAATATAATATATAAACCAAGGACAATAGATATAATAAGACAATGTCAGTGGAGAAGAATAGCGTGTTTTCCTGGTAGTGGCTTCGCATTATTATATCTATTTGAATATAATATATAAACCAAGGACAATAGATATAATAAGACAATGTCAGTGGAGAAGAATAGTGTGTTGTCCTGGTAGTGGCTTCGCATTATTATATCTATTTGAATATAATATATAAACCAAGGACAATAGATATAATAAGACAATGTCAGTGGAGAAGAATAGCGTGTTGTCCTGGTAGTGGCTTCGCATTATTATATCTATTTGAATATAATATATAAACCAAGGACAATAGATATCATAAGACAATGTCAGTGGAGAAGAATAGCGTGTTGTCCTGGTAGTGGCTTCGCATTATTATATCTATTTGAATATAATATATAAACCAAGGACAATAGATATCATAAGACAATGTCAGTGGAGAAGAATAGCGTGTTGTCCTGTTAGTGGCTTCGCATTATTATAATCTATTTGAATATAATATATAAACCAAGGACAATAGATATAATAAGACAATGTCAGTGGAGAAGAATAGCGTGTTGTCCTGTTAGTGGCTTCGCATTATTATATCTATTTGAATATAATATATAAACCAAGGACAATAGATATAATAAGACAATGTCAGTGGAGAAGAATAGCATGTTTTCCTGGTAGTGGCTTCGCATTATTATATCTATTTGAATATAACATATAAACCAAGGACAATAGATATAATAAGACAATGTCAGTAGAGAAGAATAGCGTGTTGTCCTGGTAGTGGCTTCGCATTATTATATCTATTTGAATATAATATATAAACCAAGGACAATAGATATAATAAGACAATGTCAGTGGAGAAGAATAGCGTGTTGTCCTGGTAGTGGCTTCGCATTATTATATCTATTTTAATATAATATATAAACCAAGGACAATAGATATAATAAGACAATGTCAGTGGAGAAGAATAGCGTGTTGTCCTGTTAGTGGCTTCGCATTATTATATCTATTTGAATATAATATATAAACCAAGGACAATAGATATCATAAGACAATGTCAGTGGAGAAGAATAGCGTGTTGTCCTGTTAGTGGCTTCGCATTATTATATCTATTTGAATATAATATATAAACCAAGGACAATAGATATAATAAGGCAATGTCAGTGGAGAAGAATAGTGTGTTGTCCTGGTAGTGGCTTCGCATTATTATATCTATTTGAATATAATATATAAACCAAGGACAATAGATATAATAAGACAATGTCAGTGGAGAAGAATAGCGTGTTGTCCTGTTAGTGGCTTCGCATTATTATTATCTATTTGAATATAATATATAAACCAAGGACAATAGATATCATAAGACAATGTCAGTGGAGAAGAATAGCGTGTTGTCCTGGTAGTGGCTTCGCATTATTATATCTATTTGAATATAATATATAAACCAAGGACAATAGATATAATAAGACAATGTCAGTGGAGAAGAATAGCGTGTTGTCCTGTTAGTGGCTTCGCATTATTAGATCTATTTGAATATAATATATAAACCAAGGACAATAGATATCATAAGACAATGTCAGTGGAGAAGAATAGCATGTTTTCCTGGTAGTGGCTTCGCATTATTATATCTATTTGAATATAACATATAAACCAAGGACAATAGATATAATAAGACAATGTCAGTAGAGAAGAATAGCGTGTTGTCCTGGTAGTGGCTTCGCATTATTATATCTATTTGAATATAATATATAAACCAAGGACAATAGATATAATAAGAAGACACTGTCAGTGGAGAAGAATAGCGTGTTGTCCTGGTAGTGGCTTCGCATTATTATATCTATTTTAATATAATATATAAACCAAGGACAATAGATATAATAAGACAATGTCAGTGGAGAAGAATAGCGTGTTGTCCTGTTAGTTGCTTCGCATTATTATATCTATTTGAATATAATATATAAACCAAGGACAATAGATATCATAAGACAATGTCAGTGGAGAAGAATAGCGTGTTGTCCTGTTAGTGGCTTCGCATTATTATATCTATTTGAATATAATATATAAACCAAGGACAATAGATATAATAAGGCAATGTCAGTGGAGAAGAATAGTGTGTTGTCCTGGTAGTGGCTTCGCATTATTAGATCTATTTGAATATAATATATAAACCAAGGACAATAGATATAATAAGACAATGTCAGTGGAGAAGAATAGCGTGTTGTCCTGTTAGTGGCTTCGCATTATTATTATCTATTTGAATATAATATATAAACCAAGGACAATAGATATCATAAGACAATGTCAGTGGAGAAGAATAGCGTGTTGTCCTGGTAGTGGCTTCGCATTATTAGATCTATTTGAATATAATATACAAACCAAGGACAATAGATATAATAAGACAATGTCAGTGGAGAAGAATAGCGTGTTGTCCTGGTAGTGGCTTCGCATTATTATATCTATTTGAATATAATATATAAACCAAGGACAATAGATATAATAAGACAATGTCAGTGGAGAAGAATAGCGTATTGTCCTGGTAGTGGCTTCGCATTATTAGATCTATTTGAATATAATATATAAACCAAGGACAATAGATATAATAAGACATTGTCAGTGGAGAAGAATAGTGTGTTGTCCTGGTAGTGGCTTCGCATTATTAGATCTATTTGAATATAATATATAAACCAAGGACAATAGATATAATAAGACAATGTCAGTGGAGAAGAATAGCGTTTTGTCCTGGTAGTGGCTTCGCATTATTATATCTATTTGAATATAATATATAAACCAAGGACAATAGATATAATAAGACAATGTCAGTGGAGAAGAATAGTGTGTTGTCCTGGTAGTGGCTTCGCATTATTATTATCTATTTGAATATAATATATAAACCAAGGACAATAGATATAATAAGACAATGTCAGTGGAGAAGAATAGCGTATTGTCCTGGTAGTGGCTTCGCATTATTAGATCTATTTGAATATAATATATAAACCAAGGACAATAGATATAATAAGACAATGTCAGTGGAGAAGAATAGCGTATTGTCCTTGTAGTGGCTTCGCATTATTAGATCTATTTGAATATAATATATAAACCAAGGACAATAGATATCATAAGACAATGTCAGTGGAGAAGAATAGCGTGTTGTCTTGGTAGTGGCTTCGCATTATTAGATCTATTTGAATATAATATATAAACCAAGGACAATAGATATAATAAGACAATGTCAGTGGAGAAGAATAGCGTGTTGTCCTGGTAGTGGCTTCGCATTATTATATCTATTTGAATATAATATATAAACCAAGGACAATAGATATAATAAGACAATGTCAGTGGAGAAGAATAGCGTGTTGTCCTGGTAGTGGCTTCGCATTATTATATCTATTTGAATATAATATATAAACCAAGGACAATAGATATCATAAGACAATGTCAGTGGAGAAGAATAGCGTGTTGTCCTGGTAGTGGCTTCGCATTATTATATCTATTTGAATATAATATATAAACCAAGGACAATAGATATAATAAGACAATGTCAGTGGAGAAGAATAGCGTGTTGTCCTGGTAGTGGCTTCGCATTATTAGATCTATTTGAATATAATATATAAACCAAGGACAATAGATATCATAAGACAATGTCAGTGGAGAAGAATAGCGTGTTGTCCTGTTAGTGGCTTCGCATTATTATATCTATTTGAATATAACATATAAACCAAGGACAATAGATATAATAAGACAATGTCAGTGGAGAAGAATAGCGTGTTGTCCTGTTTAGTGGCTTCGCATTATTATATCTATTTGAATATAATATATAAACCAAGGACAATAGATATAATAAGACAATGTCAGTGGAGAAGAATAGCGTGTTGTCCTGTTAGTGGCTTCGCATTATTATATCTATTTGAATATAATATATAAACCAAGGACAATAGATATAATAAGACAATGTCAGTGGAGAAGAATAGCGTGTTGTCCTGTTAGTGGCTTCGCATTATTATATCTATTTGAATATAATATATAAACCAAGGACAATAGATATAATAAGGCAATGTCAGTGGAGAAGAATAGCGTGTTGTCCTGGTAGTGGCTTCGCATTATTATATCTATTTGAATATAATATATAAACCAAGGACAATAGATATAATAAGACAATGTCAGTGGAGAATAATAGCGTGTTGTCCTGGTAGTGGCTTCGCATTATTATATCTATTTGAATATAATATATAAACCAAGGACAATAGATATAATAAGACAATGTCAGTGGAGAAGAATAGCGTGTTGTCCTGGTAGTGGCTTCGCATTATTATATCTATTTGAATATAATATATAAACCAAGGACAATAGATATAATAAGACAATGTCAGTGGAGAAGAATAGCGTGTTGTCCTGGTAGTGGCTTCGCATTATTATATCTATTTGAATATAATATATAAACCAAGGACAATAGATATCATAAGACAATGTCAGTGGAGAAGAATAGCGTGTTGTCATGGTAGTGGCTTCGCATTATTATATCTATTTGAATATAATATATAAACCAAGGACAATAGATATAATAAGACAATGTCAGTGGAGAAGAATAGCGTGTTGTCCTGGTAGTGGCTTCGCATTATTATTATCTATTTGAATATAATATATAAACCAAGGACAATAGATATAATAAGACAATGTCAGTGGAGAAGAATAGCGTATTGTCCTGGTAGTAGTGCTTCGCATTATTAGATCTATTTGAATATAATATATAAACCAAGGACAATAGATATAATAAGACAATGTCAGTGGAGAAGAATAGCGTATTGTCCTTGTAGTGGCTTCGCATTATTAGATCTATTTGAATATAATATATAAACCAAGGACAATAGATATCATAAGACAATGTCAGTGGAGAAGAATAGCGTGTTGTCCTGTTAGTGGCTTCGCATTATTATATCTATTTGAATATAATATATAAACCAAGGACAATAGATATAATAAGACAATGTCAGTGGAGAAGAATAGCGTGTTGTCCTGTTAGTGGCTTCGCATTATTATATCTATTTGAATATAATATATAAACCAAGGACAATAGATATAATAAGACCATGTCAGTGGAGAAGAATAGCGTGTTGTCCTGTTAGTGGCTTCGCATTATTATATCTATTTGAATATAATATATAAACCAAGGACAATAGATATAATAAGACAATGTCAGTGGAGAAGAATAGCGTGTTGTCCTGTTAGTGGCTTCGCATTATTATATCTATTTGAATATAATATATAAACCAAGGACAATAGATATAATAAGGCAATGTCAGTGGAGAAGAATAGCGTGTTGTCCTGGTAGTGGCTTCGCATTAGTATATCTATTTGAATATAATATATAAACCAAGGACAATAGATATAATAAGACAATGTCAGTGGAGAATAATAGCGTGTTGTCCTGGTAGTGGCTTCGCATTATTATATCTATTTGAATATAATATATAAACCAAGGACAATAGATATAATAAGACAATGTCAGTGGAGAAGAATAGTGTGTTGTCCTGGTAGTGGCTTCGCATTATTATATCTATTTGAATATAATATATAAACCAAGGACAATAGATATAATAAGACAATGTCAGTGGAGAAGAATAGCGTGTTGTCCTGGTAGTGGCTTCGCATTATTATATCTATTTGAATATAATATATAAACCAAGGACAATAGATATCATAAGACAATGTCAGTGGAGAAGAATAGCGTGTTGTCCTGGTAGTGGCTTCGCATTATTATATCTATTTGAATATAATATATAAACCAAGGACAATAGATATCATAAGACAATGTCAGTGGAGAAGAATAGCGTGTTGTCCTGTTAGTGGCTTCGCATTATTATATCTATTTGAATATAATATATAAACCAAGGACAATAGATATAATAAGACAATGTCAGTGGAGAAGAATAGCGTGTTGTCCTGTTAGTGGCTTCGCATTATTATATCTATTTGAATATAATATATAAACCAAGGACAATAGATATCATAAGACAATGTCAGTGGAGAAGAATAGCATGTTTTCCTGGTAGTGGCTTCGCATTATTAGATCTATTTGAATATAATATATAAACCAAGGACAATAGATATAATAAGACAATGTCAGTGGAGAAGAATAGCGTGTTGTCCTGGTAGTGGCTTCGCATTATTATATCTATTTGAATATAATATATAAACCAAGGACAATAGATATCATAAGACAATGTCAGTGGAGAAGAATAGCGTGTTGTCCTGGTAGTGGCTTCGCATTATTGTATCTATTTGAATATAATATATAAACCAAGGACAATAGATATCATAAGACAATGTCAGTGGAGAAGAATAGCGTGTTGTCCTGGTAGTGGCTTCGCATTATTAGATCTATTTGAATATAATATATAAACCAAGGACAATAGATATAATAAGACAATGTCAGTGGAGAAGAGCTTTCTGGTTCGGTGGTTTCCTTTGTCAATGACTTTGGAATTGTTGAAGAGTGGTTATACTTCCATACATGGTTTGCGATGTTCGAGCCCTTGGCCGCAGTTTTGACATTCCTCAGATGTTCATTTTTCCTGGTTTGAAAACTACGGCCGGTTTCGCCAACGTAGCACCAAGAACAGTCAGAACATGGGATATTTTATACAACTCCTGTTTGAAGGTCGATGTTGGTGCGAGATAAGATTATCAACCAGAGAGCGTCTTTACTTCCAACATATATACAATTAAATTCCTATTCTTCGTATCTTGAATTTATAAGCAGACAGTTTGTATCGATATCAAGAACTTTCAACCCGCCAGGGTTCTCTTCAGGATGGAAGTCTTTGTTTGCTAGATAGTTGTATCTATTGTGTTACAACATAGTAACTATGGTTACAGTATTTTGTGTTACCGGTATATAAACAGTAGTGGATTTGCAACCAAATTTCGAAATATTATTTCCTTTCCCAAATATAATAAAATGCTTATCAAAATAATAATTCTGGGCCAAATTTTGGAGCACTAGAGCATTTTTTAACCGAGCTACATGTATGGGTGAACGAAGTTTCCAAATATTCCAGTGTGTTTGTATAGCGGCGCCATGTTGGATGATAAGCTGATGTCCTCCAACATGGCGGCCAATGAAGAAAACTAAAAACATTTAATTTGGTACAAATTTGTTGTTTTTTTCACGACTTTTCAGAGACGTGACTAGCGTTTGGTAAGAGTTGCGCAACACAATTCAAACTTCGAAAACTCGGACACAAAACATCCAGCCCATTTGAAAATTTCTACAATAATTCATATCACAATTCTCTAAAACACTGCAAAGAATCAAGTTGATAGAATTCAT
This sequence comes from Actinostola sp. cb2023, assembly GCA_033675265.1. NCBI lineage: Eukaryota > Metazoa > Cnidaria > Anthozoa > Actiniaria > Actinostolidae > Actinostola > Actinostola sp. cb2023. Next base: position 107,884 of record JAUJYZ010000997.1, read on the forward strand.
AACTAAATTTTAGCATTAATTTTTGTGGTATTTGATGTCACTTGCACAAGAAGAATAGCTAATGCGTATTGCTCTTACCCCACCCAAGTCGGAGTTCTAATTAAATGTTTGAAGGTCGCACGATAATGGTAGTTTGTTACTTATGTTTGTTGTTTTAGATACAGCAGCGGCGGTAAAGAGTTCATAAAGATTCCTTCCAAAACCTTATCAATATCTGTAGATGGTGTAGCTGTACAAAAAGTCTACTGGCAGACCAGTAAGCCAAATGTTGCTTCAAAGACACAGTCGAACCTAAAGCGAACACCCCGTCCTCAACGATAACCATCGACTGCTTTACCTTGTGTCAATTTTAGCAAAAATTAGTTGTCGTATAAAACTGCTTGCTAAGGATTAAATTTATAAATTCGCTAAATGTTAAGTGAGGTTGCTGACACACGGTTCGACATTGCGTGAATTGCTGGCAATTTTGTTGCAGCATATGTCCACCCTTGCAACACTGCTCGCAATAGGCGATTTGCATGATGGCGTCATATACTACAAGTACCAGAATGCTTTGCCCATTTTCTTTTGTTAGATAATTAGCATCAATTGTCTTACTATTCTCATGAGGGAATAAAAATCTGAATAAAAAAGAAAATTCCCAAAGCATTCTGGTCCTTGTAGTAAAACAACGTCATCATGCAAGTCGCCTATTGGGCTAGCGTGCTCACACGACGCAATCTGTTGTTTACAATGTTGCTGAAGTAGAAATCGATTGTACTCAATGTTGCGTGCCAAGCTTTCGGGCTAAGCGCCCATCTTCAGGGCAAAATGCTTAACATTTAATTACAACGGCTATATATATATTTTATTGGTGGCGTTTGTTTGTGTTCGTATACTTATATAGGCGTTGTAATTAGATTTTAAGCATTTTGCCCTGAAGATGCGCGCTTAGCCCGAAAGCTTGGCAGTTTTTTATTAAAACTACGGTTGAAGATACAAAATTGTTGTCATGAATTATCCAACCTACAAACCGACATTAGAATGGCTAACTAGTTTAGTGTAAAGTAGCTATAGGTATTGATTGTGAGCAATGGCTAACTAGTTTAGTGTAAAGTAGCTATAGATATTGATTGTGAGCAATGGCTAAACTACATGTAGTTTAGTGTAAAGCAGCTATAGATATTGATTGTGAGCAATGGCTAACTAGTTTAGTGTAAAGCAGCTATAGATATTGATTGTGAGCAATGGCTAACTACATGTAGTGTAGTGTAAAGCAGCTATAGATATTGATTGTGAGCAATGGCTAACTAGTTTAGTGTAAAGCAGCTATAGGTATTGATTGTAAGCAATGGCTATAACTACATGTAGTTTAGTGTAAAGTAGCTATGGATATTGATTGTGAGCAATGGCTGTGTAAAGCAGCTATAGGTATTGATTGTGAGCAATGGCTAACTAGTTTAGTGTAAAGTAGCTATAGATATTGATTGTGAGCAATGGCTAACTAGTTTAGTGTAAAGTAGCTATAGGTATTGATTGTGAGCAATGGCTAACTAGTTTAGTGTAAAGTAGCTATAGATATTGATTGTGAGCAATGGCTAACTAGTTTGGTGTAAAGCAGCTAGGGTCCTAATACAAAGTGCGAGGCACACAGCGAGGCATAATAATATATTAAGTACCATATTATTGTTTATTATTGTTTTCCTTTGTACCATGTCAAGGGTCGAGGATATAACTCTATTATTGAAAAGACAATGTTTTTAAAAGTGAACGCATGTCTATACTCATTACTTATCTGTGCCTTGTCTGTTGTCACATCGTGGTATATCTTGACGCAACGGCTTGACCTCTCGTCACGCTTCTCACTTTATTTCTAATTTTAATGTTTGATAATTAAAAAAAATTAACTTATCAGTGCGAAAAATTAAGAAATCACAGGAGCCCACAATAATATCCAACGCCAACATCAGAGACGAAATCATTCGAAGGCGTAAAAATTAATTCAAAAATATTTTTTAGACTACCGAATATGTATAACTCATTGTTCCTTTTTTTATAATATGGCAATTTCACAGTCATTATCGTGAGATTCATAGTGATTCTTATTTTTTCCCTCTAAACTGAAGCTGAACTTCCCCCTTCCTTCCCCACTGGAGAGCCGCTATTAAAGCAGGCTAGCATTTCAATGGTTTATGCAAATTTGCGATCAATGGTGAAATACATGTACTATATATACAATCATCTACCCAGGAACGTCCTTCCACGAGTTATTGGCAGTGCGTACATTGACTCTCATTCAGAAAAAAACAATCTGCTTTCATTTCAAGGCTTAGGTTCGCCGTTTGCCAAATAAAAACTTTGTGAGGACTGAATATCACAAAGTACTACCTAGCAGCTTAATTACTCGGGCCCTTCCGAAGGAAGCCCGAGTTATAAAATGGGCTTTCTTGTTTTTTTTTTTTTTTTTAGTTTTGTTTGGTCAAAGAATGAAGAAAGTATGCGACGTATTTAATCGTATCGAGTTTCAAGATTACTCAGCAGATAAGGGAATTGCGAAAACAAACGACACACAGGACTCGAGTAGATTTGAATCTTAGTTTTGAAAGCAGCTGTAGATCTTCAAGCTATTAAAGGTCAGGATTCTAGTTATAATTGAACTCACACGTACGACCAGCGATGTAACTACATCTATTGACAGAAAGCTATATGGAAGCTATATGTACAGAAGTCATGCGGCAAACAATCGAGCCAGTCGAGTTCAGTTTTCAGTAACTCACGATGGATGTTTATTTTATTCCACGTTTGAAAAATTCAGTACGATTAGTTGTGTGATCCTTGTGTGAGTCATACATCTATTACGCGACCTAATTTTAGAACCGCCGTGTAGCGCTATTTAGAACAGAATTTCCACGCTCAAAACAGGTCAGTAAACGGCAAAAATACAATCGAAATCAAAACGTCCTTAGATTTTAGGGATCTATTACAGAAGAAGACGCTCAGTGACGAGGGAGACTTGTTTCGGTGACTCATAGATAAAGATCTCCGACTCTTGAAGGTAGGCTGTGGTACGTCTTTAAACGTATTTGAGGTCACTTGAGGTCACATCTTAAATCTAACAGAAGCAGCTTTTGATTTTTAATCGATAATTCCTTTCTGATTTCGAGATAAATCGAACAAGATATTTCAATGTATAGGCAGAGACAGCAGATTGGTCGAGCTTTGTCACATCATAGCGTAGTCTGAATCAACTGGATGTTTTAAGTCTCCCCGATTAGTAGGGCACTTGTGCCCAGCTAGAAGATTTATTGAGACATTAATAAAGTTATTATTATTATTATGTTTAAAAGATACGAAGTTCGACTTTCCTCTGCGATAACGAAGAAACCAAAGACGCCATCAGAACCGTCTGACCATGAATATGAACCTCAACTGGACGTTCCAAGTACGTGCTACGGAAGTACGATTCGGAGATTTTTATCTATGCTCACCGACACATATATACATAGTCTCCCTCGTCACGCAACTGTCAGTCATTGTCAGGTCTCTCCTCACGCAACTGACATTGTCTTTGTCATAAGCCCCAGTGTACGCTCATTGAGCGTCTTGTTGCAGAATAATGTGAGCTAAAACCACTTCAAACCCGAGGTCGAGTAAACAAATGAATCACATCATTCCAAATTACTGCTTTTAAATTCTTGAATTCGATGTTTTGATAATAATAATTTACTAATTTAGCACAATTTGAGCTTGATTTGTGTCCCACAGGATGTTGATTTTATAAAACTTCATGTATCCGGTATGTGTGTATGTATACTCTTATTTCAAAAAACGTTGGCATCATCTGAAATCTGAATTTGAAATCTGAATCTGTGACCTAAAAACACTCGTAGCCACACTATTCGCCAACGCATGCAGGTCTTCGCCTAAAGGTCGTGGTATATTCCAGTGATTACAAGATATATCACGTTTTCCAATCTTCCATACGAAACTTAGGTTTAGTCATGCACTTATTGACATGACGTAAATCTAAAATAAGCCTAGGTGATCCTTGAGAATTAAACGACACAGATAAAGGGTTGATTACCGTAGGGGGAACAAAAACTTCAACAATTAAGCCTAAATGGAGTAAATCTGAAATGGCCTGGGAAACAAAGGAACTATTGTCCCTAGCGGACTTATTATTAGGCAGTAAAATGCCGGTGGGCAAAACAGAAAACAGAATAACATAACCAGATCTAATGGTACTCAAGACCCACTGGGGAGCAGAAATACTAACCCAAAAATCAATGTGAGCTTTCAATCGGCCTTTAACAATAGGTAAAGATTTACCTAATTCATAATCATGTAAATTATCGAGGTAAAAGCTAACTAAATATGTACTAGCAATGTCAGAAGTACACTTATCTTCGAGCAAACAGTCCAACTCCTCAGGGGTTTTGAAAACCACGGCAGGTGCAGAAACTGAAAAATCAGCCGGGATCAAGTTCCTTGAAACTTCCACGGCCATAGCGTGGACAAAGGGTGAATTAACCTCTGGTAGTTGCAAGGGTGTTGGTGGCTGAGGGAGCTGCTGAGGTTCCAACGTAGAAATTGGGGTTACTTCTCGCAAGCCTGACGGGACACTCTCTCCACCAATGGCAGTGGGCACCACAGAAACGGCAGGAACCGCGGAGCTGACCACTGGAGGAACTTTGGTATGGGTGGAAGGGCGAGAAACCGTAGGAGTGGCGGTCATATGTTGCGGACGAGCGACCGTACGACGACGAAGGGTATCCGCGACCTCGCGCTTCATGGCTGAAAGGAAATCCATGGCCCCTCTTGGACTTGGCGGCTTTGGATTTCTGTCTCAATGCTTCCTTTTCAGCCTGATGAATCTTCTTGTCGTCGTCAGGATCAAGGGCCACGGCAGAAGCCTCGTAGTGCTTAACGGTAAGCCAACCGGCCTCAGAGGAGTCTGCGATTCTAATCTTGCGATTACGTTCATCGATCAGAGAAGAGGCCTCGTTTAGCAACTCCTTAGTGGTATTATTATCTTCAGAGTTAAGAGCAGCAATAGCCTTCTCCAAGATGCCTTTGACTGAGACGTTGAACTTGAAGTTTCTTTCGTTACCGGGATGAGTGAACTTTATATCTGAATCTGCTTTCAGTTGTTTGGAGATACACAAAGCAGTTTCGGCAGTACCAGTTGTAACCACGAACTGACCGGCTAATTGAGACTTGTGGTCGTCTAATTGCTCAAGTAAAAACGAGCGAAAATCATCCAGATCAGCCTTCGTCACGCTGTCTCCCATCAAGCAAGCAGACTAAGGGACTGACAGAAACGTAACAACAGAACTACTGACTGAAATGCACTGGAAGCGTCAAGTGACGAATACACTTGAAGGAGTGGTATATAAGACTAATAGTGGTCCCATGAGGGACACGCCGCATAGCGGCGGGCATGCCTTAAGCACAACAACATGAAAAACATTACTCTTCCAGAAAGAGTTTCTTGTGTTAGATCTACCCTTCGTCTTACAATATCAGCAATACAATTTTTGGGGAATTTTAAAACGTTGTCACACCATCTCAAAACATCAAGCGCTCAATTCGCTATTCATGCTAATCATCACTAACGATAAATGCAAAAACCATGCATCGTAATCAATAGCATTATGATGATCGAATGATCGAAAACGTTTATCAAACTAAATAAAATGTATATCTTACATATGTAACAATTATATAATCCTGGCGTGATGACACAATAGCATTACTGTTTCTTGACCTAATTTCTAGTTACTTAGAGTTGAATTTATCCTAAAAAGAACAAATTATTAACCTAAAGGTTTCAATTGTGACGGCTTTAGCGATATCAAGTTCCATTACATGCCATTACCTTCGAAGTTGACAACTCGATTATTACAATAAATCGATCATTTCTCATTCGATATCAAACAAAATCAGTCTTATTTAGTCAACAAATTTTCCAAACCTTACTAACAACGTTTTCTAAGTTGATCTTTACGTCCATAATTCGTCCTCTTCGTCCATGTTGTTGTTGTCATTGATATACGTCACGTCACGTTATATCCTCACCCATCGGCGGTTTTGCTCAAAATTCCCGATTTAGACACATACATAAGCTTTTACAAAGCGAAATTCTCCCAAGCAAATGTTTTTAAGCATGTCAGTGACGATTCTCGAAGCTTTGATACACAACACATTGATGTTTGCCCAACGCGCTAGCGGTTCAGATATAAGAATGCGTGACGTGACCAGCGGACTCTATGTGAGAATCGGATTATCTGTCACAGATTTTGCAATACCCGCACTTCGAACTTTAAACTGTGGTATGGTTACAGTAACATTATTGTGGAGTAATGTCTTCAGATCTTTCGTGTTCATTTGCGTCGTTTTGCGATAGCCGCTGTGATATTTCATCGCGATATCCCGGTTTTGAAGGTTTTTTTCCTTTGCAATCTTGCGTGAAAGACGTGAGGTCTCATTTAAGGATATGGTATACGTTCGCGGGTGTCGTGCGCTTCAGAAATTCTGTACGCAACACAAAAGGCTAAACTATAGAAAACTATATATCATTGTAAAGCTTTTTTTTTCTACAGTTCTTAAAAGAACTGTAGAAAACCATGAAATAATAAAAAATCGTAAAAGTTTTAATCCCATTGAGAAAGGAGGCCAGATTCCGAAAAATGGAGGCTTTCATAAAATCGAATTACCAGCGCTCCAGTTACGGTCAAGTATGAATCTGAATGCTGAATCTCTATCACCAGATATTGTTTTCCAAAAGAGTGTCGGGGATTTTCGATATTTGATTCCTAAAAAAAATGACAAGCATTCAAAGTTTGATGTTATGTCGGTACAGTTTGTAGCCTCCACAATGAACTCACGTTACAACTCACTTTGTTTTATTAAACTCACTACTCACGATACAAAAATCTTCGAAGACCTCGAACGGCTCTATCTCTCTCTCTCTGCCCCTCCCCCTCGAAAGGGGACTCGCATTACATTACTGGGGTCACGTACTTCCGTCACGACACTCCCGACACTCTCCCCTATTTGATCCTGAAAGGAACAAATATATAAACGTTAACTGATGATTTACTGTCAATGTTCTTGTATTGTTCTTGATACTATAGTTAAATGTTCAATGTTCAAATGTTTTGGTCTTCCTCTTGCGCAATCTCGCCGATGCGTCGTCTTGCTGCTTGGGCGGCTGCTCTTGGCTGAAATTCTCTTGCCGTAGGGTTCAGTGGACGGTTGGGTAGTCTATCGCAGGACAGCTCCATTGGGTATAGCTGTTGAGGCGCACGTTCCGGATACGACTTCCCTGCTCTCAGCTTCACCGCTCTTACTACGCCGTCTCTGCCTTCGATGAGTTTGTCGACGATCCCTATGTTCCACTTTCCCCGATTTCGTTCATCACTTTGGATCAGCACCACGTCACCAATCTTTAGGTCGAGCTCTTTTGTATTGTGCTTGAGGTTGTGTCGTTCCCTCAAACTCCGCACATATTCCTTGGTCCATCTTGACCATAGCACATCTTTACAACGGCGAAGGTATTTCGCTCGATTCCTCAAGTCAGTGTCATCAAGCGAGTCAGCATCCATCTCCGGAATTAAGTTGGGTTCACCGTAGATCATCAAATTTGGCGTCAGCAATGGCAGCTGCACATCATCCTCCACGTATGTTAAAGGACGGTTGTTGATTGCCACCTCCACATCGAGCATCACTTCCTCAAGCTCCTTCCACGTGAGGACTGCTCTGCCCACTGATTTGTATAGCGCTTGCTTCACAATGCCAACCAGTCTCTCGAATTGGCCACCCCACCATGGGGCTCTGCTTAGGTTAAACTGCCACACAATGGATTTGTGGGCTAGGTAGTTTTGTGTACCTTCATCTCTCATGACGTTTCTCAGCCACTTTGCCGCTCCAACAAAGCTCCTCCCGTTGTCTGAGTAAATCTTGCGGGGTCTACCGCGCCTGGCTATGAATCGTTTCAAGGCAGCGATGAATCCTTCTGTGGTTTGGTCTGGCAACAACTCGATATGTACAGCTCTAGTAAGACTGCAGGTGAATAGTAGTATATAAGCTTTCCCCTCCTTCTTGGGTGTCATCTTATACATTATGGGGCCTGCGTAGTCCACTCCCACCACTTGAAATGGGTTTGAGCCTTCTGTTCGGTCGATGGGTAGATTACCTGGCGGAGGACTGTGGAATGCTGTAGTATGGAACTTTTTACAGCCGTAGCATTTTTTCACACCACTCTTCTTGTCAAGTATCTCAGTTTCGGAATCCAATAAGTCTGTCTGACGTAAGACATCGTAAGACCGGCTCCCCCATGAAGTGTGCACCAGTGTGCGTCCTGGACGATCTTCTCTGACAGCGTTGTACTGGGAGGTAGGTAGATGGGATAGTTTCCTTGGATCCGTCCTCTGCACTCGTATATTCCCTCATCATTCTTCTGCAAGTTAAGACGTAGTTGGTCTTCCTGAAACTTGTCTGTCGCGCTGTAGCTCTGTTGTTCTCTCTTAATCCACCATTTCACTTGCTTCTCAGTCTCAGATGTTGTTAAAGGACCTACGACACGGTTTCAATTGACTTCTTGTTACGGCAATTGTGTACAAATCTAGAGATCCATGCAGTAATTCGGACTGCTCTCCAAAATGAGTGTTTCTCCAGGATTTCAGCATAGTCATCTTTGGCTTCTACAGCTGTTGTAAACACCTCCTTGATCTTCTTTGCTTCTTCCTCTGTCTCTTTATTTGGTCCTGGTACAATGTCCTCTGGCCAGTTGCCTGCATTTGACAGCCACTCGGGTCCCTCTAGCCAAACACCAGATAGCTGATCCGCCTTGCATCCCCTACTTCCAAGATCGGCTGGATTCTGATCCGTTCCAACGTGTCTCCACTCTATGAAATCCTTCTCGTTGATCTTCAGAACTCTGTTGCCCACAAACTGCTTGTAACTTCCTCTTCTTTTGATCCAGCAAAGGGCAACTGTACTGTCAAGCCATCCTTGTACTTGGTTTACTGGGTATCCTTCTAGTGCTTTACGCACGTTGTCTACGAGGTTGGCAGCCATGTGCGCTGACACAAGTTCCAACCTTGGTATCGTGAGGTTCTTCTTTGCTAGTCTGGAGCTTGCTGCTACTAACCCTTGACTTGTCCCTGAAGCCTGGTGGATGACGGCGTATACAGCTGCAGAAACACCAGCTGCACTCGCATCGCCGAATACGTGAAGAATCACTGCTTTGATTTGCTCTTTGAAGAAAGGCAAGGATCGCACAACGTCAACTTTGTTTGGTAAACTTGACATGAACTTGTGCCATTGTAGTGCGATGTTGTCCGATACTTTCTCATCCCAAGGCAGGTGACGGTCACAGACTGCACGGTACAACATCTTGCCAACGAGTGTGACAGGTGAAACCAACCCGAGTGGGTCGTACACTGAGGCTAGGAAACGGAGTATCTCTCTCTTTGTTACTTCTGCAGGTTTCTCGGGAAACGTAACAGCAAGCGTGTCATTACGCTTGTTCCAAGAAAGTCCCAGCATTTTCGTCTCACCTTGCTGCACTCCCAACTGTTGCTTCGCGTAGCTCTGCTGGTCGTCTTTCGGGTCACCGTCACTATCAAGTTGAGGCTCGTTCGAGTGCCACTTATGCAGGGTAAATTTGGCAGTTCCAAAGACAGTGACAGCTGTTTCCTTCAAGTTGAGGACCTCGTCTTTAACGCACTCCCCTGTTATCATATCATCAACATACATGCTTCTCTGTATCTCCTCTACTTCTACTGGATACTGTTCCTTAAGCTTATCTAAATGTACCTTTAATGTTCCGGCTAGTAAGAATGGAGATTGTACCAATCCAAATAGTGCTCTCGTGAATCTCAGAACTTCAATGGCTGAAGGATCCTTATTCTTTATCCAATGAAAACGTAATGCATCGCGGTGTTCCGGTCTGATTCGAACTTGCAGGAACGCTTGCTTGAGGTCTCCCACTAAGGCGATCGGTTTCAAACGGTTTCGTACAAGCACATCCCACAAGAGATTCTGCATGGGTGGTCCCGTCTCTGAACACTCATTTAGTGAAGGGCTGTTTTCATTTGCCTTGGCCGAGGCGTCAAACACAATTCGGACTTTGGTCGTCTCAGCTGTTTCACGTACAACAGGTTTGTGGGGGAATATAGAACTCCCTCTCTTTAGGATCTTCTTCAACTCGCTCGACTATTCCTTCATCCAACTGTTCTTGAATGATCTCATCGTACTTGTCAAACAGTTCAGGTTTACTTTGCAGTTTCTTTAGCAGGCTTTCCAGTCTCTTGATGCTGCCACGCTCGTTTGTTGGAAGGGTTTTATGACCTGGCTTCCACAGCAATCCCGTTTCGTACCAGCCATCTTCTGTCTGGTCAAGCTGTTCGATGAACTCGTCGTAGACGATCTGCTGATTTCCCTCTGGTTTGTCCTCCAGTCCTAGAACGTATAGATTGCAGAGTTGCGCGTAGTCTGCTGCCGACGAACTTGTGAAGAAGGCTTTTCCTAGTTCTGCTTCTGCTTTTCGGCTTTTCACTCGTTTTTATTCGAGAATACTCACTGGCTCCAAAGATCATGTGGATAGGCAGCTCACTTTTCGGGTCGTTGTCCTCCATGACCACTCCATCTAGGTGGCGGTACTTCTTAATTTTCTCAGCGTAACTAGGGTTTGGAACTGTAAGTAACACGCCTTTGTCGACTTTGTTGCCCGTCGTCGCTAACTCGAACTTTCCGTCTACACTCTTCACAGTCAAGTCATATACGTCGATACGTTGGGTTGTAGAACACATCATCATGTCGATTCTTTTGTGTTCGGTGCGCACAGGTCGCTTGTTAATGTGCTGTAACAGCGCTGCTGAGGCGTAAGAGCTTCCCGCCCCAGTGTCAAGTAATGCGCGACATTTGATCCCTTCTACAAGAACCACCACCACGGGGTAGATTACTGTTCCCTCCCCTGTTGCTAACATCATGCGCTGAGGAGTGGGTTCTTTGTCACATATTGACGTGTGGTGTTTGCTTTCACATTTTTGGCACTTATACTTGCTGCGGCAATCTGACGCTCTGTGTTTCGCGCCTGTGCAATTGAAACAAAGCTTTTTTGTAGCTAAGATTTTCTTTCTCTCTTGAACACTCAACACCTTGTAAAGTAATCGACTTTATTTGTTCATGAATTCACTTATCAAAACAGTCTAAACAGTCTCGAACTCCAACGTGACTCAAAACGTAACTTGAACGTCATTTTCTTGCAAGTTGACCGCTGACCGGCTCAGGTCCAGCGGCCGCTGACCACTGTCAACATTACACTCTTCCCCCCTTACAATGCCATAAGTTAGTCATTTGTCCTTTTACAACATCACTATACAAGGGCCTAATGCTGTCGGAATGGACCCACTCTCCAAAGCGTTGGGGCTCCCGCCTTTGCCTTTGACTTCTTCGTGCTGTTTCTGGTTCGGTTGATCCTCCTGGGGCTTCTCCATTCTCTTGTGGTTCACCTTCCCCGTTGTCACTGTCCTCATCACTTTCATCGTCGGAATCTCCGAAGATCGGGAGACTTGTCGAGGGTGGAACCGTGTTGGTGCTTGTAGTGGGTTTCTTTGGTACTCCAGAAGGCTGTGTATCATGAACTGGTTTGTCATCTGTCACATCAGCTTGGCTCAGTTTGGTAAGATGAAGTGGTCTAGAGTGCAGGTAACGTAGCTGATCATGGTGACGAATGAATCTTTGTCGAAAATTGTCAGAGTTCTTAATACGATATGTGTTCCCTTCTCGGCACTGGATAACGATGTAGGGCCCTGCCCATGCTCTATGGAGTGACTTCACTTGACCTTTTCTTGTTGGTGAGTAGACGAGTACCTCATCCCCAACCTTGAACCTTTGTGTAGTAAGAACCTCCTTGCTCTTTTCTGTCCTTTTTTCCTTCTGAAGTCTGTCTCTGGTGGAACTAACGTCGTGTGCTTCCTTGAGGGTTTTTGCAAGATCGATGGCCCACTGTTGAGGTGTTTTGGGTTTAGGCATGCTACTATCCTTGACTAGCACAGGAGTTCTTGGGTTCCGCCCAAATGTGAGATAAAATGGCGAGTACCCTGTTGACGAGTGTTCCTGGTTCAAATAGTTGAAGCGCACAAATGGTATTTTGAGATCCCAGTCTAGGTCGTTTTCCTCTTGTGTCTTCTTGAGCATTTGACCAATAGTACGGTTTAATCTCTCCACCGCGCCGTTGGCTTGGGGGTGGAGTGCACTTATCCTTTTTTGTCGATTCCTAACTCTGTTGCCAACACCAGCATGGCTGAACTGTCAAACTCCAGACCTTTGTCTGTTAAGATGGATTCGGGCATTCCATGTCGACAGAAGACCTCTGTGACCACCGCACTGGCTACGGTCTTCGCTGTCTTATTTGGTATGGGTATCATCTCTGCTGCTCTCGTCAGGAGGTCCAGAACTACCAGTAAGTAACGGTTCCCCCTAGAGGTCGATTGGGTTCCAAAGGGTCCTTTAAGATCCATTGAAACTTCTTGCCATGGTTCCGTTGGTTAGCTGGTTAGATTCGCGTCGGTTGTGGTCTCTCTAGGTGGGTCTTTGCAGGTCGCGCAGACAGAGCAGGTCTGACAGTATCTTCTTGTGTCCTCGTTTACGGATAGCCAGTAGTACTCTCGTTGAATGAGTTTCCTTGTCTTGGACGACGACATGTGCCCTGCCTCATCATGCTTTAGTTGAAGAACGTCTGGTACAAGGCTATCTGGGACAACCAACTGGTTAAGAATTTTCCTACCTCGACGAAACTTGATATATAGCATTCCTGTTTTGTCCAAGAACAGGGTGTCCCTCTTTCTCATCCAGGTTCTTACTTTAGGGTTTAGAGGTTGCTTTCTATCATCACTCAGTCGGAGGTGCGTGATTACCTGGCTGAGGACCGGGTCATGTTCTTGTTTTGTCTTCATAACCTCTGCGGAGAATCGAACACTAGGAGATACCATGGATACATTCTGTTGTTGGGGCTTTCGGGAGAGAGCATCAGCGTGTTGGTTGAGCTGTCCTACCCTGTAGCGCGTTTCAAATTCAAACTCCTCAATTTGTTCGACCCACCGCGCGTACCTGCCTCTGGGGTCCCTGGTATTCCGCAGCCAACGTAATCCAAGGTGATCTGTGTACCAAATAAACTTCCGTCCCAGAAGGTACTGTCTGAACTTCCGCAAGGCGTAGACTAGGGCAAAGGCTTCCTTATCTCTTGTATGCCAGGAGAGTTCGTTATCACAAAAACGCTTTGGATAAGTAATATACGGGTCGTTCTCGTCCTGAGTTATCGCGTTGAGATAAGATGCAACCAAATCCAGTGTCAGATGCGTCAGTGCTTAGTTCAAACGTTTTGGTCATGTCCGGAAATGCCAAGACCGGAGCGCTCGTAAGTGCTTCCTTAAGCTTGCAAAATGATTTCTCGCGCTCGGCAGTCCACACGAAGCTTGCCTTTCCTGTCAGCTCGTTCAGGGGCTTGGCGAGAAGCTGGATGTTGGGGACGAACTCCATGTAGTAATTACACAGTCCCAGAAAACTGCGAACATCTTTGGAGGTTTGTGGTCGAGGCCAATTTCTAACTGTTTCGACCTTTTCTGGATCCGGAGAGATACCTTCGACGGAAACCAAGTGTCCCAGGAAGCGCAATGTTTTCTGGCACAAGTGAACCTTTGAACTCTTGATTGTCAATCCGGCGTTTCTCAGCCGTGAAAGTACTTCCTTCAGAAGTCGTAGGTGCTCGTCGAAGCTGGCACCTCCGATTATGATGTCATCAAGGTATATGGCAACCCCGTTCCAAGTCAAACCTCTCATGACATCAGCCATCAGGCGAGAGAACACCGCTGGTGCGTTTTTGACACCGAAGGGCATGACGACGAATTCCCAGTGTCCAGATTCTGTGGTGAATGCTGTCTTGTGTCTGTCCTTAGGGTCAATCGGTATCTGCCAGTAGCCACTGTGTAGATCTAAAGTGCTGAACATAGCTGAGCCTCCTAGTGAGTCCAGACATTCCCTGATGGACGGCAGTGGAAATATATCTGTTACAGTCACGTCGTTCAGGGCTCGAAAGTCGGCGCAAAATCGATATGATCCATCCTTCTTCGGCACCAATAGTATGGGTGACGACCACGGTGATGCAGACTCGCGGATGACTCCTCTTTCCTCCATTTCTCGTATCTGTCTGTCTACTTCGTCTCGCAGTGCAAATGGGGTGCGCCGTAGTTTCAGGGCCACTGGGGGGTGATTATTCGTGTCGATTTCAAAGTTGATCCTGTCTGTTTTCCCGACTTCTGTTACGTCATTCGCGAAAGTGTCGCGAAAGTCACTAAGGACCCTTGTTACTGCTTCTTTCTGTTTGACCGTGAGGCAGCTGTCTGACAAGTCCACATTAGCAGGTTCCCTTCGTTCTGTCACTTTTGTCATATACGTTTATGTCAACAGTTTTAGTTCATTTGACAGCTCATGGAAGAGATATGTCAACATCATTTTATCATGTGATTTTAGATCGAATTACTGTATATATAGATTGATTCATTTTGTAATACGAGCACTTCTATCGAGAAAGCGAATAAATCGACGAACGAATATAACATGGCGCCCAACGTGGGGCTGGCTTGACGTAAAAGCGCAAGCCAGTACCCTTATCGACGATGGCCGAAACGAAACAACGTTTTAGACCGCTTACGAGCTATTAGAGGAGGACACCGTGGTGTCTGTACTAAGTTAGTGAAGGAAATCGACGAATTACTTGACGAAAGCACTGAGCTTGTGGTAGACACGAACCGATGCGAAGTTTGTGCGAAGTTTACTCGACGAGAAGTTAAGGATACTCAAAGGAATCGATGACGAAGTTTTGACGATATGCGAACTAGAGAACATTGAACACGAAATCGAAGAATCCAGCGAAATTATGGCCAGGGTGCTCACAGCGAAGAAGAAACTCCAAACGATAACCGTCAACCAAGCGAGCCAACCCTCTACGAGTGCGAGTGCTGATCACGATGCACCGCACACACAACCGATACTCGACATGAGCGCAACGAGCGCTGCAAGCAGTTTATCTACCGCGAAACCACGATTACCGAAGCTGACGATAGCTAAGTTTAAAGGAGAAGTCACGAAATGGAGTACATTCTGGGACTCGTTTTGTTCAGCCATACACACGAACGATTACATAGCGAAAGTGGACAAGTTCAACTATTTTGAATTCATTGCTAGAAGGGTCGGCGTTGCGCACGATCCAGGGACTAACACTTACAAACTCTAATTACGACGATGCAGTTCATATTCTTAAGGAACGCTTTGGAAAACCTCAGCAAATAATATCTGCACATATGGACGAAATACTGAAAATTCCCGCAAGCACAGGGGATCGAACATCGACATTGCGATTTATCTACGACAAGATCAGCGTCCACGTGCGTGGTCTGGCGTCACTGGGCGTAGACTCTGAGCAATATGGGAGTTTATTAATTCCTATCATCATGTCAAAATTACCCAGTGAAATCAGACTGCAAGTGGCACGACAGACGACGGCGGATGTGTGGAGGATCAAACGATTTGCTCACGACTATAAGGATAGAAATCGAAGCCCGCGAAGCGAGTGAAGGTACGAAGACGAGTGGTTTGGTGAACGCCCCCATACAGAGCAACACGAGAGTTCAAGCCGCCACACCTACTGCGAGTGCTATGTTTGTGAAACACGATGATAAACGCGAAGGGATTTTAAGATACAGGTGTGCGTACTGCGAGGATTTCACTACTCCGCATCGTGCGAAAAGGTCACAGATATCGAAGCACGCAG
>JAUJYZ010000811.1:0-40000 GCA_033675265.1 Actinostola sp. cb2023
TCCAACAAAATCACTATAGTTGGAACCTCTCGTAAGCGACCACAAAGCTTGACATTTTGGGTGGTCGCTTACGGGAGGTTCGACTGTATTTTCTAGCTGGCTGCATTTACTGCTTTCCCAGACTTCCTTGCGGTCTGATTGTGCGATTAGGTCAATTGAAGTGATAATAAGCTAAAACTTTTTCTTTTCTTTTGTTTTAACTCATTAATTTATTTTTATAATTTTTTTAACAAGAAAAAAATAAATAATAATAATAATTTACTAACAGTTAAAAGTTAAAGCAACGAACTAAGTATTATTGTTTTTACCCCTCGCGGTCATCTCACGGCACATATGTTCAATTAGTTCTATTTGTTTTGTTCAATAACAAGTACAAGATTTTTAATTAAAAAAAAGATGTTTCTAACACCCTTCACCAAACACAGCTCTCCTTGAATCAGAACTAGAACAATGAAATTGTAAATATACAGTATGTATACATATCAATTTTTGAACTTCTAATATTTTCATCTATATTTGTATTTATTTGTAGTGTAAAGGACACTTGCACATAGGGTTAACCTCAAAGTTTCTCCTTTTCAAATATTGTTTAGTATTTGAATAAAGTATTATTATAGAAACTGATTTCGGTGTAATTTAATTATTCATATCTAACGGCATTCTTAAAGTGCAACTAACCCCTATGAGATTGTTTTAAAAATCCATTTAATATTAACTGAATAGTTGGTGGGTTCAGTATTTTGAGATTTGAACCTTGCGTTTATGAGTTATAGAGGTTTGAAATCTCAATATGCAAATTTGATGACGTCTACTAAGGAATTTGCCATAACTTATTTAGACTTTTTCAAGAATAACTCAATTTTTAGAAATGGGCAAAAAAGTTATAAAATCATTTATAAAGACTGTGAAAATATTCTGTAAGTCTTCAAATGTCAATAATCAGCACAAGGCGGTTTTGTATAATAAATGATTCCTTAGTAGACGTCATCAAACTTTGCATATTGAGATTTCAAACCTCTATAACTCATAAACGCAAGGTTCAAATCACAAAATACTGAACCCACCAACTATTCAGCATATATTGAATGGATTTTTAAAACAATCTTATAGCGGTTAGTTGCAATTTAATATTTTAGTGTTATATATGTAAGCTTTTAGATTCTCATTCTTACGTTTAATTGTCCGGATTTTGTGTTGTGGCAGTACTGTAAAGACCACGTTAAATAAGGTTATATTCTTATTCTTATTCGATTCTTATTCTTATTCTTATTCTTATTCTATTCTTATTCTTATTCTTATTCTTATTCTTATTCTTATTCTTATTCTTATTCTTATTCTTATTCTTATTCTTATTCTTATTCTTATTCTTATTCTTATTCTTATTCTTATTCGGCTTCTTCTTATTTTTATTTTTCTTCTTCTTCTTCTTCTTCTTCTTCTTCTTCTTCTTCTTCTTCTTCTTCTTCTTCTTCTTCTTCTTCTTCTTCTTCTTCTTCTTCTTCTTCTTCTTCTTCTTTTTTCTTCTTCTTCTTCTTCTCTTCTCTCTTCTTCTTCTTCTTCTTCTTTTTCTTCTTCTTCTTCTTCTTCTTCTTCTTCTTTCTTCTTCTTCTTCTTCTTCTTCTTCTTCTTCTTCTTCTTTATTTTATTAGAGTGATGGCACTTAACCCGTGAAAACAGATATTAGCCATGTAGATATTATTAAACTGTAATTTAATTCCATTGTTTTCTTTTGTTTTGTTTTGATTTGACCGTTAGTCCGATAACTATTAGATTTTGTTTTAAGTGCCATCACTCTACCATTATCATTATTATTATTATTTTGAAGGTACAAGAATCTCGACCTTGCATGTGGTTGTGGCAGCATATATATATATTTTACCCCTAAAAGGTACATGCACTGGTAGCCTTTAGGGCCGGGTAAATATATATATATATATATATGCTGCCACGCCCTTAAATCGTCTTTCTGGCAATATATATATATCTACCCCTAAAAGGTATGCACTGGTACACAAATGGCGCTGCCCGCCCAAATGGCGCTGCAGTAGCGTTTACTCGGGCTACTGATAATGAGATCATGAAGTAGAATCGGTAGCTGCAAAAATGCAAGGGTTCTGAAAATGGTGAACATTAAGGTGAAGACACACGGAGCAAGTCACCATCTATAAGATAAAGAGACACACGGTCTAAGGTAAAGACACACGGAGCAAGTCACACCGTCTATAAGATAAAGAGACACACGGTCTAAGGTAAAGACACACGGAGCAAGTCACCGTCTATAAGATAAAGAGACACACGGTCTAAGGTAAAGACACACGGAGCAAGTCACCGTCTATAAGATAAAGAGACACACGGTCTAAGGTAAAAGACACACGGAGCAAGTCACCATCATCTATAAGGTAAAGAGACACACGGTCTAAGGTAAAGACACACGGAGCAAGTCACCGTCTATAAGGTAAGAGACACACGGTCTAAGGTAAAGACACACGGAGCAAGTCACCATCATCTATAAGGTAAGAGACACACGGTCTAAGGTAAAGACACACGGAGCAAGTCACCGTCTATAAGATAAAGAGACACACGGTCTAAGGTAAAAGACACACGGAGCAAGTCACCATCATCTATAAGGTAAAGAGACACACGGTCTAAGGTAAAGACACACGGAGCAAGTCACCGTCTATAAGATAAAGAGACACACGGTCTAAGGTAAAGACACACGGGAGAAAGTCACCATCATCTATAAGGTAAAGAGACACACGGTCTAAGGTAAAAGACACACGGAGCAAGTCACCATCATCTATAAGGTAAAGAGACACACGGTCTAAGGTAAAGACACACGGAGGAAGTCACTGTCTATAAGATAAAAGAGACACACGGTCTAAGGTAAAGACACACGGAGAAAGTCACCGTCTATAAGATAAAGAGACACACGGTCTAAGGTAAAAGACACATGGAGCAAGTCACCGTCTATAGATATAAGAGACACACGGTCTAAGGTAAAAGACACACGGAGCAAGTCACCGTCTATAAGATAAAGAGACACACGGTCTAAGGTAAAG
Organism: Actinostola sp. cb2023; assembly: GCA_033675265.1. Lineage (NCBI taxonomy): Eukaryota > Metazoa > Cnidaria > Anthozoa > Actiniaria > Actinostolidae > Actinostola > Actinostola sp. cb2023. The sequence goes on from JAUJYZ010000811.1 coordinate 3,060, forward strand.
ACACACGGAGCAAGTCACCATCTATAAGATAAAGAGACACACGGTCTAAGGTAAAGACACACGGAGCAAGTCACCATCTATAAGGTAAAGAGACACACGGTCTAAGGTAAAGACACACGGAGCAAGTCACCATCATCTATAAGGTAAAGAGACACACGGTCTAAGGTAAAGACACACGGAGCAAGTCACCATCATCTATAAGGTAAAGAGACACACGGTCTAAGGTAAAGACACACGGAGCAAGTCACCATCATCTATAAGGTAAAGAGACACACGGTCTAAGGGTAAAGACACACGGAGCAAGTCACCATCATCTATAAGGTAAAGAGACACACGGTCTAAGGTAAAGACACACGGAGCAAGTCACCATCATCTATAAGATAAAGAGACACACGGTCTAAGGTAAAGACACACGGAGCAAGTCACCATCTATAGGTAAAGAGACACACTGTCTAGGTAAAGACACACGGAGCAAGTCACTATCATCTATAAGGTAAAGAGACACACGGTCTATGGTAAAGACACACGGAGCAAGTCACCATCATCTATAAGATAAAGAGACACACGGTCTAAGTCATCTATGATAGAGGATATCCAAAGGTACGGCTTATGGTCCGGCCGGAGATCCCCTCCCTCACTGGCCCTTTTGGTTAGGACTTAGTTTTATTAGCACGGGATTGCCGTAAGTCGATTCGATGTCTCGTTTTAGTAGCTTTTTCTTTCTTTTTCTTTTTATAATTTGTACATGATCAATTTAAATACAGTCGAACCTCCCGTAAGCGACCACCCAAAATGTCAAGCTTTGTGGTCGCTTACGAGAGGTGGTCGCTTACGAGAGGCGGTCGCTTACGAGAGGTTCCAACTATAGTGATTTGACTTGGAACTGAACTTTAATTTGGTATTTGGAAAACTGGTCGCTTAGGAGAGGTGGTCGCTTACACGAGAGGTGCCAACTATAGTGATTTAACTTGGAACTGAACTTTTGGTATTTTGGAAAACTGGTCGCTTACGAGAGTGGTCGCAACCGGAGGTTCAACTGTACCTAATATCATTACAGCAGCCCATGACTATGGGCTCCTGATCATTATTAATTGTCTAATTGCGATCTCCCTGTTGTTTGCTTCATTTGTACATCGTTTAAAACGCTTTCCCCATTCTTTTTCAAATCTGTAAAAATCCTTTTCTAACTCCAGCACTTCCATTCTTTTCTTTGTCTTGCTATAAGTCTTTTTCCCTTGGGTGTGTCTCCATAGGACTGTGGGAGGGTAGGTGGGGAACGTTTTAGCTGCTCATTTTGTTCTATGACGCTGTTTGTTTTGTCTGTTCGATGGTCGTAGCGGCTTCTCGAGGGATTGACGAACTTGTTCCGTTGGTTAAAATACCTTTGAAAACAGAAGTACTTGGGATTATTGAAGAAATAGAAAACGAGCGCGCGTGCTCTGTACGTGCAGTAGTAGAGCACGCGGGGACTGATCAGAACACGAGAGAAGTGTTAGGTGCGCGCCATGCTTCTGAACACTTCTCAAGTGCTCTAAAGCTGCACAGAGCACAGCAATCAATCGATCAATCGATCAATCAATCGTTTATTTATCCAGGTTACGTCAAAGAGCAAAAGCTCGTTCAAAATACGAACGTGTAGACAAGTTTTCTATTTTACTCGGACACTTCCGGAGGAAGTGACCGAGTTAGAAAAGGCGCTCTTTACTCGGGACACTTCCGGAGGAAGTGATCGAGTTAGAAAATGCGCGTTGCGCTTTCTTCTATAGTTTGTTTTTTTTTTTCTTCGTAGTACACTAAATGTGAAGAATGTGATGGTATCGGTCAGGAATGTCTGTTTCAGGGTTTCGGTTGGCTGAAAACTGGGGCGATGATATCTGAACTCCTAATGAAGTAATTCTATGCTCAAACGGGTCCAAGTGGTGTTCGCTCTTGGGTCATCGTTAAGCTCATCGTTCGACGACTACCGACTATACTAGAAGTGCTGTGTAGAAGCTCGTGCTCATAAATCTTGAATATAATTACTCGGACACTTCCGGAGGAAGTGATCGAGTTAGAAAATGCGCTTTCTTTTATATTTTTCTTCGTAGTACACAGAATGTGAAGTATGTGATCGTATCGGTCAGGGGTCTGTTTCAGGGTTTCGATTGGCTGAAAAACGGGGGCGATGATATCCAAACGCCTAATGAAGTAATTATATGCTGAAACGGGTCAAATAAGTTTCCGAGCGTATATCAAACTAAATCCGAAGTATTGTTCGCTCTAGGGTCATCGTTAATAGAAGTGCTAACTCATCGTTCCATACCCTGGTTCCAGAGTCTCGAAAGTCGGGTCTATACGAAGTCGAGTCCGAATGAAAATAGTGCTATTGAAGCCTTTGTAAGCTTATAAATATATTAACAAAAACAAACGCGCCTTGAAGGGCGTTATCAGAACCATCTGACCTATGCAACCTCAAGACGTACCGAGTATGTACTGCCGAGATCTTTATCTATGATCACCGACAAATAGTCTCCCTCGTCACGCAACTGTCATTGTCATAACGTGCATATCGGACGTATGATCAACAGGGTCAAGTATCGGAGATTGTCACGGAAGAATGACTCTATAGTCTCCCCTTCCCCCTCCCCCTCCCCCCCTCCCCCTCTGTAAAAAAACCGCTGTAAATTCAGACAGTAGAGGCATGTAAAAAGTTGTAAAAGCATTGAGTTTTTTTGAAATGCGTTTTTAAGAAATAAATTATTATTATTATTATGTATGCAGGGTTATCCTCGAGTCAGTGTAAATACTGTAATACTAACGAGAATGCGAACAAACTTGTTGACATCGGACAATAGAAACATGATTTTATAATTCCATGGTTACTCGATCTCCGACTAGAGGTGTCCCTGTCAACAACATTTGTTCGCATTCTCATTGGTATTTGTGAATAATTTACACTGACTCGAAGCTTAACCTGCAAACATGCGTCTTCTGTCAAGGAGTACAGCGGTGCTAAACACTGGAGTATTATGATTTTAGGCAAGTTTTCAATTTTGTTCGTTACTAAAATATTTAAAATCTGCGCGCGCGTGCTCTGTGCTCTCATAAAGCACGTGGTATATGCATACTTTAGCCAATCAGAGCGCACGTTATATGTGGCACTGCTATTAATAGTATAAGTAGTGGCAGTGATAGTGGTAGTGAGTGATTGTGAGTGTGAGACAGGGCGGATTTAGGGTGGGGCGAAGGAGGCGCACGCCCCCCTTTTGGAATTTGAATACCTTTTTTGCCACAAAAAAACAACAACCAATGTTCCAACTTGAACACGCCCCCCCCCCCCCCCCCCCCCCCTAGGGCTGTCCCAATTATGCTCCAAATTCTCTGAAAAGATGCCCCCAAAATCGCCAAAAGTTGCCAAAAAGTTGCCCCAAAATTGCAAAAGTTGCCAAAAAGTTGCCTGAATTTTAAAAAGTTGCCTTAAGGATGCTACCCGAGATTTTTCTTTTTTTCGGGATTTTTATAAGGAAAATGAAACCCAAATTGAAAATTAGATGTTTTATTGTAAAGAACAAACAATAATCTGTAAAATTAATGTAATGCAATAACAAATGCACCATGTGTACAGTGAAAACAAAACAACTTGGTTCATATCGCACCATATTCCAATTATGATGTCCATATGTCTCTTATAGCAACATGTTCTGAGCCATCACCCATATAGCAATATTTGTCCAGCTTTCATGATCTGCTCAGTAGAACACCACTTAACTTCTCAAATTACACCTCGGCATTTATTGCGCTTGTTGCCATTATACCGAAGCATCACAGAAACTTCAAGAGTTTTTCCTCAATGCTCCATCTTGCTGATGTTTTAAACGCATTCTGTAGCATGCTAAATACTCTCTCTGCAGATGCTGAGCTCGGCTGAACTAGCAAGATCTTCTTTGTAGCTGCTGACCAATTTGGTAGAGCATTAACATGATCACTCCACCATCGTACTTTATCATCCTCTGACTCGCAAACTGTGCCTATCTGCACTGGCCAAGTAATTAGGGCAGTTATTGGACAAGACCTGCAATCTCACCAAACCAAACTCTTTTAGTGCTTGGACAGAGGCAGCATTTGGGTGTAGTTCTTGTACTTTCACAGGGCAACACAGGCGTGCTGCTTTGAAAGCACGCACAGTGGAACGAAATTCTACGCTAAATTTCCTCTGGAAATACTGGAATCCTGGGTTTATGCAATCCTTTGCCTTTGCAATAAGCTGATTGTAAAGTGCATGGTTCACACCTGCATGCTGCCTGGCTTTGGCCTCTGCATTGGGATATGCCTCAATGGCAATAGCATGGGCTAGTGTTGACAGCGCTCATAACAAGAGAACACAAGTGGCCCGTCCTCATCCAGGATCTTAATTCGACATAACGTATATATCGTGAATTCGTTGAAATTTACTTTGTTAAAATCTCTCTTTTGTATATCGGGCATTTTAAGAAACGTTTTTATACTCGAAAAATAAAAATTGTGTGAAACTGCAAATAAATAGATATCTGCGGTGTTGTGATGTCGTGGTATTAGGAAAATACGTCAAGAACTATACTGAAGGCAGGAAATAGACCATCTGTATACACCTAATTGCAGAAAGGTTGTCCACCTCGGAAAAGCACATTTACACATTTGCACATTTGCACATTTGCACATTCGCAACATCACGTGTATATTTGTTTTGCGCAAGTGGAACCCAGAGTCAATAGATTCAGTAGAAGTATACTGCCATAAGAATGCCGCGGCCTTATACAGAAGATTTCAGTTGGATAGTTGTATTTCAGCGCTTGTAAAAGTGCAAATGTGCAAATGTGTAAATGTGCTTTTCCGAGGTGGACAACCTTCCTGCAATTAGTTGCATTGTATGTAGGTTAGAATAGTGTAGGTTTTTAAGATATTTATATTATATTGTTATTTATTAAGTTTAGTGAGGGCCACAAGTTTGTAAGTGTATTTCACTTTTATGTGTTACCCTCTTGAAATAAAGTCTTCATCATCATCATCATCACTGAAACAATTATTTCTGGACTACAAAATTGTTGCCCATCTTTGATGACATGCTTCTCATAATGCATTCAGTAATTTTGCATTATGGCCACATTTCCGGCATAACATTTTGTTGGCAGCATTCACTGCCGCATACGGTAGACTAGTTTATATAGGTATGCACGAATTCAATTCATGAAATCAACTTTTACGACTAATAGCGATACCAGTTAAACAAGATAGCGTTTAGAACATTTAGTTTAAGAGAAAATGTGTTGTCGCATTCGACTCGTCGCACTGTTACTGAGTTTATCAATAGTACGCTGCCGCAACGTTATTCATGAGCGTACGACTACTCGACACTCGGCTCGTGTTGCTGTTGTCTCGATCGTCGCACTGTTTAATTTATCAAGACGCTCAATGAGCGTATACTCGGGCATTATGACCTTTGCTCACCAACACATGATTGGTAGAATAAGCCACAGCTACACAGGCAGCCCAACCATTGCTTTTGAGGCTACTAAGTAATTCAAAAAATGATATTTGCGTCTTTTTTTGATGGGTTCCCTGTGGTAAAGCGCGCGCGCGCAATACATATGTTGGGTTCCCTGTGTTGAGTAATGTCTTGGCTTTCACCTACGTCATCGAAAATTTTCCCAGGACTTATATAGAACAAAACCTTCATAGGCCGAAAGAGCAGCCAAAACTGTATTTCTCAGCCGAAGTTTTAGTTAAAAGAAGTTTTAGATACGAAGATATGAACGATCGCTTATGCTCATAATTTAGTTAAAATGTATGGGACCGCCATGTTGGTGTCGCATCGAGCGACACCAACATGGCGGCCAAATCACGAAGACTGAAAATCATGTTTAATTGCAAATACTTCAAGTTTTCAATAGCTATTTTCATCAAAATAAAGTTACCCATCATCTACTAAGTTTTAACTTAAAAAATCGTATTATTTCAAACGAATTTTCCTATTTCTATGGCTTTTGAAAATGCGTGACTGTATTGCGTGACAGAATTTGACTCGCAATAAAACGAAAACCAAACATCTAAATTACAAAATTATTTTGGTAAGAATTTTCTTATAACGATATAAATAACATATCCAACAATTAGTTTTGTGAGGTGAATAGTTTGGATTTTAGCTTTTTGATGACGTCATGTGAAAACCAAGAATAAACTCGGTCACGTGACAAATACATTTTTGACCCTAATTTTGTCAATGTGATGTGAAAATTCAATTTTTCTTCGAATAACTAAACTTTACCGTATTCTCGAAATGGCGGAGCGTGGAAGAGAAGTTCATATCAAGAAAGACTGATTTTTTTCGGTGTAAACGTTGGGATTCTTTTCTCTATTCATGGTAAGTTTAGAAGTTCACAATTCATGTCAACTTTAAGTAAGCTTAAATCTAGAAGAAATTCGACGGTTTTAAAGTAGTCCTTTTTCATTTTGAATGGTTGAGAAACTTTGGATGTGTTGTGCTCGACACTTTTGTTGAAAATAAACTGAATTAAAAGTACTTTTTGTCATGGTTTTTACGTAGTAGATTGCTCTAAATGTTCTCTAATGAAAGGACTTGCCTATACTAGGGCAGAAGGGCTGCTTAATACTCCTCAACAAATCAGTTTTTTCTATAAATTATGACTGAGCTATTTCAGTATTTGACACAAGTGTGTAGACTGTAGTTGTCAGTGATCGAAATACACTTCAACAAGGAACCTCTCAATTGACTGATTTTACTTTATCTAAAACATTACTGACTCTCATCTAGAAAGTGTTTGACATAATTCGTTATTGTCATTGAAATAGCACGACACAACGCAATTAGCAAGAGTAATTTTAACGGCGTATTTTTCGTAACGGAACGTAAGTAAGCTTATCAGTCGCTTCCAACTTCGATGTTTGCTATTCAATCAGTCATGTCACTCAATGATTCACAACTTGTCGATTGTGTATAATATTTATTTCATTGTTATTAAGCTTATTGTTGAAATAAATACGTTTGTTTGTCATTTTGTGTACAAGTACTGATAGCAAATGTGTTGTGCAGTACTAAATATTGAGACTATTCAGCATTTATAAAACACAATGCGTCAATTTTGAAGATTTTAATCGATAAAAATACAAATACAAAACAAATACTTTACACAGTCAAAACAGAAAACAAATAAAGTATATTGTAGATGTTTTGACTCTTGTTTAGTGAACATATCAATGTTAAAACTTGCCAAAAAGAGCATCGTTCAGATTTGCCGAGCGCTTGTCGATGCCTTCTCGAAGGCAAAATCCGACTACTTCACGGAAAAGTGCACCATCTACTTGCGCCGATTCTTGCGCCGCACATCGGTCCACGACGCTCAAAATTTCAAAAATTAGTTTCTCAGCGTACGCGTTGAAGTTAGGCGGACGACTGACACTTACAAAGTGTTTCGAGAATACGGTAAAGTTTAGTTATTCGAAGAAAAATTGAATTTTCACATCACATTGACAAAATTAGGGTCAAAAATGTATTTGTCACGTGACCGAGTTTCATACCTTGTTTCGACCTTGTTTCAATATACACATACACTGCGGGACGCGCGGGATGCACACAGGAAGCCCAACATAGGACATTACTCAACACAGGGAACATTATTTAGTAGCCTCAAAAGCAATGGTTGGGCTGCCGTTATGACAATGACAGTTGCGTGACGAGGGAGACTATTTGTCGGTGAGCATACATAAAGATCTCCGAATCAGTACGTACTTGGTACGTCTTGAGGTTGCATAGGTCAGATGGTTCTGATGATAACGCCCTTCGTTTGTTCGTTGTAATTCAAGGCGCGTTTGTTTTTGTTAAATATATTTAAGCTTACAAATTATTTTCAGTTAATCATGCTTCTTCATTTCTCTTCTGCATATTAAAGTGCTACTTAGACGAAAATCGATCGAAGTTTAATTTAGCTGAAACTTCATTGAATAATTCTTCAAGGGTCTAATAATAACTAGTTAAATCTTTTTTCGATATACCAGAGGGAAGTACTATATTTTCATTAATCTTTAGAGGTGTCAGTGACGTCATCTACTCAACCCAACATTCAGCTCCATACATTTCTTTGTATTTTGTGAGTGAAAATATCTCAATATTTTGTTCAGATAACAGCTCTGCATTGAAGACAACTGGTCAGACAATCAATCCTAAGCACATATATTGTAAGAAAACTCCTTCACCCAAACTTTTAGCTTCATAGAAATAAAATAATTCAAGAAACTAAACACAAAGAAATGTATGGAGCGAAGCTGTGTTGATTGTTACGGTTGAGTAGATGACCTCACTGACACTTCTAAAGATTCATAAAAGTGTAATACTTCTCATAGGAATTTTGAGTAAACACATTAACCAGTATTGTATGGCTCTTTGAGATTATTTCAGTGAAGTTTCAGCTGAATTAAACTTCGATCGATTTTCGTCTAAGTAGCACTTTAAACACAACTGCTTCTCTCTCAACTCGCTAAAAATAGAAGTGCTAACTCATCGTTCCAAGACTACCGACTAGAAGTGCTGTGTAGAAGCTCGTGCTATATCGTTCGGAACACTTCGCATTCTGTGTACAACCAAAAATAATAAAAAACTCAAGTATGTTAAGGCCTGGTTCAAAAACCTGTCCATTTGTGAAACACGTTTTTCGTGTCACAAGCGATCTATTAGTCCAGCTTGCACCAGATTTGGCACACATGTAGAAACCCATGTACTAATGATCCTTTACTTACGATTTTGGACTTTAAGTGATCACGTGACCAGTAAAGCGGATTAACGTCTCCAAAACTGTTTTGCAAATGCGGTAACGGGTTTACACGATGTAAGATAATAATTGTATGGAAAAGAGATGTGTTCGGAACTTTCACAAACGTGTGCTTGCAAAACCTGTTTTTATTAAATAGGAGCGGAGATATTTAGCTTTGATTTTGGTCACGTGACCTGTTTAAGCAAATATCGCCTTAACGAAAAATGATGGACAGGTTTTGCAAGCGTACGTTTGTGGGCGTTACTAAAGCAACTCCTTTCCACACAATTATTATCTTACTTCGTGTAAACCCGTTACCGCATTTTCAATGAAGTGTTTCAACTTTCAAATCACGTGATAAATCACGTGATCAAATTTTTCACAAAGTGACCCATTAATGTGGTCGACAATAATACAGACAAATGCTTGGCGAAGTTTCATTAAGTTGTGATAAATGGTTTGGCTACAATTGTTAAATGAATTTTTGACCAAAATCAGCAAAAAAACAGGCCTTAACTTGAGAAGAAAGCGTATTTATAACTCGGGCTTCTTCCGGAAGTGCCCGAGTAATCACATAAGGGAAAGTTGACCTTCTCGTCTGGGTACGAGAATGATCGCGCATACACATTATTAGCCCCAGAAAAATGGTTGGGCTGCCTGTACATGTTTTTAATGGCGGACAACTGACCGAAAGTCCAAAGTTGCTAAATCATCTGCAATTAATGAGATTTTTTGATTACGTCATTTAGTTTCTGTACTCTGATGCTGGAGTAATAAAATACGGCATGCACCCTATGCATAAATCGGATTTCTCTAATTTGCAAAACTTGAAAGAATAACGTTAGAGTGACTTCAATTAACCTGGGCATTACTAACTACACCAATACACACTATTAGACACTCACTCTTGTTTTCTTTTGTTCCTTTGCTAGATCTAATAAACACTGACAGCTAATTAGTAGTGCCCAGGTTTATTGGAACCACTCTACGTAGTTGTATTGTCCATCTGTAATCCCATACATGCACCTATGATAATATTTTCATATTTTTCAAACTGTCCGTATGGACTTCAGAAAATTGAGACTCAGAAATGATGTGATTTGCTGTCCAATTTGGAAATAATTGAAGGAGTCCCCTTTCGAGTACATTGAACCAAGTAGAGGAAGTGAATTCAGACAGCAGAGGCACTGATGTTCATGCAGAATTACATTCATTGTACATTCACAAATACTAACGAGAACGCGAACAAATGTAATTACATTATTTCATAATTCCATGGGTAATATACTCTCTGACTGGATGTGTTCTATCGTCAACAACATTAATTATCCAAGGCCCATTCTTTCAGTCTGTCTAGCTCTGCCACATGCCACAGCTGGTAAGAGCATCGGTCACGGATCGATTACAAGGGGAAGTAGCCTCCTTTGCAGACGTTGTGTAGCGCTTCCGGTTCCCGTCATTCCTCCACTACGTCTGCTAAGACTCGAACAACATTCCTTTCTATGAATTTGACCAATCAGAGAAAGCCCCACAAAAGCTTGTGGGTACGACCTTGACCTTGGCCGTCTTTTCCGCGAACAAGATGGCAATGGCGATGGTAAAAACCGCCAAGCTACGCAGGCTAGCGATGGTGGACAGTGAGCATATGGATGAATGTTATAGAAAAGTAAGCCAAGTTCTTTGTATGAATAAGTCAGTCAATATTCATCAGAAAAAGCCCATAGATGCCATTGATAACTTTAGAAAAGAAAGACGTTTCTATAAATCTTCCCACTGGTTGACTGGTTCGGGAACATCGCTAGTAGTTTCAGGTCCCGTTTCAGGTTATACCTTTAATGTTTGATCTCGTATTAATATAACAACAAGACGCTCAATGAGCGTACACTCGGGCTTATGAAAAGGACAATGTCAGTTGCGTGAGGAGAGACCTGACAATGACTGACAGTTGCGTGACGAGGGAGACTATGTATATACATGTATGTGTCGAGTTCATTTGATTTGCCTTTGAGTTCATTTGATTACTTTTTGACTTTGAGTTCAATTGATTTGATTTTGATGAGTTTGTGTAAAGGCCCCCTCCAGCCCCTCTCTAGCTTCAGATCCCGAAACGTCGAGTTTGGAATCGAGTTCGGGTTCGAGTTACGGTTCGAACGTCGAATAAAACAAGGACATCAGTTCTTCAATACAATATAATTTCTCTGACGTCATGACAATCAGTGACAGTTGAGTGACGAGGGAGACTATTAGTCCGGTGAGTACGAACATGATACGTCTTGAGGTTGCATAGGTCAGATGGTTCCGATAACGGCCTCGCGTTTGTTTAAAAAAATATATATTTTAAGCGAGCTTCTAGTCCTTTTACCACTTCTAGTCATTGAACGATGAACTAGAATCCTGACCTTTTAATAGCTTGAAGATCTACAGCTGCTTTCAAAACTAAGATTCATAATCTACTTGAGTCCTGTGTCTCCTTTATCTTTTCAAATCTGCGGAGTAATCTTGAAACTCCGGATACGATTAAATACGTCGCATACTCGTCATTTTGAAGCCGAACAAAACTACTACTACTACTACTACTACTACTACCGAAATCCGCATTTTCTAACTCGGGCGGCCTGCGGCCTGGGCCCGAGTAACAAGACGCTCAATGAGCGTACACTCGGGCTTATGACAAGGACAATGTCAGTTGCGTGAGGAGAGACCTGACAATGACTGACAGTTGCGTGACGAGGGAGACTGTATATACATGTATGTGTCGAGTTCATTTGATTTGCCTTTGACTTTGAGTTCATTTGATTACCTTTTGACTTTGAGTTCAATTGATTTGATTTTGATGAGTTCGTGTAAAGGCCCCCTCTCTAGCTTCAGATCCCGAAACGTCGAGTTTGGAATCGAGTTCGAGTTCGGGTTCGAGTTACGGTTCGAACGTCGAATAAAACAAGGACTAAAAATCAAAAGCTGCTTCTGTTAGATTTAAGATGTGACCTCAAGTGACCTCAATGAGTCACCGACACAAATATTCTCCCTTGTCACTGAGCGTCTTCTTCTGTAATAGATCCCTAAAATCTAAGGACGTTTTGATTTCGATTGTATTTTTGCCGTTCACTGACCTGTTTTGAGCGTGGAAATTCTGTTTTAAATAGCGCTTAACGTGGCGGTTCTAAAATTAGATCGCGTAATAAATGTATGACTCAGACAAGGATCATACAACTGTCATCGTACTGAAAAGAACACGGATTTTCGAACATTGACCTTTCTCGCCTTTGCTTTGATGTAGTTTTGAAGTACGATTTTTACGATTCCTTTTCCTTGTGAATTTTTCAAACGTGGAATAAAATAAACATTCATCGTGAGTTATTGAAAATGATACGTCTTGAGGTTGCATAGGTCAGATGGTTCTGATAACGCCCTCACGCTTGTTTTTGTTAAACTTGAAACTCCGGATACGATTAAATACGTCGCATACTTTCGTCATTCTTTAGCCGAATAAAAAAACTACGACGACTACTACTACCGAAAAACGCATTTTCTAACTCGGGCTTCCTTCGGAAGGGCCCGAGTAACAAGAGTCCGCGGAGATCTTTATCTATGAGTCAGACACAATTCTCCCTCGTCATTGAGCGTCTTCTTCTGTAATAGATCCCTAAAATCTAAGGACGTTTTGATTTCGATTGTATTTTTGCCGTTCACTGACCTGTTTTGAGCGTGGAAATTCGGTTTTAAATCAACGGTTCTAAAATTAGGTCGCCTAATAGATGTATGACTCAGATAAGGATCACTTTACAACTGTCATCTTACTGAAAAGAACACGAATTTTTCAAACGTGGAATAAAATAAACATCCATCGTGAGTTACTGAAAATAACTCGACTGGTTCGATTGTTTGCATGACTTCTGTACATATAGCTTTCTGTCAATAGATGTTGCTACATCGCTGGTCGTGAGTTTAATTATAAATACTCAAGGACATAACTGTACACGTAATATTACAATTAAGCAACAAACATCGCATAGCGAGGTCATGTTCATTTGCTTTTCAATTCATTTTTGGATATGAGTTCGAGTTCGTGGAAAGGCGTTATAGAACAGCCGATAAAACACGGGCTTTAAACAGGCTCATTTCACAGACAAAAGCATACGGCTATTCGTGTGGGCCCACTCTGAAAGATGTCGTTTCATTTATAACAAAAGCAAACGCGCCTTAGCTTCATCGTGGAATGATCAACTACAATCCTGAACTTAATAGCTTGAAGATCTATGATGAGAAATCTTGAAACTCGATAGGATCAAATACATCGCATTCTTCGCATTTTTTTGTCATTCCTTCACCTGAAAATAATAATAAAAAAAAGAAAGTGTATTTTCTAACTGCGGGCTTCCTTCGGAAGGGCCCGAGTAATTAAAGTGAATCAAATCTAGTTTCAAGCGTTTATAGGTTTGCTGGCGGCGGCTTCGATTGTTGACGTGAATGTTATGGTTTTGACATGCAATTTGTCGACGTTTGACAGGTCTATTCTTAGCATTTTGGCATGGGAAACTACACGTTTAGAACTCATTTCATCTTTTATTAGTATTTTTACAGCCATCTTGAAACTTGAACCACTCTACTAAAAGCTGAAATAAAGTTCTAAGTTAGAAACGTGTAGTCGGCAAGGTCTCATTTAATCCATCAAGTCTTTCTAATATAGAGAATATCCAACAGACTTTTCTACCAAATATCCTTTAGGCTTGTACGGTTTTTCTTAGATTCCTCCTACTTGCATATAATAGTGTCAAAATTTAAGACTTTCTTTGGCGTATTTTCTGTATTCACGCGACACATGTACAAACGTGGGAAAATGAAAAATTTACATATCACCTAGCAATTTGATTGGTTGATAGAAAACAATGTAGAAAGGAATGTTGTTCGAGTGTTAGCAGACGTTAATGGAGGAATGACGGGAACCGGAAGTGCTACACAACGTCTGCAAAGGAGGCTAAAGGGGAAGGGAAAGTTGGATCAGTATAAATTAACATAAACAACTTTCATATACCTCTCTAAGTCAAAATTGCCCATCGTCCAAGTCGTTGAAGTTGCCTAAGTTGTCCATGTTGCCTAGTTGTAAGTGTTCTGCATATATAATCGCACAGGTAAGACCAGGTTTGATGCACAAACTAATGTCCTGTAAATAGGATCATTCAAAAAACTTATCAGATCTAGATCAGAATTAAATCATTTCCACCAAAAATTCCTTCACGATATATCGCTCCCATGCAGCACGTCTGAATGCTTTGCGGCGGTTCAAGCGAATCCGTGAATCGCAAACAACCAACTTAAGTAATTAGCTTTATTTCCACGATTACTTTCCAAAACCTGACAAATTAACGTTTGTAAGGAGACATTTACTATTGTTGCCTTGACTGAGAAAAAATTGAGAATTTTTGGATTTCAGTTTGATGAAACGTTTTCTGTAAATTATACCCAACTTTGGCATAAATATTTCAATAGTCAAAGCAGGAATCCACGCTGAGTGAGTGCATTCCCCTAAAACAATACCACATAGCCCATTATTATTATTATTATTATACCGGCTTTACAGACTTACATTGCCGGAGAGTTAATGCTATGAATGTGTGTGTGGGTATTTTTGCTAGTTTCTTATGATCAAGCATCATACCGCCAGTACTGACTAGTATATGTAGTCTTCTATTCAGTGATATAAAAGACATTAAATTTGATGTCTTCAACGTGTTTCTGTTTTAGAAGTTGTTGGTTTATAGTTGTTGAACACTGTCAAAGAATGACAGACTGACTGAATAGTTGCTACTTGATTTAGACTGATCAGCCATGCGTTGTTACATATACTCAGTCGATGACCTGAAACTGAGAAAACTATCTTATGTAGTTATCAAGCGTACCGAAACATCTCAAGACTTGGGATAATTATAAACAATTAATGCTAGACGACAAGATTGCATGTCTCTACCCTGGGTGAGGAAAAGCTGGTTCACCATGATTATCCGTACCAACGGTAGTCTGCGTCCAGTTTTGTCCCTGTACCCTGGGTGAGGAGAAGCCGGTTCACCATGATTATCCGTACCAACGGTAGTCTGCGTCCAGTTTTGTCCTAGCTACCCTGGGTGAGGAGAGCTGGTTTACCATGATTATCCGTACCAACGGTAGTATGCGTCCAGTTTTGTCCTAGCTACCCTGGGTGAGGAGAAGCTGGTTTACCATGATTATCCGTACCAACGGTAGTCTGCGTCCAGTTTTGTCCCTGTACCCTGGGTGAGGAGAAGCTGGTTTACCATGATTATCCGTACCAACGGTAGTCTGCGTCCAGTTTTGTCCTAGCAACCCTGGGTGAGGAGAAGCTGGTTTACCATGATTATCCGTACCAACGGTAGTCTGCGTCCAGTTTTGTCCTAGCTATACCCTGGGTGAGGAGAAGCTGGTTTACCATGATTATCCGTACCAACGGTAGTCTGCGTCCAGTTTTGTCCTAGCTACCCTGGGTGAGGAGAAGCTGGTTTACCATGATTATCCGTACCAACGGTAGTCTGCGTCCAGTTTTGTCCTAGCTACCCTGGGTGAGGAGAAGCTGGTTTACCATGATTATCCGTACCAACGGTAGTCTGCGTCCAGTTTTGTTCCTACCCAGGGTGAGGAGAAGCTGGTTTACCATGATTATCCGTACCAACGGTAGTCTGCGTCCAGTTTTGTCCTAGCTACCCTGGGTGAGGAGAAGCTGGTTTACCATGATTATCCGTACCAACGGTAGTCTGCGTCCAGTTTTGTTCCTACCCAGGGTGAGGAGAAGCTGGTTTACCATGATTATCCGTACCATCGGTAGTCTGCGTCCAGTTTTGTCCTAGCTACCCTGGGTGAGGAGAAGCTGGTTTACCATGATTATCCGTACCAACGGTAGTCTGCGTCCAGTTTTGTTCCTACCCAGGGTGAGGAGAAGCTGGTTTACCATGATTATCCGTACCAACGGTAGTCTGCGTCCAGTTTTGTCCTAGCTACCCTGGGTGAGGAGAAGCTGGTTTACCATGATTATCCGTACCAACGGTAGTCTGCGTCCAGTTTTGTTCCTACCCAGGGTGAGGAAAAGCTGGTTTACCATGATTATCCGTACTATCGGTAGTCTGCGTCCAGTTTTGTCCTAGCTACCCTGGGTGAGGAGAAGCTGGTTTACCATGATTATCCGTACCAACGGTAGTCTGCGTCCAGTTTTGTTCCTACCCAGGGTGAGGAGAAGCTGGTTTACCATGATTATCCGTACCATCGGTAGTCTGCGTCCAGTTTTGTCCTAGCTACCCTGGGTGAGGAGAAGCTGGTTTACCATGATTATCCGTACCAACGGTAGTCTGCGTCCAGTTTTGTTCCTACCAGGGTGAGGAGAAGCTGGTTTACCATGATTATCCGTACCAACGGTAGTCTGCGTCCAGTTTTGTTCCTACCCAGGGTGAGGAGAAGCTGGTTTACCATGATTATCCGTACCAACGGTAGTCTGCGTCCAGTTTTGTCCTAGCTACCCTGGGTGAGGAGAAGCTGGTTTACCATGATTATCCGTACCAACGGTAGTCTGCGTCCAGTTTTGTCCTAGCTACCCTGGGTGAGGAGAAGCTGGTTTACCATGATTATCCGTACCAACGGTAGTCTGCGTCCAGTTTTGTCCTAGCTACCCTGGGTGAGGAGAAGCTGGTTTACCATGATTATCCGTACTATCGGTAGTCTGCGTCCAGTTTTGTCCTAGCTACCCTGGGTGAGGAGAAGCTGGTTTACCATAATTATCCGTACCAACGGTAGTCTGCGTCCAGTTTTGTTCCTACCCACCCTGGGTGAGGAGAAGCTGGTTTACCATGATTATCCGTACCAACTGCGTCTGCGTCCAGTTTTGTCCTAGCTACCCTGGGTGAGGAGAAGCTGGTTTACCATGATTATCCGTACCAACGGTAGTCTGCGTCCAGTTTTGTCCTAGCTACCCTGAGTGAGGAGAAGCTGGTTTACCATGATTATCCGTACCAACGGTAGTCTGCGTCCAGTTTTGTTCCTACCCAGGGTGAGGAGAAGCTGGTTTACCATGATTATCCGTACCATCGGTAGTCTGCGTCCAGTTTTGTCCTAGCTACCCTGGGTGAGGAGAAGCTGGTTTACCATGATTATCCGTACCAACGGTAGTCTGCGTCCAGTTTTGTTCCTACCCAGGGTGAGGAGAAGCTGGTTTACCATGATTATCCGTACCAACGGTAGTCTGCGTCCAGTTTTGTGTCCTACCCTGTGTACAGTTTTGTCCCTACCCTGTGTACAGTTTTGTTCCTATCCTGTGTACAGTTTTGTCCCTACCCTGTGTACAGTTTTGTCCCTACCCTGTGTACAGTTTTGTGTACAGTTTTGTCCCTAGCCTGTGTACAGTTTTGTCCCTACCCTGTGTACAGTTTTTTTGTCCCTACCCTGTGAACAGTTTTGTCCCTACCCTGTGAACAGTTTTGTCCCTACCCTGTGTACAGTTTTGTGCCTAGCCTGTGTACAGTTTTGTCCCTAACCTGTGTACAGTTTTGTCTCTACCCTGTGTACAGTTTTGTCCCTACCCTGTGTACAGTTTTGTGCCTAGCCTGTGTACAGTTTTGTCCCTACCCTGTGTACAGTTTTGTCCCTACCCTGTGTACAGTTTTGTCCCTACCCTGGGTGAGGAGAAGCTGGTGATCAACGGTAGTCTGATGCTCAATGACATTTCATTCATTGGACTACATTACATGATAGTATACATCATAGTGTGTTACCAACGATCAAGACATATCGGAATATAGCCCCCTCTTCACACGTGACCCGTTCTGGGTTCCCTTTGTTTCCTGATTATGGTCGAGAGAAACTTTTTCCTCGAAACATGTTCCAGTCCTTACCGGTCAATGATTAAACAGGAAGCCCAGAAAGGAAAAGAACCCAGCGAGATGCATGAGGAGAAAACTGGTTTGCATTAATGAGGTTTGGCGAGGGTGATCGATCGAAGTGGGAAGGAAGTGGAATGAAGAGGGGTAAGGGGCATCAAGTCGTACCTTGCCTCTCTTCTTCTTTACTTCCCCCGGACCCGCACTTCCTCCTTGTACCAAAGGGTATAGGGTGCGTGACGCCTCGACATACGTTCATTGAGAGAATATTAAACAAGTTCATAAAATTAATTAACGGATCGACTAGAATATTGACTTTGGTACTGTTTAATAAATCATAACCCATATAACTATGCTCCAGTAAAGGTAAAATTATTTGATAATTTAATGGACGTAATTGTAAAATATCACTTTATATTATATTAAAACGTCAATGTCTAACAAATTAACTCAATAAATACTAAATTAACGTTTACACAACATCTAGCTCCTCTTTCTCTTCTTCATCATCACCATCATAACCATCATCATCATCATCCTCTTCTTCCTCTTCTTCTGCGTTACGAGCACTCATCTGTTCTTGCCGTATCTACGAATCAACAACGAAAGAGCTTCAGTCTTTAAAGAAACTGCTCAACTGCAGCTCGAGACATTCGTTCCTGAACGGCCAATGCAGCGAAGAATTTGTCAAAAACGTTCATCTGCCGGCTGCATGTCGTACAGTCACAGGCAGCCCAACCATTTCTTTATTTTGAGGCTAGTATTAAAACATAATGTGGCATAGCGCGCGGGTAATATACTGGGTGAGCTCCCTGTTTTCTTACCCACGGAATCGCGTGCGGTTCGTACAACAGTGCATATTGTCCAATACTCTGTTGAACATAAACGCATGGAAACGCAACAAGATTTAGCAATCAACAAATAATCGAATAAACAATTGATCAGGAAATGTAATGAATAGTGTGTAACAAGACTGCGGGTCTGCATCGTTTTTGGGACCAGTGGAGCGTATTCAACACAAACATTGCTCAACGCTAGAACCGAAAATTAGTCAACACGGTGAAGACTAAACGTTCTTGTGTATGAAAACTTTCCTTTCTCCTCTCCATCTCTTGCTCAAAACAAGAGGAGGAGCGCCAGCAACGCAGGGCAAATTCACGAAAGGCCAACCTCGCTCCTTAATTGCTGACGCAGCGAGCGAGCAAGGAAGCAATTCTAATTCATTCACGTATGCAGAAAAAATCTCGATTTTTACCCGGCATGCAGTTTCCAATAACCATCATGCAATTCTCAAGAACCATCATGCTTTTCGCGCCAACTCCTACATACGATATAGCCTGAAGTGAGTTGTTTTCCTATTCAAGCTTTCGCGTTTCTGATCGGTAAATATCGTGCCAAAATCTGTGTCCCTAATTAATTTGTACATGTGTATGTTTCTTTAGCCGGTATATCCTGACTCGTAAGCCCATCAGATACCGTATCTTGTGCTTTTCGTGGGAATTGTGTAGTTGAAGATCACCGTATTAATTGAGCTGATTAGTGCCGGCTGACCGTGTGTCAGTTTCAAGTGTGAATATTCGCATTGAAATCTCAATTATAAGTAATACATTAGTTATTCATAAGCTATCCAGTTTTTCAAATAGACAAATACTATTCAAAACAAAGAAAGGTAGACTCGCCTAATAATTTGCATACTTGTCACTTGGCATAAAACAAAACATTTCATAACTACAGTAGTCTAAGCTCTCCGGCACCAACTCTTATCCACAACTACTAACATTGCATTCACCGTCAGCATTCACTGCTGTTAGGTAGCCTAGTTTATAGTTATACCTCATTAAACATCTAAAAAGCGAAACAAGAAGAAACCACAATCCCTATACTATAATACTACCGAACAGGATATAGGTATTAACTGGGTGATAACCGTCGCCAAATTACAATAAGGAACTGTGCAATTGTATATATATAGAACACCGAATGCCAACCAATAAAGGAGTAGAGAAGTTACAATAACTAGTGTAGCTGGTGTAGCAATGTAGCTATAGTGTAGCAGTGTAGCAATGTAGAAGGGTAGCAGTGTTGCTAGTGTAGCTGCGTAGCTGGTGTAGTTAGTGTAGCTGGTGTAGCTGGTGTAGCTGGTGTAGCTGGTGTAGCTAGTGTAGCTGTGTAGCTGTGTAGCAGGCGTAGCTGTGTAGCTGGTGTAGTTACTGTAGCAGGCGTAGCTGTGTAGCTGGTGTAGTTACTGTAGCTGGTGTAGCTGTGTAGCTGGTGTGGTTACTGTAGCAATGTAGATTTAAGGGTAGCTGTGTAGCTAGTGTAGCTGCGTAGCTGGTGTAGTTAGTGTAGCTGGTGTAGCTAGAGTAGCTAGAGTAGCTGGTGGCTCGTGTAGCTGTGTAGCTATAGTGTAGCTGCGTAGCTGGTGTAGCTGGTGTAGCTGCTGTAGCTGTGTAGCTGGTGTAGCTGTGTAGCTGGTGTAGCTGGTACGTGTAGCTAGTGTAGCTGGTGTAGTTGGTGTAGCTAGTGTAGCTGGAGTAGCTGGTGTAGCTGTGTAGCTAGTGTAGCTGGTGTAGCTGGTGTAGCTGTGTAGCTGTGTAGCAGTGTAGCTGGTGTAGTTACTGTAGCTGTGTAGCTGGTGTAGCTGTGTAGCTAGTGTAGTTGTGTAGCTGGTGTAGCAGTGTAGCTGGTGTAATTACTGTAGCTGTGTAGCTGGTGTAGCTGTGTAGCTAGTGTAGCTGTGTAGTTGTGTAGCTGGTTTAGCTGTGTAGCTGTGTAGCAATGTAGCTGTGTAGCTGGTGTAGTTACTGTAGCTGTGTAGCTGGTGTAGCTAGTGTAGCTGTGTAGTTGTGTAGCTGGTGTAGCTGTGTAGCTAGTGTAGCTGTGTAGCTGGTGTAGCTAGTGTAGTTGGTGTAGCTGGTGTAGCTGGTGTAGCTGGTGTAGCTGGTGTAGCTAGTGTAGCTGTGTAGCTAGTGTAGCTGCGTAGCTGGTGTAGTTAGTGTAGCTGGTGTAGCTGTGTAGCTGGTGTAGCTGTGTAGCTGCTGTAGCTAGTGTAGCTGTGTAGCTAGTGTAGCTGGTGTAGCTGGTGTAGCTAGTGTAGCTGGTGTAGCTAGTGTAGCTGTGTAGCTAGTGTAGCTGGAGTAGCTGGTGTAGCTGTGTAGCTGGTGTAGCTAGTGTAGCTGTGTAGCAGTGTAGCTGGTGTAGTTACTGTAGCTGTGTAGCTGGTGTAGCTGTGTAGCTAGTGTAGCTGTGTAGCAGTGTAGCTGTGTAGCTGGTGTAGTTACTGTAGCTGTGTAGCTGGTGTAGCTGTGTAGCTAGTGTAGCTGTGTAGTTGTGTAGCTGGTGTAGCTGTGTAGCTAGTGTAGCTGTGTAGCTGGAGTAGCTGGTGTAGCTAGTGTAGTTGGTGTAGCTGGTGTAGCTGGTGTAGCTAGTGTAGCTGGTGTAGCTGTGTAGCTAGTGTAGCTGTGTAGCTGTGTAGCTGTGTAGCTAGAGTAGCTGGTGTAGCTCGTGTAGCTGTGTAGCTAGTGTAGCTGCGTAGCTGGTGTAGTTAGTGTAGCTGGTGTAGCTGGTGTAGCTGTGTAGCTGGTGTAGCTGTGTAGCTAGTGTAGCTAGTGTAGCTGTGTAGCTGGTGTCGCTAGTGTAGCTGGTAGCTGTGTAGCTAGTGTAGCTTGTGTAGCTAGTGTTGCTAGTGTAGCTTGTGGGAAAAATTTTTTATAATTTTCAAAGAAATGGGTATTAACCCGGTGATAACCGTCACAAAATTTCAATAAGGAACTGTGCAATCTATCTCGTCTTTATTGTACTCGGTATGACACGTACGATATGTTTTCGAACAGCTAAGGATTTGTCGTTGTTTTTACAATAACATTATGCAATTACAAATAGCTCTGGTTATATAGCCTGCGTCACAGCCGGTTCAATCGAGATTTCAACCGGCTGTGACGCAGGGTTTGGTTGGGTAATCATGCACGAAAACGCTTAAGTTATTTTAGTTCCTGCTCTTTGGTTGATACGAATACAACGACCCCAATTAATCAATCAATCAATCAGTCAACTTCGTTTAAAGAGGGTGACACGTAAAAGTTGGCAAATCGATGGCCCTCCATCTATAAAATACATATAACTATAAAAACTGTGATAAAATAGAAACCATGAACATTAGTAAACTAATTACGAATACTAATGAAACATTACTGGAACTAATAAATATAAATATACAACATTAAAAATCGAATTACTAATAAGTCTAATAACCCACGAATGATAACTGATGCATCATTGTGTTGTCAACAAAGCGATAATTTAGTCAGTTTGCGATTGTTTGTGTTGTCAATTAGAGTTTCATTGCGCATTGTGAATATTAACCTCGTTAACAATAATAATAAATAAATATACATTTATATAGCGCATCTACAGTGATGTCCTAGCTATGCGCTGTAGATGTGGGTCTTTAGCTTGCGCTTAAATTCAGCGATGATAGTTATATAAATCTAGACACTCTAAGACAGCTGACCACGGGGGTAGGTGGTGCGTGTAAAGTTCATATCCGAATGTTGAGCAACTAGGCAGCTCACGAGATATAGGGCGGCCAATAGGTTTTCGCCAAGCTACCTTAGGTATTTAGCATTGCAACACATAGAAAAGGAAACCAGCTCAATACTCAAACAAATGATTACAAAGGTTCAAAGGTTGTATATTTCAATAATCTCAAATGATTACTCAAATGATTGATCCAGTTGTGTCTTGAAGCGTCAACCGTTTATTATAGTCGACTCTCGATATTTTGTTTTTAAAAATGATTCCAGTACAGTGGCTGGTTTTGGCCACTGTGTTGGCGACGCTCACTAAATGCCAGATAAAGGGAATGGATGAAGCTTCTCTTCGAGCCGTACAATCAGCGTTGGACACATATAACCAGAAAACAATACCGAGCTCTATTCACACAGCACCATTGGTTTTTACTCGTGATGAAAACGGCCCAAAAATTCCATTTGTTCTCTGGGATCCAATGCTACAGTACAATGAAGCATTTAAGGAATTTAAGTGTCCCATGTGTTTCCTGCAAGCCAGATCCAACAACTTACGAGTGACCTCAGTTTGGAATGATGGATTATCAACTGAGAAGCGGCAGCCAAGAATCATCTATGATGTCAGTTCACCAGTTTATCTGATCAGCAGATTATACCGATGTGAGTTTGATTCGGACCATACAATAACTGCAACTCACCCTACAGTACTAAATCAACTATCTACACAAATAACGAACTAACATTCTCGTTCTCTATACAACGTCAAACATAGGCATTTCACGTTGTAGTTCAACACAGAACGCCTGAAGTAAGAACAAATCGAGCTCATTTCATGCATTCCAACAAGAAGTTATTGAATTTTGTAATTAGCGCTATTGTTTCTCTGCCGTCGTCCTCACGTCCCCGTCCTCGATGCTTAAAGTCCCTACTAACTACATGCACAGCTACACAGCTACACCAACTACACAGCTACACTAACTACACCAGCTACACCAGCTACACCAGCTACACCAGCTACACAGCTACACAGCTACACTAGCTACACTAGCTACACTAGCAACACTATCTACACTGGCTACACCAGCTACACTGGCTACACCGCTACACAGCTACACAGCTACACTGGCTACACCGCTACACAGCTACACCAGCTACACCAGCTACACCAGCTACACCGGCTACACCAGCTACACCGGCTACACCAGCTACACCGGCTACACCAGCTACACTGGCTACACCGCTACACAGCTACACAGCTACACTGGCTACAACAGCTACACTAGCTACACAGCAGCTACACAGCTACACAGCTGGCTACACCAGCTACACTGGCTACACCAGCTACACTGCGGGCTACACCAGCTACACTGCTACGGGCTACACACAGCTACACAGCTACACTGGCTACACCAGCTACACAGCTACACAGCTACACAGCTACACCAGCTACACCAGCTACACCAGCTACACCAGCTACACTGGCTACACCAGCTACACTGGCTACACCGCTACACAGCTACACAGCTACACTGGCTACACAGCTACACCCAGCTACACAGCTACACAGCTACACTAGCTACGCCAGATACACAGCTACACTAGCCACACAACTACGCCAGCTACACAACTACACTAGCTACACAGCTACACTAGCTACACAGCTACACAGCTACACAGCTACACTGGCTACAACAGCTACACCAGCTACACCAGCTACACTGGCTACACCAGCTACACTGGCTACACCGCTACACAGCTACACAGCTACACTGGCTACAACAGCTACACTAGCTACACAGCTACACAGCTACACAGCTACACTGGCTACACCAGCTACACTGGCTACACCAGCTACACTGGCTACACCAGCTACACTGGCTACACCAGCTACACTGGCTACACCGCTACACAGCTACACAGCTACACTGGCTACACCGCTACACAGCTACACCAGCTACACCAGCTACACCAGCTACACCAGCTACACACAGCTACAGCTACACAGCTACACAGCTACACCAGCTACACCAGCTACACACAGCTACACCAGCTACACCAGCTAGCTACACAGCTACACCAGCTACACTGGCTACACCAGCTACACTGGCTACACCAGCTACACTGGCTACACCAGCTACACTGGCTACACCGCTACACAGCTACACAGCTACACTAGCTACAACAGCTACACTAGCTACACAGCTACACAGCTACACTGGCTACACCAGCTACACTGGCTACACCAGCTACACTGGCTACACCAGCTACACCAGCTACACTGGCTACACTGGCTACACTGGCTACACCGCTACACAGCTACACAGCTACACCAGCTACACTGGCTACACCGCTACACAGCTACACCAGCTACACCAGCTACACCAGCTACACTGGCTACACCAGCTACACTGGCTACATCAGCTACACTGGCTACACAGCTACACTAGCCACACAACTACGCCAGCTACACAACTACACTAGCTACACAGCTACACTAGCTACACAGCTACACAGCTACACAGCTACACAGCTACACTGGCTACAACAGCTACACTAGCTACACAGCTACACCAGCTACACAGCTACACCAGCTACACAGCTACACTGGCTACACAGCTACACCAGCTATACAGCTACACTAGCTACACAGCTACACCAGCTATACAGCTACACTGAGCTACACCAGCTACGCAGCTACACCAGCTACGCAGCTACACTAGCTACACCAGCTACACAGCTACACTAGCTACACAGCTACACCAGCTATACAGCTACACTGAGCTACACCAGCTACGCAGCTACAGCCAGCTACACAGCTACACCAGCTACACCAGCTACACAGCTACACAGCTACACGAGCTACACCAGCTACACCAGCTACACTAGCTACACTAACTACACCAGCTACACAGCTACGCTACACCAGCTACACAGCTACACCAGCTACACCAGCTACACAGCTACACTAGCTACACACACAGCTACACAGCTACACCAGCTACACCAGCTACACAGCTACACCAGCTACACAGCTACACAGCTACACAGCTACAGCTAGCTACAGCTACAGCTACACTAGCTACACAGCTACAGCAGCTACACAGCTACACAGCTACTACCAGCTACACTAGCTACACTAGGCACACTAGCTACACTATCTACACTGACTAACTACACCAGATACACCAGCTACACAGCTACACAGCTACACCAGCTACACAGCTACACAGCTACACCAGCTACACTAGCTACACCAGCTACAGCTAGCTACACAGCTACGCAGCTACGCAGCTACACCAGCTACACAGCTACACCAGCTACACACTACACTACACTAGCTACACAGCTACACCAGCTACACAGCTACACACTACACCAGCTACACCAGCTACACAGCTACACAGCTACACTAGCTACACTAGGCACACTAGCTACACTATCTACACTAACTACACCAGATACACAACTACACTAGCTACACAGCTACACTAGCGACACTAACTACACAGCTACACAGCTACACCAGCTACACAGCTACACTAGCTACACAGCTACACTACTACACAGCTACACTACACAGCTACGCTAACTACACAGCTACACTAGCGACACCAGCTACACAGCTACACTAGCTACACAGCTACACTAGCTACACACTACAGCTACAGCTACACTACTAGCTACACAGCTACACAGCTACAGCTACACCAGCTACACAGCTACACAGCTACACAGCTACACAGCTACTACACCAGCTACACCAGCTACACAGCTAGCTACAGCTACACAGCTACACAGCTACACAGCTACACCAGCTACACAGCTACACAGCTACACAGCTACACAGCTACACTAGCTAGCTACACAGCTACACAGCTACACAGCTACACACAGCTACACTACAGCTACACCAGCTACACAGCTACACAGCTACACCAGCTACACAGCTACACAGCTACACAGCTACACTAGCTACTAGCTACAGCTACACAGCTACACAGCTACACTACACTAGCTACACAGCTACACAGCTACACAGCTACACAGCTACACTACAGCTACACAGCTACACAGCTACAGCAGCTACACAGCTACACCAGCTACACAGCTACTACACCAGCTACTACAGCTACACAGCTACACAGCTACACACAGCTACACAGCTACACAGCTAGCTACACTACAGCAGCTACACCAGCTACACAGCTACACTACAGCTACACCAGCTACACAGCTACACCAGCTACACAGCTACACACAGCTACACAGCAGCTACACAGCTACACAGCTACTACAGCTACACAGCTACAGCACTACAGCAGCTACACAGCTACACAGCTACACCAGCTACACAGCTACACAGCTACACTACACAGCTACACCAGCTACACCAGCTACACAGCTACACCAGCTACACAGCTACACAGCTACACAGCTACACACTACACAGCTACACAGCTACACAGCTACACAGCTACACAGCTACACAGCTACACAGCTACACAGCTACACTACACAGCTACACAGCTACACAGCTACACAGCTACACCAGCTACACAGCTACAGCTACACAGCTACACCAGCTACACAGCTACACAGCTACACAGCTACACCAGCTACACAGCTACACAGCTACACAGCTACACAGCTACACAGCTACACAGCTACACAGCTACACAGCTACACTAGCTACACAGCTACACAGCTACACAGCTACACAGCTACACAGCTACACAGCTACACTACAGCTACACAGCTACACAGCTACACAGCTACACAGCTACACAGCTACACAGCTACACAGCTACACAGCTACACCAGCTACACAGCTACACAGCTACACTGGCTACACAGCTACACTGGCTACACCGCTACACAGCTACACAGCTACACAGCTACACAGCTACACAGCTACACACGCTACACAGCTACACCAGCTACACCAGCTACACCAGCTACACTGGCTACACCAGCTACACTGGCTACACCAGCTACACTGGCTACACCAGCTACACTGGCTACACAGCTACACAGCTACACAGCTACACAACTACACCACACTACACAGCTACACTACACTAGCTACACAGCTACACACTAGCTACACAGCTACAGCTACACAGCTACACAGCTACACAGCTACACAGCTAGCACACAGCTACACTACACAGCTACACAGCTACACAGCTACACAGCAGCTAGCTACACAGCTACACAGCTACACAGCTACACAGCTACACTACACAGCTACACAGCTATACAGCTACACTAGCTACACAGCTACACCAGCTATACAGCTACACTGAGCTACACAGCTACACAGCTACACCAGCTACGCAGCTACACAGCTACACCAGCTACACAGCTACAGCTACACTACACAGCTACACCAGCTACACAGCTACACTGAGCTACACCAGCTACACCAGCTACACCAGCTACACAGCTACACCAGCTACACAGCTACACCACTACACAGCTACACCAGCTACACCAGCTACACCAGCTACACTAGCTACACTAACTACACCAGCTACACAGCTACGCTAACTACACAGCTACACTAGCGACAGCTACACAGCTACACAGCTACACTAGCTACACAGCTACACTACAGCTACACCAGCTACTACCAGCTACAGCTACACAGCTACACCAGCTACACAGCTACACAGCTACACCAGCTACACAGCTACACAGCTACACACTACACCAGCTACACAGCAGCAGCTACACAGCTACACCAGCTACACCAGCTACACCAGCTACACACACAGCTACACAGCTACACTAGCTACACAGCTACACAGCTACACTAGCTACACCAGCTACACAGCTACACAGCTACACAGCTACACCAGCTACACAGCTACACAGCTACACCAGCTACACAGCTACACTAGCTACTACCAGCTACACAGCTACACTGGCTACTACAGCTACACTAGCTACACAGCTACACAGCTACACCAGCTACACAGCTACACAGCTACACCAGCTACACAGCTACACTGGCTACTACAGCTACACTAGCTACACAGCTACACCAGCTATACAGCTACACTGAGCTACACCAGCTACGCAGCTACACCAGCTACACAGCTACACAGCTACACAGCTACACAGCTACACCAGCTACGCAGCTACACAGCTACAGCTAGCTACACAGCACACTACAGCTACACAGCTACACAGCTACACTACACCAGCTACACCAGCTACACCAGCTACACCAGCTACACTAGCTACACTAACTACACCAGCTACACCAGCTACACCAGCTACACAGCTACAGCTCAGCTACGCAGCTACACTAGCTACACAGCTACACAGCTACACAGCTACACAGCTACACACACAGCTACACTAGCTACCAGCTACACTACACTACTACACAGCTACACTAGCTACACCAGCTACACCAGCTACACCAGCTACACACACCAGCTACACCAGCTACACAGCTACACAGCTACACAACAGCTACGCAGCTACGCAGCTACACTAGCTACACAGCTACACAGCTACACCAGCTACACAGCTACACCAGCTACACTAGCTACACAACTACACTAGCTACACAGCTACACTAGCTACACAGCTACACAACTACACAGCTACACAGCTACACAGCGACACAGCTACACTACTACACAGCTACACAGCTACACTACACACTACACTAGCTACACAGCTACACTAGCTACACCAGCTACACTAGCTACACAGCTACACTAGCGACACCAGCTACACCAGCTACACAGCTACCCTTCTACATTGCTTCACTCCTTCACTAGCTACATTCAGTTGCTACACTGCTACACTAGCTACATTGCTACTCCAGCTACACTAGCTATTGTAACTTCTCTACTCCTTTATTGGTTGGCATTCGGTGTTCTATATACAATTGCACAGTTCCTTATTGTAATTTGGTGACGGTTATCACCGGGTAAGTACCAGGATATCATTTAAGAATGGGCGGAATAATGACGAAACACTCATTTAAGCAGTACATGCTCTTATAGCGAAGTCAGATGAACTATACGAGATGCCACGTGTTGGCAAATTTTCAACGTTGACTTGCAGAAGACCCGGGCACTTTCTACCGTCATATACTATGAAACTCGGCCATATAATAATATGTCATATATATGCCTATGTGTTATACCTATGAGACATGCCACAGACTAAAATAGACGACATCGAACATGGTAACAATCGTACCTGAGCTGTACTCAGTTCCTCTTCACTGAGATACTGTTCTCTGTAAACAGCATCTTGCTCTTCCTGTAAATTGAACA
The DNA here is from genome assembly GCA_033675265.1 of Actinostola sp. cb2023. NCBI lineage: Eukaryota > Metazoa > Cnidaria > Anthozoa > Actiniaria > Actinostolidae > Actinostola > Actinostola sp. cb2023. The sequence goes on from JAUJYZ010000811.1 coordinate 32,537, forward strand.
AGGAAAGTTCTTAGGTCCTAAGCTAAACTACATGCAGTATTAACGTATTAAAGTATTGCTCTTGCTTCGATACTCTCTTTTAAATGACTTGTAACCTGATAAAACGTATGTGAAGTCTTGTTGAACCAGTTGAATGTGAAACCTGAGGAACGAACGTTTTCTTGGAGAAATATTCCTTGTCTGTACCACGTCGAACGATAGAGAAAAGCATAATGATATATATCTAGTGCCACCTAAAATATAACTTTATATAGTTCCTAAAGATACAAAAGTGTGATTTTCTTCCTATGATTACAACTCCGTCCTTCGAACAAAGAATATTGTCGGAATACGTACAGCCAGTTCAAGATACATGGCGGCCATATAGTGATATATATCTAGTGCCACCTCCTCTTTCTCTTCTTCATCATCACCATCATAACCATCATCATCATCATCCTCTTCTTCCTCTTCTTCTGCGTTACGAGCACTCATCTGTTCTTGCCGTATCTACGAATCAACAACGAAAGAGCTTCAGTCTTTAAAGAAACTGCTCAACTGCAGCTCGAGACATTCGTTCCTGAACGGCCAATGCAGCGAAGAATTTGTCAAAAAAGTTCATCTGCCGGCTGCATGTCGTACAGTTACAGGCAGCCCAACCATTTCTTTATTTTGAGGCTAGTATATTAAAACATAATGTGGCATAGCGCGCGGGTAATATACTGGGTGAGCTCTCTGTTTTCTTACCCACGGAATCGCGCGCGGTTCGTACAACAGTGCATATTGTCCAATACTCTGTTGAACATAAACGCATGGAAACGCAACAAGATTTAGCAATCAACAAATAATCGAATAAACAATTGATCAGGAAATGTAATGAATAGTGTGTAACAAGACTGCGGGTCTGCATCGTTTTTGGGACCAGTGGAGCGTATTCAACACAAACATTGCTCAACGCTAGAACCGAAAATTAGTCAACACGGTGAAGACTACACGTTCTTGTGTACGAAAACTTTCCTTTCTCCTCTCCATCTCTTGCTCAAAACAAGAGGAGGAGCGCCAGCAACGCAGGGCAAATTCACGAAAGGCCAACCTCGCTCCTTAATTTATAGTTATGCCTCATTAAACATCTAAAAAGCGAAACAAGAAGAAACCACAATCCCTATACTATAATACTACCGAACAGGATATCATTTAAGAATGGGCGGAATAATGACGAAACACTCATTTAAGCAGTACATGCTCTTATAGCGAAGTCAGATGAACTATACGAGATGCCACGTGTTGGCAAATTTTCAACGTTGACTTGCAGAAGACCCGGGCACTTTCTACCGTCATATACTATGAAACTCGGCCATATAATAATATGTCATATATATGCCTATGTGTTATACCTATGAGACATGCCACAGACTAAAATAAACGACATCGAACATGGTAACAATCGTACCTGAGCTGTACTCAGTTCCTCTTCACTGAGATACTGTTCTCTGTAAACAGCATCTTGCTCTTCCTGTAAATTGAACAAGGAAAGTTCTTAGGTCCTAAGCTAAACTACATGCAGTATTAACGTATTAAAGTATTGCTCTTGCTTCGATACTCTCTTTTAAATGACTTGTAACCTGATAAAACGTATGTGAAGTCTTGTTGAACCAGTTGAATGTGAAACCTGAGGAACGAACGTCATTTCTTGGAGAAATATTCCTTGTCTGTACCACGTCGAACGATAGAGAAAAGCATAATGATATATATCTAGTGCCACCTAAAATATAACTTTATATAGTTCCTAAAGATACAAAAGTGTGATTTTCTTCCTATGATTACAACTCCGTCCTTCGAACAAAGAATATTGTCGGAATACGTACAGCCAGTTCAAGATGCATGGCGGCCATATGAACTCTCTCGACTGAATTCTCTGAACTTTTTCAGTCATATATTTATCCAAAATGACCCAAAACTAGACACCAAATGAATAAAAATACAGTTATTTGTACACATACACTTACTCTATCGCTGGTAGACATGTTTAACCCGATGAAAAATCGGAGTTTTATGGGAAATATAGAATTATACACACACCCAACCGCACGGACCGTGTACTGCGCAGTACTATTACACACCAGCTTCCTTCCCTCGTTCACGTGGTTTCAGGATCTCAAGTATATTAATTAAGGCCTGGTTCATGAAGCCACCTAAAAATACTGACGTCAAGTGGTCACGTGACCTGGGCATGTGAAATTTCGTTTTTTAAATATGTGGTCGCGAGTTTAAGATATGCTGAAATAGTTTTTATGCTACAACATTAAGAACAACTAATGAAAAAAGATAGCGTTTGGAAAACCTGTCCCATAATTTTAGTTATCGAGAAAATTGAGAAAACGTATTCTGGCTAAATGGTCACGTGACCTATTTTCGAAAATATCTCTCTTAAGAGAAATCAGAGACAAGTTTTCCAAACGCAGTTGTGTAGAGCACTAGCATTGACAACATATGCAATTGTTTGTTTTTACACTGTTCTTAAAACCGCGACCGCATTTTAAAGTAAATTTTCAAAGACTGTTGTCACGTGGTTAATCACGTGTTCAGCTTTTTTGGTATTTTGTTGATTTCAATCAATTAAGGATGTCGAACTCTATGGCTGTGCTAAGTTTCGTAATGTTTGGTAAAAAGGAAGTGACATTATAATTTTTTACATTTTTTTCTCGTTTTTGGGCTTGAACCAGGCCTTAACATACTTGAGATCGAATGAACGAGTTACAGGGACCGGATATCAAAAATTTGTAAACATACACACATACATCTCGATATTCTTGTAAATATACATGCACTCGTTACAACTAGCAAACTCGTAACATATAGTTTACCTCTTATCGTTGACTTTGCAATATTCTTCTGCCCATTTTATTCGCTCGTCACATCTTCGCTGTAGCAATGGATTCTGAAAACGAAAGACAAGACAGACACTAACAACGCCATAAACATATAGCACTAGAGAAACTGCGCGTCCCAGATACTTAGTTAGAAACATGTAGAATCGAAATTGTAGCTTCTGGTTTGGTGGACTTTCTGAACACAATGCAGCAATTTCCATAAGGTTCTCTTCCAATTTACTTATCGAAAACGCGCTTTTTTTTTCTATAAATAGCTTCAACATACAGGTCAGTTCTGGACGCTCGCTCTTCGTTTGAATATCTCAGTATTGGACTGCAGTCTATGATAGCGCCATATATCCATCCTCTGGAACGTCATTAACCTGCAAAGTTATGAAGGCAAAATCGAAAGAAATAAAGATGAAAAAATATTCGCACTGAGTTTCATACCTTCGTACTTTCTTGTACGTCCCAAGCGGCCATCTTGGTGCTTCGGATCTTTCAAGAGGCCGCTTCGATGGGTGGCAAATGTTGGTACCGAAACACAAAGCCATCAGAATTCTTTAAAAACATAAAATATTATCAAGATTAAACAATAATTTCAATATTCTAACCGCACAGAAGTTTCACAAATCCGTGAATCAAGAGTGGGTTCTGCTCAAGTCTTGAGAAGCTTACAAAAGTTTGACAAACTTTTCAGTAACACAAACGCACGTAGAGCAGTTTCTCCACTCTTATATGCATGCGGCGATTCCTTGGTATGGTGGCTTTGGCCTCTTCTGATAGGGCTACTGATTCCATGCCCTTGGCATGATCTGCTGTAAATAATTATGGCATCAGTATATTCTTATCATACTATCTCTCGACGCAATGAATCAGTTGATGTTAAACAATTTCTATCGATTGGTAAACTGATATTGGTTCAATTCCTCCAGAGAATTATTTTAAAAGATGTCAAACTAAGGAATGACGTATTCACATTTGACATTTCAAGTGCAGCCAATAACGGGGAGAACCATTATTATAAGACTACAGGGGTTAAAAATATCCGCAGTATTTAGTAGATTCTTGACATACCAACTTGCAATCATAATTTGTTAAATCTGAGCAATTCGGGAACTCGATGTGTTTGTTGTTTTCTAACCAGCAGCCAAACGCGATTGATTATGATCAGTGTGTGTTCGTTGTCTCTATATCAGTCAGTACACTAAAAGTTATCTGCCAATTGGGTTTATATTATCTATGCGCGGTCGATCGGTCACAAGCAATTTATATAATTTCAAAACAAGAAAAAACAACTGAATAATATTCAAACGTTACGAATGAATATAATTTTAATTATTAATATTATTAACACAGAGCGTTGGCGATTCTTATCGTTCACCTTAATGAAAAAGATTTAAAATTCTCAGAAAATCAAAAGTGAATTCGAATATTATTAGTTTGGAGTGCTTCGTGAAGATCTGAGAACCATGAATCTATGTTTGTAATCTCTCAATTATACTTCTTCGAATGTTGCAGATTATTGACTTTTGAGTGACAGTGTTTTCTTACACCTCCCACTGTTCTCTTTTGAGAGCGGTGATCCTGAAAAACAGCCGGAATTTTCCTTCTTCTATATATGGGCATGAAATATGTTCAGTAGGTAAAAACATAGTACCAATGTTATAGTGTTCCAGAACCATTCATCGACATGATATATAGTACTGAGTTAGACCGCGAAAAGATTATCCACACCGGCAACAACTAGCCGGTAGTCTGATTCGAGTTTCAGCCCGGGTACTCTGCACCAGCTTTTCCTCATCCCTACCCTGAAACTTGACGCAGACTACCCTTGGTACGGACGATCATGTCCCACTACTGACTCATACTGACCCCCGGGGGGGGCACTAAGGGTATTTTTGGGTAGGGGTGTGCCGCGGACACCTCAAAACCCTGACCCTATCCCAGACCTAAAATTTTGATTTTCCATACCCTATCCCAGACTAAAGCTTTAAAATGTACACCCTATCCCAGACTAAAGCTTAAAAATGTATACCCTATCCAGATTGAAAGCGTGCTAAAGGGATATGTAAATTGATAGCGACTGATAGTGGCGTTATTGCGGAAACCATACCCTATACCAGACCAAAACGTACCCGATCCCAGCCTAAAAAGGCAAAAAACGATACCCTACCCCAGACCTGGGAGCTCAAAAACCATACCCTATCCCGTGGCACATACCCGTATAGCGTATATAGGGGAGTACCCCCCCCCCCGGGTACTGACCTCGTCCCCAGGGCCGAGGGGGACGAGGTCATTTTCAAAGGGCTATTTTCAAAATGGCGGACGCTCGAGACCCATTCTTTTTTTCTTCCAACGATGAGAGGGGTCTGGGTACGAGAATAAGAGAAATAATTATTCACGTTTAGCTGAGTGACAAAACATTTCAAACTCAGGCGCGGATACAGACCGATTTAAGGATACGGTTCACCTTGAGTGGAAAAAGTTTGACGATTTTTTGTTTTTGTCACTAACGGATGGATTTCATATCGAAATTTCATTTTTTAGTGTTTTCTGGTTGAAAATGTTTTTTATTTACGAGATATTCGCAAGAAACACGGATTTCTGATTTCTAAACACAACGTCTTTGGTGTCATAATCCCATTAGGACCGGGAGTCCTGTAATGCTTCTTTCGGTACCTTCTCTAGATCCTGTCCCTATTTGATGGTTTTCGCTTTTTTTGATTTCGGAATATTATTATTTTACGATCGTAGCAGGCAGCCTCGCGAAGACTTTGAAGTTTGAGCGCAAACGAGAGCAATAAGTAATACGACCTTACTATTTTTGCGTCCTCAATGTAAACAATGTGGTGAAGGATGAACGTGATTGGATGGCATGGTGTCCGTTGCAGGAAGTGGGCGTGACAATGTTTGCAAATTTTCAAAGGTCATTTTCTCCTTGTTGAGTTTTCGCAAAGTTACCAAGATATTTTTGAATTAATAGGGTACTTAGATTTGATGGATTTTGCTAAACCTTTGACACAAGTTAGCAGACTAACTGAAGATAAAAACCGTGTCAGGGATTTTTGATTTTGATTTTTGCTCAAAAGTTATAACGTGTTAACTGAAGAAGAAACAACATTTATGATTGATTAAACTTCAACTAAGATAACTTTTGATCGACATCGAATATGACAAAAGCCTGACACGGTTTGACAGGTCAAAGTGTCGTGATTAATATGGTATAAAGATCAATAGAGTCGGATGTAACGCAAGGTCTATTAATTCGGTCAAACGGAGACGGTCGTTTTCAAAACAATGACCCGCGACGTCTCCATTTTTAATTTAAAAGAAAATATCACGGTATTATGGCGATCTTCATTCTATTAGCTTTAAAATGATGTAAAGTTGATGGGAATTGGTCAAATAATAAGGAAATTAAAAATGTTTTCCGAGACGTACCGGCCAAGGTGAACCGTATCCTTAACCGTTTTCCGGAAAACAGTAAATATTTTCAAAGTAGCAGCAATATAGCTCTCTTGAATATTTAATTTATTCATAAACATTTGCTTAGAGCAGGAGCCCATATGGGCTCCTGCTTAGAGGTACAAAAACGGCCGGTACGGAAAACGATCACTGACATTTTTTCCTGGATCCGCTACTGAAACGTACTTCTATAAAATGTGCAAGGAAGCACGGTATATCGTTTACTAGTTAGCCGCCATATATATTGAAATTTTCTTCCGAGCGAGCTCCGAAGGGGCGAGGAGAGCCCGATAGTCTTCCGATGTTTGTAACACGCCACGAGCTTACTTACCAATTAATACGATACCGATACCAATACTATTATTTCACTATTACTAGAGATTACTAGAGTCGTTTGAACATACTTGCTTTTACATTTTAAAACAAGACGCTCAATGAGCGTACACTCGGGCATTATGACAATCACAATGTCAGTTGCGTGAGGAGGGACCTGACAATGACTGACAGTTGCGTGACGAGGGAGACTATGTATATATGTGTCGGTGAGCATAGATAAAAATCTCCGAATCGTACTTCCGTAGCACGTACTTGGAACGTCCAGTTGAGGTTGATATTCATGGTCAGACGGTTCTGATAACGTCTTTGGTTTCTTCGTTATCGCAGAGGAAAGTCGGTCAAATGAAAGGACTTAAGAATTCTTCCCGAACTTCGTATTTTTTAAACATTGACTTTGAGTTCATATATGATTCCCTTTTGACTTTGAGTTCAATTGAACATGAATATGCAACCTCAAGCAACAATACTTCGGATTTAGTTCGATAGGCGTTCGGAAACTATTCGACCCGTTTGTGGCAATGTCAGTTGCGTGACGAAGGAGACTATGTGTCGCCGTTGAGCATAGATAAAGATCTCCGAATCGTACGTCCATAGTACGTACTTGGGACGACTTGAGGTTGCATATTCATGGTCAGATGGTTCTGATAACGTCTTTGGTTAAACATCCAGTCGATTCAGACTATCGGGAGCAATTTTAGAATACCCCGTCACTATATCAAGCTCTTGATTATATTTATCATTATATTTATCAGAAATGTGTTTCATTTTATTGTCGGATACCTTTTAAACGGGTTTTTGAAACCACGGCGTG
>JAUJYZ010000811.1:45000-235000 GCA_033675265.1 Actinostola sp. cb2023
CTGTCCGTGGAGTCAGCATTTGAACTACCGGCAACAGCACCATCAAGCACTGAAATCTCTACCATGTGGGTTTCGCTGGTCTTGTTGCACTGAAGAATTTCCAGTTATTTCACTAGGTCTGCTTTCTGACCTCTCAGCGCAGGAGAGTGAGGAGGATGTCCTGCACTCGTCAAGCCGAAATGATCTCTCTAATATTGATGAAGCATGTACACATGAAGAAGCGGACACATGTGAACGATGCAGCTCTCTGCGGGGACCGAATAATTATGTGTTGTATTAGCAATATCCATATTTCACATTGTCACTGTGGATAAATTGTGGATTGCGTTTGGTATGAGAAAGCACTTCAAATATCTTGCAATCCTCGAAATTGCATCGACGTTAGGTAATGACAAGTGCAAAGCATTACCAATGTTCCATGCCATCACGGGCTGTGATACAGGTAATTACAATTACAATAGTCTATAGCTAAATGTTCACAATATTTTATCTTTTTTATTTGTGCACTTTTTGAGTCGTTCTTCGCAGGAAGAGGGAAAAAACTGCCTGGGAAATGTGGCATCTGTATTAAGTTGATCTACGCTGCCAATGCTAAATGACGCATCAATGGCCATCATAAAGCGCTTTGTTATCTTGTTCTATGACAAAACAAGCGTTCTTTTAGAAGTAAACAAGTCGAGGCAAGAGCTTTTCTCAATGAGAGAACAAGAAGCATCGAGGCAATACCGCCAAGTCAAGCCGCACTGCAACAACATCTGTTACGAGCGGTGAATCAAGGTGCGCTAGTGTGGGGGCAAGTGTTGGTGCAACAGTCAGATATTCCCAGCCCGGAACAACGGGGATGGAAAAAGATAGAACAATTCTGGAGTCCAAATTGGACGACACTTTTGCAAGCAAAGGATACCTGCTACGAGCTCATCCATTGTGGATGCAAAAAATGATATAAAGGTCGCTGCAAATGTGTGAAAGCAAACCTCGACTGCACTGCCTTAGGTTTTTGTGGTTGGACACTGCCTACAAGATTCCTAGTGAGAGGTACTTTATCTATAATTATTTTGCGAGTTTTTATTTTCATGATTTTAAAAAAAATCAAGTCACGTGACTAATCATGTGATCGGTCACGTGATTAGCACCTTATCATTTCCTACAGATGTGAAATCAATTGTTTTCACATTTAACCAGCGTAAAAAAAAACTACACCTTAAAAACGCAACGTTTTTGCTCAACCTATTTTGCGAGTTCTTATTTTGACGATTAAAAAAAAATCAAATCACGTGATCGATCACGTGATTAGCATTACAACCTTTCCCTATCAACTGCAAATATCTACTGTATATTTGTTACCCGTTTTCACCTTTAACCAGCATCAATAAAACCTTTTAAACGCAAAGTTTTGCTCAGCCTCGTTTCCATTCTATAGTGTTTTCAGCGGTTTTTTGACATGCGCATTACGGGAAACGTAGACCTTATTTCAAATGCCTCCATATCAAAAATTATTAAGTACATAGAGGTAAGTAATTGTGCCAAGTTTCATGCTTTTATCATAAAACGAACAATTGTGAGATTTTATGTCGCTTAACAGCTAGACTATATTTAATTAGTGCTATTATCAGCTATTTCAGTGTCCGTGTGGCGTGTACTCTATTAATTAATACTTTCAGTCAGTACAAATTAAATCCATCTATAAAGACCATCTAATTTTATATTGACCTGAAAGACTAAAAGCCCTTCTGTAAGACAATGACGGTATTGTTGCATGTGACTGCAGAAAGTGATCAAAGCTATCAAGTCATCATACCAGGAGAACCAAATCACAAATCCTAGCATGACTCAAGAAAATACCCTATTTAGTTTTTTTGTCCTAATTTTAATATCTAACTAGACGCTCTTCTAGCGTGAAGTCGGGCTTCTAAATGAAATGTAACCTATTTGAACTAAATATAGATATCTTATAGTGCGATTTTCAGTGCGATTGAAACAGTTTTTGGTTGCTCGTCGTTGCCGCATGACTCGAGCTCGATAGAACATGCTTTTCTTGCAATTTCAGTACTGCGAACTTTACAGTCACTGACACCTCTAAAGATTCATAAAAATGTATTACTTCCCATTGGAATTTTTGAGTAAAAAATTAACCAGTGATTGTATGGGTCTTTGAGATTATTTCAGTGAAGTTTCAGCCAAATCAAACTTTGAACGATTTACGTACTAGTCCCCCTTTAATAGCCCGTCTTCACGCTACTACTAGAGCGTCCTGTTTCAATCTAAATTTAGATTTAGACGAGAAAATACTTATATTTTGGCCCCTTGACCTCCGGTGCTTTCCCTGATTGGTTTGTGCTTTGTAATCTTTCTTGGCCAGACTTTATGTCTCCTTCGGCTTTAGCTCGACGTTTAATAGCCTGCGTAGCTTAATATAAAACTAGACGCTCTACTAGCGTGAAGTGGGGCTTCTAACTCATATAGCCTATTTGAACTAAATATAGATATCGCAGTGCGATTAAAACAGAGCAATCTGATTTGTTTGTGAAGAAAGAGGCCAACTGATGTCTCGTGACGTGTTGAAGAAGCCATTCCTCTCGCCCCAATCCCCGCGCCAACAAACAAGGAACGCCTGTAATGTGACATGTCGATTTGAGGTCAAATACGACGAAGAAGAAGAACGGCCTGCATTTTTAGAGTCGGGGCTTCCACAGGAAGCCCGACTAACTAGACGCTCTATAAGCGTTCACTCGGCTGGTGGAATCATTAGTCTGCGAATACAGCCTCTTTTCGGTGGTCGCGCCGCCAAAATAAAAAGTGGCTGTATATAAACTGTGAATGTGCCAATTTTAGACTCTCCCCTCCCTCACAAGAGCGATTTTTTGTCGCCGACCGCCATGACAGTAGCATACAACACGATTGTGATTATAACAAGACGCTCAATGAGCGTTCACTCGGGCATTGTGAAAAGGAAAATGTCAGTTGTTCGAGGAAGTACTTGAAAATGAATGAATGCCAGTTGGTTGAAGAACAAGGACAATGTCAGCTGCGCGAGGAGAGACCTGACAATGACTGACAGTTGCGTGACGAGGGAGACTATGTATATACATGTATGTGTCGAGTTCATTTGATTTGCCTTTGAGTTCATTTGATTACCTTTTGACTTTGAGTTCAATTGATTTGATTTTGATGAGTTTGTGTAAAGGTCCCCTCTCTAGCTTCAGATCCCGAAACGTCGAGTTTGGAATCGAGTTCGGGTTCGAGTTACGGTTCGAACGTCGAATAAAACAAGGACATCTTCTTCAATACAATATAATTTCTCTGACGTCATGACAATCAGTGACAGTTGAGTGACGAGGGAGACTATTAGTCCGGTGAGTACGAACATGATACGTCTTGAGGTTGCATAGGTCAGATGGTTCCGATAACGGCCTCGCGTTTGTTTTAATATATATATTTTAAGCGAGCTTCTAGTCCTTTTACCACTTCTAGTCATTGAACGATGAACTAGAATCCTGACCTTTTAATAGCTTGAAGATCTACAGCTGCTTTCAAAACTAAGATTCATAATCTACTTGAGTCCTGTGTCTCCTTTATCTTTTCAAATCTGCGGAGTAATCTTGAAACTCCGGATACGATTAAATACGTCGCATACTCGTCATTTTGAAGCCGAACAAAACTACTACTACTACTACTACTACTACTACTACCGAAATCCGCATTTTCTAACTCGGGCGGCCTGCGGCCTGGGCCCGAGTAATAAACAGATTCTACAGTTTTTCTCATCTTTATTGTCATTGAATCGTCATGATGAATATTTACATACAACTGCATAGCTTTCTCTACTATATCATGATCATCAAATATATTCATGGCAGCTTCTGTTGACGACAGAACGTACGATACAAGAACACTAATGCACAACAATGTCAACATTGCAAGAGACACGATCGACAAGACCACTCCAAAAGTAGTATTTTGTGACATATACATTGTACTAACAACAAGTAAAAGGCAAAACAATACTAAATTTATCATATTCACCTCAATGTTTACGAGTTTAAAGAGATTTTTACGTGTACTATGATTCTTTTGGTTGGCGACTGTTGTTGAACATTTCTTGTCGTCGTTCAAGGTCGAGGCTTCAGCTTGATCAGTCTGGTATTCATCAGAATCGGAGTAGTACTTTTCAGTACAAGAGTTTATAGTCAAGTTTTTAGTCATAGTTTCGTCATTTAATTTGTAGGCATTTGTTTGCCATTTCTAGCCATGATTTGCTCATATTTGCTCATATTTTGCTCATTTGATTTCATAGTTTGCTTTGCAATTGATTTCTCTTTGATTGCTTTGAGTTCGCGGAACGGCCTGGTCCAAAATCGCTCTCTGACATCTTTTAGCGTAGGCCTACCGCGAACGGCGTATGCGTTTGTAAGCATAGTGAGCGTTTGGAGAAGTAGGTGATGAAGAACTTCAAGAGACATCGTTTCAATTTTTTTCAAACCTCAGCAGTAAACTGAACTACGATCACTGAACCCAGCGAAGAACCGACTTTGGACCAATATCGAATGACATGCTGCTGTCGGGCTTCCTGTGGCCGAGATGGAATGGACGGTCTAACCGGAAAAAAAGCCTAATTTAAGACTCGGCGTCTGCCACAGGCAGCCCAGCCGAGTAATTAGGGACCTGTCATTATTTATCGTCTGGGGAGGTCGTGTGATTTTCATTGTCAGGGGGTACCGTACCGTACTGTACCCCTCTAGGAGCTCGCGATTTCGCCGCTCGTCATATTGTGCCGGCTCCTCAATACATTTCCCCTTGCTACGGGATTATTGTCTTCCCTTAATGATTTTAAATCCTTTTCGACGCAATTCAAAGTATTTTGGTATCATTAGAGCATTTCCAAATTTCACTACACCGTTATTTTATTATTATTGTTATTGTTATCGTTATTATTATTATTATTATGATGATGATGATGATGATTACTGTTATCGTTATTATTATTATTATGATGATGATGATTATTGTTATCGTTATTATTATTATTATGATGATGATGATGATGATTATTGTTATCGTTATTATTATTATTATTATGATAATGATGATTATTGTTATTATTATTATTATGATGATGATGATGATGATTATTATCGTTATTATTATGATGATGATGATGATGATGATGATGATGATTATTATTATGATGATGATGATGATGATTATTATTATTACTGTTATCGTTATTATTATTATTATGATGATGATGATTATTATTATTGTTATCGTTATGATGATGATGATGATGATGATGATGATGATGATGATTATTATTATTACTGTTATCGTTATTATTATTATTATGATGATGATGATGATGATGATGATGATGATTGTTATCGTTATGATGATGATGATGATGATGATGATGATGATGATGATGATGATGATGATGATGATGATGATGATTGTTATCGTTATTATTATTATTATTATTATTATTGAGGAAGAAAGAAAAAGAGAATAGGAAAGGAACGACTGATTAGGACCATTCCTGAATTTCACTGGGGATCATTTCAGAGCCAGTCTGGGGATCATTTCGGGTCCGGTATCATTTCGGAGCCAATCTAGACACTTTGGGGATCATTTCGGGTCCAGGGATCATTTCGGAGCCAGGGATCATTTCGGGTCCTGTACAGACCCCTCCCGCATTAAAAGAATGGAAGCACCGATGGATTCTCGAGCATGTTAGCCAAGCCGGCTACATCGAATTTCTTCTAGTTCAGAAAGGTAGCTTGGGCTCCCTGTGGTGAAAAATGCATAAATTATCAATCTATTACGTGTCTTTTTCATGGGCAGCGTGCGCGTGCGCAAGTGGACGCCATCTTGTTTAGAAAAAGTAAAGTGGAAAGGTTTTGCCTTGTATTTTGTTAGTATTTCATCGTTCAGCCTTACAAAATGACTTAACGTTTCGAAGGTAAGTACCTTTTGTGTGTGATATCAAAATTGGGCCAATTCTCTCGTGTAAACGTTGAGAAATTCCGATATATTTTCGTGGCACAGAAGCAAAAGTCCTGGTTTTTTCAGCCCGGTCACCTGTTCAATGCACGTTCGTCTTCTTTTTAAATCTCTCTGGTGAAATCATGGCGTCTTCGATCGCCTGATCGTATCACACTAATGCCTTAGCTACAGGATTTCCTGTCTACTGTGACTATTGCTGAAGTGTTGTAATGTAAGGGTTGTAAACAGTACAGTGTACTTCGAGTTAACCTGACTTCCATTTCGACGTGGAAATATGTCAATGAACTGATCCAATAGTCTCGTTATAGACGTAAAAATGTTGCTCTTAACTCAATAAACGAAGAAATCATTTCTTCGTCAATTGAAATACAAAAGATCCACAATAAACAATGGCCTAATCAAAGGCTACACATGTAAGTCTTACTTCAGTCTACACTACAGTGTATAACTTGGATCTGTAGCTGTTGTTATATATTTTTCTGAGAATTGCATCACAATTCACATACAAAATGAATTTCATATTAATGTGCTCCTTTGGTTTATGTAGTAATTCGCAATTATTGGTTACTATTTTATTTGCAATCGGGTTTTTCATTTTTGTTGAAAATTCAAATCAGAAGATCTATGTTTTACAATATTTTTGTAACTGTTGTTATATATTTCGATTATTTTCATGTTGTGTTTTAATTTGTTTGTGAGAATTGATTAAAGAATCAAGTTACAAAATGTACAAGCATGTATTCAGAGTATGTTTTACATTCTGATAACAGCACATATATACGGTATACAAACCATTGTGTTGTGTTTAATACTGGTTTGTGTTAGAGCAGATTTCATATTAGGGATTTTAAGCTTTACAAAATCTACGACAGTGACATCAACCGGAAGTGTAAAAAACTTCTGTTTGGAATTTCGTACATTAGATATTTAGTCCAAGCCTTTAACCTGTGAGGTTACTTCATCCACAGGGAATACCAACTATGAAGGTATGAAACTCCGAACAGAAGTTATTTACACTTCCGGTTGCTGTCACCGTCATAGATTTTGCAATGCTTAAGCTCCCTATTCATGACTGTTACAAAACCATGGCATACAGCAATGTCATCACGGTCGTGGCATGGCACAGTGATACGAAATCTGCTCTATTCAGTGCTATTTATACTGTGCAGTCTTGTCATCTTGAAATTCTACTGTTTGGAAATGAATTTATTTGCAACCTGTATATACTGTATTATAGGGATGTCTGTTAGCTACTAGCAAGATTGTACTGAAATTAAACTTGATACTGTATTCATTATTTCATTGTATTTCAGTTTGCAGGATCATTTGATAACAACGCAGAAAAGTCAACATTTTTATTGACAAAATGCAAAGCTCATACCAGTCACTACCGCAAGAAGCTGATGAAAGGTACATGGAAGCGCAAAACATCTCAGTAATATTTCCGTTAAATTTATAGAATGTGCGGCCGTGTTACATCAGCTTTGGCTCATATCCTTGGAGTTGCTATAACACAGACATGAATTCTATAATCAGCTTATCAAATTCCATCCAAATTAACCTTTATCTAAAATAGTAGAGTGATTTCAATAAACCTGGGCACTACTAATTAGCTGCCAGTGTTTATTAGATGCAAAGAAACAAAAGAAAACAAAAGAGTGAGTGTCTAATGGTGTGTATATCGGTGTAGTTAGTAATGCCCAGGTTTATTGGAATCACTCTATTACAGTCAAACAGCCGAGGTGACCGCTTAATAAATAAAGGTTGCTAATAGAGTTTTGACTCAGTGTAATTCTAAGCAAACAATGCTTGGAAATCACAAAACTTTCTTGATGAGGTACTTTTGGAATTACTGTCATGAATCATCCCACATTCATTAGAGGTCTTGCATTCGTAAGTAGGAAGCCGTAAGGATTATTCAAATATTCTGTCGGTGCTATGTAAAGGTCAATGATCTGACTAATTGAGACCCATGACCTGTGGTACAGATGTTCATCACTGATAAAGAACTGATTACAGTCATTTGCAAAAATTCTGGCCACCACGATATATCAATATATATCAATATATCGGGTGCATCACTAATACTATTAAATGAAGCAAAATTTACAAACAACAAACGTAAGACTAAAATAAACATTATACCAAATATTTCTACCAACTTTGCTGGCTTTAAAGCCTGCTTTAAGGGGAATTTTCGATTATTTAATTACCCATAATGCACCCGATATATTGATATATTGATATATCGTGGCGGCCAGAATTTTTGCAAATGACTGTAATAAAACAACAGTGTCTATATCAGTGATATATGTAGACCTATAATGTTTTATAATCAGTATCTTTACTCTGCTGGGCATCATACCATTGCCACTCAGATAAAGTTTTAGATAGGTTTTTGACATCTTTTTGACAACTTTGATTTGTACTTTTGCCATTCACCAATCAGCTTTTAGCGGCTTACTTTCAATTGATACAGCGATGGGCAGAGTTCGTAATGTAACACGCTAATTAGAAACTGTGCCTATTACTACATCAAAGTAAGCCGCTAAAATCTGATTGGTGAACGGTAAAAAGTCCAAATCAAAGTCGTCAAAAAGATGTCAAAAACTTATCTAAAACTTTATCTAAGTGGCAACGGTACGACGTGCAGCACAGAAAAGATCCATGTACATGTGACCAACTCAACAAATCTGGTTGGACCAATATTGCTATGACTGAATTGTTAAGGAGTTTGATAAGTACATACATATTTAGTATGTAACTGGTATTCCCTGCAGACTACATGTGCCTGAGGATCAGTGGATGAAGTTACATTAATATCTATAATTAATATAATATATAACTGGTGTTCCCCTGCAGACTACATGTGCCTGAGGATCAGTGGATGAAGTAACATTAATATCTATAATTAATATAATATATAACTGGTGTTCCCTGCAGACTACATGTGCCTGAGGATCAGTGGATGAAGTTACATTAATATCTATAATTAATATAATATATAACTGGTGTTCCCTGCAGACTACATGTGCCTGAGGATCAGTGGATGAAGTAACATTAATATCTATAATTAATATAATATATAACTGGTGTTCCCTGCAGACTACATGTGCCTGAGGATCAGTGGATGAAGTAACATTAATATCTATAATTAATATAATATATAACTGGTATTCCCTGCAGACTACATGTGCCTGAGGATCAGTGGATGAAGTTACATTAATATCTATAATTAATATAATATAACTGGTATTCCCTGCAGACTACATGTGCCTGAGGATCAGTGGATGAAGTTACATTAATATCTATAATTAATATAATATATAACTGGTATTCCCTGCAGACTACATGTGCCTGAGGATCAGTGGATGAAGTAACATTAATATCTATAATTAATATAATATATAACTGGTGTTCCCTTGAGGAAGATTTGTATTTACAGTAAAATTCAGGTCTACACATGTTTCACTTTAACCAAAGTATACATAATATATGATAAGTGTATAATTACAGTGTATGTGCTTTACAGTATTACAAGTCAGACAGTGATTTAAGGCACAATTTGCAGTCACATGGTTTACATACATTATTAAGATTATAGTTGAAAGTCAAATATGTTTTGGAACACTAACAGGAACCCATACATGTACATGTATATAATACATAGTATAGTGAGTTGTACTTCATGCCGAACATTTCATTCAAACAAAGTTGCCTGACATTGTTTTGTATCTATTGTTGAAGCTACGACAGGAGCTTTGATCGTTACCAAGACCATGATAGCCAAGAAACCAGTAATAATTATGGCTACAACTACAATAATTATAGGCCGCCCCCTTCAAATACCTTTAAAGGCAAAGTAGAGAGCAAGTATTGGCATACAAAACAGGCAGTTATCCAAAAATTGGGAAAAGAACAAGATACGTTTGTAGTGGCTGGAGATGCAGAGGTTGATGCAAGGCTTGAGGTAACGACGTCCCCCCCCCCCCCCCCCCCCCCAGCTCTGCCACAATTAACTGACTGTGTGTTAAACAAGCTATTACTGTATAATAGACTGTCAGTATTATATTATTTGAATCTGTTATTTGAATGTACAGTGAATGATGTTTGCTTTATTTCAGGCTTTTCGGCACATTCAGAAGACTTGCATAGATCTACTAAAAGCTATTGAAATCTATCAAAACAGAATATTTGGTAAATATGTACAAATGTACATTCATTCTTGATGACTGGGTGGTTGACATGGGAGTTAATTAATGTGCATTTACAGTATGGACACTCGAACCGTGAACACTTAGGTTTTTTCTAACACAAATATATAAATTATCGATTGAGCAAATTGATCAGAAAAATGATTTATTTTGATCACTAAGTGTATTTAAACACGAAGACGCACTATAAAAGGAGAGGTACCTAAGGTAAGTTCGTTGGATCTGTCAATCAAATCTACCGAGACGTCACAGGGAGAGGATCTCAAGAACTGCAAGCTCTATAAATCAATCAAATGAACAAGAAACTGTGGAAATAAATACTAAAAACGCACATGAATAATTTTTGTTGTACAATTCACTATCACTTTTCACTTTGGTAAAATAAAATTCTTATGGTAATTTGAACTGGAACCGTTATAGCCGTTTTGAAGTCGCACGGCTCTAATATTCTGCTTATATCGTTTCTTTCGTAGGTTAAAATGTACCCGCCAAGACATGGAAATGCCACTTGCGAATTAAATATACTCACAGCATAGATTTCGAAACCTTACCGGCCTTTACCATAAAAGTACAGAGATGTACAAATGCTCGACACTTTTACCTCGTACTGAACAAGACGACTTCACGGCGAACGACGTCGTTCGTCTTGTTATGGTGACGGCGAAGACTTATGTAATGAAAACAATACTCTTGTCGCTTTATGTCGAAATGACTGAACATAGTTTTATGCTTGGAAATGCTTATTACAGGCAAAGAGGATTTCACTTCATGAATTTGTAGGCCTGGATAAGAAGTACGGATGTTGATTGTTGTGATACATGGCGCGCGAAATTCAAAACATTCTTCGGTACGCGTGGCGCGACTGAAAATCGTATAGATAACTACCGAATACGAAAAATATTGACACGTCCGTCTATTATAACTGTTTTAGACCTAAATTTACAATTTCTTCATCGACTTTGCTGTTGAAATGTGACTTTATTAAGAAAATTATTTTACCCCGTTGTTCAGCCATGTTCAACCATTGTCCGCCATATTCAAACTCATTATTATTCAAAAAATTGTGGGCGGAGCGATGCCCTTTTATAGTGCGTCTTCGTGTTTAAACTCAATGCTCCATTTGAGAGGCTATGAGGCAATAGAAAGTTCGAAAAAAAAAGTTCGAAAAAAACTTGAAGTAATTCACGGTTCGAGTGTCCACACTGTAAATGTCAAACAATCAAGCTTCAAAAACAAAGAAATGAAGTTGGATATTGATCACTATAATATATCCAGCCAGTACCATACAAGAACTCAAATCCTTCTTATAAAATGTGGCACTAGAGTGCAACTTAGAAAAGCTTGAAAACTAAATAACTAATTAGTACTAAATAGCACTGATGAAACAATAGAAAACAATAGAAATAACACTATTTAAAGTTAGTACTATTTCACGCTTCTCTAAATTGCACTCTATGAATACATGTATTAACCCTTAAAAATAAGTTTCCTAGAACTACATGTATCAATTCAAATCTCTCCCGTCTCAGGGGGAGTGGGAGTACATACATGTACATTGTATTAAGGGTGATGGGGATGTGCGAAGACCTTTTTGGGTTTGAAATTTACAAATTTGGACTGTTTTGGGGGGGTACATTTTGTGGGGAGAAGGGGGGGTTGGGTACCCCTCTGGGACTAGAAGTATTTAGTGTATATTTTTTTACCTTTCCTTTTTTGTGCTCAGCCTTATCACAAGATGAGAATGAAATGGGCCGTTTTCTGAGAGAACAAGGCTCACAGGACAAGTCCAAGGCTGGTAAAATGATGATAGCAGTTGGCAAGTCTCAAAGCTACACAGCACAACAAAGGTGAATGATTCACACTTACAATATTGAATTGTGCAAACTTTGATTTCAGATATGAAAAGTTTTAAACATACAAATTGTCACTAATAATAATAATAATAATAATAATAATAAATAACATTTATATAGCACCTTAACTATTAAAATATTCTAAAGCCTTTACATTGACGATACTAATTAAAAGTGTAAAAAAGAAAAAAGAAACCTAGAAAACTATAAGACAAGGGAACATATCATACTGTCAGGGATGTCGTGGGGACATGTTACATAGACATAGACTTTAGCTTAATGTAGAATTTCAGAGGGATGATAAGCTAGTGTCTTCAAGAATCAAAAAGAATATTCATTAATTAAAGGAAAATATTTAAATATAAAATGTACAATAAATATAATATGGAAACTTCAGATGTACAGGGTTCCAGTGAGTGAATAGGCCCCTTGCAGTTTACAGTCACATGCCAAAATATCGCTTGAATAATGAATGAACTGAGCCGAAGATCCTATGGGAACGGCTCTGCTGACTGGCAAACAAACTTTGAAACGTTGATTGAGAAAGATCGACAATCAACTGGAGGTTGAAAAATAGCATTTCAAACATATTTTTTTTACTGTCACTACTAGTGATATCATGTAAGATTATGCAAACAAATGAAGTCAGATTTTTTTGCCAGTCAGTACAACCACTTGATCGAAATCCTGCAAAGGGCCTATTGCAGCCAGCAAAAATATGGCAAAAAAGTACATGTAGCTGACAGTGTTACTCGTAACCAAGCCCCTTTTGACAACCCTACGCTATAAAGTCAATGATAGATCTATAACTTTTTCTCTATTTTTAACCTTTTTTTAGGTTGAGTTTGCGTACTCCTCTTGTACGACTGTACCAAGAAATTGAGACATTTAGGTTCAGAGCTATATCGGACACAGGTTTAACAGTAACACGTATGGAGACTTCTAGAACAGATTACCGAGCTAGCCTTCTGTGGATGGCAGACTTGTCCAAAGAACTTGACCCAGAAGAATGGAAGAGGCTGGACAAGTTTAGAGATGTTAGTGGGGAATTAATTAACCTTTAGTACTGAGGACTGTAGTTAAATATTGGAGGTTATAATGTACATGTATCTCTGAAGTTACCCAATTAAGACCATGTAAATGTACATGTAATAGACCAAATCGGCTAACGCAATGTTGTACCCAATTCAGATCTTTTGGGAATGCGGTTCTTTGTCTGTTGTATTTCGATTTCAATAGAGCATTGACATGGAAATGTTTGGAACAAAAAGCTCTTATTCCCAAAGGTTTTGAATTGGGGTAAAGAATGTAAACATTGCGTTAGCTGAATTGGTCTATAGAGAGCTTTGTACAACAAAATTTTGCAACTTGCAGCAAAGAAAATGTGTTTTTCACCAGAAGTTGCACGTGGAGAAGTACAAAGTAATATGAGCAATATCATTGTGCAACTTGCAATGTAACAATGATTTTGTAGTGAATTTTACTCACTACATGTACATGTACAGGTATGTACAAAATGTAAGAGGTAACAAATGTAAAATTGAGGCTTTGGAAGGCCACAAGATGTCCTGTAAAAAGAGACTCAGAATCTGTCAATGTAAGACTCTTACAATTTTCAGGACCATTTACCATCCCTTGTGTAGTACTCACTAATGGCATTGACCATTATTTCAGACTATAGGATATTTATTTATATCTATCATTATCTGAATCCAGGCCAAGAATATCATTGGTTAAGCTGACAAGCAACTTGCATGTTGCATGTTGCCTCGGTCTGTCACCTCTGTGTCCCGGGTTCGATTCCCGGACCTGGGATCACATGTGATTTGAGTTTGTCAGTTCGTTCTCTCCCTTACTTCGAGGGTTTTTCTCCGGGTACTCCGGTTTTCCTCCCTCAATAAAAAACGAACTAGTGAGCTGAAAGTTGTATGTATAGAATATTAGAATGTAGTGGTAGTGTGTGAGAGAGTACAGTGTCCCCCAATTAGTGCGCAAGTGCTAGAACACATTGGACACTTAAATAAAAGTTATTTATTTATTTATTTTATGTCACCAGTTACCCTGAACACCGCATGGCTCCTCTGTGTGCTGGCGCACATCCATTTTACTGCCATTTTAATGTTACACTGTATGTGTACAGTAGTTGAGCCATATGCTTTTACATGGAGCCTGCTACTCACAGCCCTGTATAGTTGATCTTTTCTTGCTCTCCTAAGCTTGCTGCTGACCTCAGTGAGATGTTGATTCATTGTACGTTATGATTTTGTTCCTCGGTAGGTCCAAACTAAAGTCAAAGGCTTCAAGAGGAAATTTGAGAAGAATAAACATGATGTGATGCAGAAGGTAGACCTCCTGTCGGCAAGTCGTTGTAACCTTTTGTCCAGCACACTTGCAGCATACCAGCAGGCAATGCTGAAATTCTGGGAAAACACCTGTAAAAGCATGAGCCAAGTATCCGAGCAATTCAAAGGATACCCCATATACCAGTTCCAAATGCTTAAAAGCTTGAATCCAATGTTGGAGAATGATGACAAGGATGTTACTAAAGAAGAAACGGGTGATGAAGAAACA
Source organism: Actinostola sp. cb2023 (assembly GCA_033675265.1). Lineage (NCBI taxonomy): Eukaryota > Metazoa > Cnidaria > Anthozoa > Actiniaria > Actinostolidae > Actinostola > Actinostola sp. cb2023. The sequence continues at coordinate 59,639 of JAUJYZ010000811.1, forward strand.
CAAGCAGACAAGAAAGAAGATGACAATGCCGACGAAGCAACAGAGCAAAAAGAAGATAGCAAGAATGGCAATGATGATGATGATGATGACAAACTAATTTGTCTTGATAACTCACCCATTCATGATAGACGTGCGTCCAGAGATAATGCTGCTGCTGATGATGATGATAAATTGTTGGAGACTGACCTTTTAGGAGAACCTTCTCATGAACAAAAACGTAATGGGAGACAAATTGATCTTCTTGGAAGCGATGAGCCACTGTCTTCAAAAAGTCATCTTGGAAATTCAGGTTAGTAGAATTTCATCACTCAAAGGCCATGCAAGAACAATTAATGTACCAGTGATTGATTGGTGATCACATTCTAAATTCTCTTGTATGATCTTTATCAAAGGAGAATTCAGATTTGATCACAAGTCACTTCCATTATTTCCATTTGATCACAAGTCACTTCCATGTACCATGTATGCTGTTGTTGCATGTTGACATGTATGGGTCACATATGAAGCAAATTGTTTTACTTTAAAAATCAATTACATATGAAGTGAATAGTGGGATGGTTCAGTATGAGCTTCGAATTTGCGAATTATAAATGGTTTGAAATTGTGATAACGATGTCATTTTGGTTGCAATTATTTATTATACAAAAGCTCCCTTGTGCAAATTATTGACATTTTTTAATCTGGCAAAAAGTTTTCTATAACTTAATATATAAATGATGTTAAACTTTTCTTATATTTCAGAGAAGAGTACTGCTTGAAAAAATATAAAAAGTTACGACGTGCAACCAAGTTGACATCACTGAATTAGCATATCACAATGCGAAGTTCAGTAATAATTATAATAAATACTGAAACATCCCACTATTCACTTCATATGTAATCAATTTTTAAAAGATACAATTTCGCTTCATATGCACATGATAATAAATATTGATGAAATACATGTACATTGTACAGGGTAGCAAAGGGGTTAACTACACATGACGCGTGATTTGGCCCAAAAATGGCACGTGAATCGTGAAAAACACTTCATAAACAAAAGATAAAACCGTGATCCATGAATTTGCAAGAAAGACGTGCGTGAAATGGCTTAAATGATTCTTTTGCGTGAATTTACGAAAAAATGGCACGTGAAGCGTGATCACCCCCCCCCCCCCCCCCCCCCCCCCTCCATTGCTACCCTGATTGTACTCTAAATCAACCTGCTGATAGAAAACATTATAATAGTTTTCATTTACCCAGTCAGACTATTAAAAAACAGCACAAGTAATATGTTGTTTTTATGTTCAGGCGACCTCTTGGGTTCTTTAGATGACAATGACATTGAGCCGCCAAGTTATGAAGCTGCCAAAGATTTGTTGGGTTTAGAGTCTAGAGGTGAGAATGATGGCATACTTTCAATGATATACACCTATTCCAAATATCGTTGTCCGGACCGAAAGCAACAAGCAACAAGCTGACGACCGCAAAGGACTTTGGGAATCTCCTAATTAATTTATTTATCCGTGGTACTTGAGAAGTTATCAATACGAGCGTTGAATAGCAATCATTTGGAACTATTCGGCCATTTGAAAATGTATGTTGTCAAAATGTCTACACATGAATAAATGAATAAGGAGAAAGTCCCAAGTTCTTTTGCGGTCGTCAGCTTGTTGCTTGTTGCTTTCGGCCCGGACAACGATTTTTGGAATAGGTGTATACAAACAAAAGGTTACATATATTGTAATTTTAGTTAGGATTTCAGATGAAGAGCCACCTAGTGGAAAAACTGAATAAAGTCATTATTATTATTATTGTTATTATTATGTACATGTACCGGTACATTCTACTCCAATAATAAATGTAGGGTGCTTGATTCCATTTGGCCAAGCTCAATGGTCTGTCTGAAGATTATAGTCTTAATTGAACATGTACACTACAGGATGGACAAGAGGGACTACCTTGATACTAGGCTTCAATGTTCAGACTCATCCAGACTAAACTGACCAGTGTACTGACCAGCCAAATAGAAAGCAGCCTTAGTTACCAAATTTAAATGTGTAACTATATTTCTCAGGATCATAATCAGCCATAAAGCCTTTTAGAGATGGGAAGACACCACTATATAATATTATCAGGCAACAGTGACCTGTGCCCAGGGTTAGCCTGGAGCCAGTGTCAAAAATATCAATACAAAAGTTAAAGAAATGTTGCAAACATATACATTTTTTTAATTCCATGGGTCATTCTCTGAATCAAGGTTGTAATTCTTGAGTTCTTTGTCACATAAACAAATCAAAAACAGAGTCAACCAGAGGAGGGGGTTTTGAGGGACTCAAACAAACTCCCCTTTTAGGTGCTAAATTTGTCTTAATCCTAACCTAAACTGGCAAAAACAAACCCCCTTCAGACAAAATGAACCTCCATTTTGAATCATGCAGACTCTTCTGAAGATGCATGTAAAGTACACATGCTATGCAATGTACATAACAGTAATAAATTCACCTCGTACATCATAAGTAATAGATACGATATGAGTGGCCGATATTGTATCTGACTTATCGAATCCAACGATGTATAAGTGGATGTTTTACTATAATTTGGATGATAGGAAACAGTTTGGCCGAGAAAATCCAAGTTAAAGTTGAATGCAAATGAGGGTGATTCTGTATCCGATTTACAGATGTCTGCTATGCTTATGATTTCTATTGTATTTCCCTAATTAATTATTCATGAATTTGATAATCATTATTATCAGCATTCCTTCCTCCTTGAAGACAACATGCGGTGTTTGTAAATTAGAAATGTGTATGCTGATAAGTATTATTTACAGTTTTACAGTGCGACGACTCCAACTGAGGCCACTTAGATAACGAGAATGCTCTCTCCTGATTGGCTGAAGTACACACATTTTGAAATTGGCTTTATTTTCATCTGAATTGTGATTGGTTCTCATTGTCTAAAGTGGCCCTGGTTAAAGTCATTGCACTGTAATAATCTTTTTGAATTGTTCACAGATTCCAATAAAACAATCAGCTTCCACTTATTGATCTAACATTATTTTTGTACTGTAGATGGAACCCTAGGTGCTCTTGGTGCCAGGTCTGGCATGACAGCTGACGAGCTTCTCTTTGGCTCGCCACACAGGGAACCCACCACTCAAAGTGATCTCGATCTGTTGAGTGATGTTTTTGGTGATAGTCAGTACTCGCAGGTTGACCACAACAGTTTCAGTAGTAAATGGAATGAAATGTTTGGTGAAAGTCCCAAGGCTCCACAGGTGTCATCGAATAATATACAGTCTACAGGTGAAGCCGATCATCCAGGGTACCTACCATCAGATTTGATGGATAGCCTGTTAAGCATGGATCCCTTTGGCAGTACGGATAACACAGACAGAGAGCAGGCAGCGACTAACTCTAGTACTGGTGCCTCTAATTATAATCCATTGGGTGGGCTACCCATGCCATCCAAAGCCTCTTTAAAGGGTGTGCTTGGTGGTGGAAAAAGTGGCAAAGAAAAGCCAGGCAAGGCAGGAGCTGGTGACCAGTCAGCCTGGTTTAACCTGTTTTCTGATCTTGATCCATTAGCTAATCCTGACGCAATTGGCCAAGGGAAGAAGAAGGAAGATGAACGCTCCTGTTAATTAGAACCAATACTCATTTTAGCTCTTCACAGATGAGTAGAAATGATGTTTTTTATGAATTGAACAACCACAGCAGTACTATTGTACCAAACATCAGAATGATACTCAAGCAGCAAGAACAGACGTAAACATTTGCAGTTTTATCATTGCTTTCACAGCTATGTGAATATTGGACTCCGACATTAATGCAATATACTGGGTGGAAATAAAGCTCTTTTTAAATTACAAACACAATATTATATTATTGGTGGCGATAAGCAAGCTACCTTCTGTTTGATTTTCTCTACTCAATATTGCTATGATTTTCATATAAGGTACTCTACTTCGTTGGAAATAGTATTGCATGCTACCTAGACTCAAAACTCTCATCAACGATCATCCTTACACTTCAGGAGACGAACACTTCAAAAGGAACTATTCCAGTTTTGTGAGACTTGCTGATGGGGTGAAATCATGGATAATGGGAATCATGAAGTCGCAAGTGAGAGTTTTGAAAATATGCAGGATATAAAAGTTATTAAATCAGTCATGTTAGTACTACATGTATTTAAGGTGCCAATATCTACTGTTGCAGTATTAGATATTTATTCATTCTGTTTTCTTTCATAATAGAAACGTTAACTTATAATATTAATAACACTCAAGTGTCAAATACTATATCCATGAAATATATAAACTTATTGGACATTTTCTCAAGTATTACATACAGGGTGGTATTTTACGAGTTGCGAATATATTTTTCCGAGCCCTAAGGGTGAGAAAAATGTCACCCTGTAATACTCGAGAAAACAACCAATAAAGGATTTACGGTACATGTATTATACAACGGTGTTACAGTTTTATTGATATGTTTTTGGGGGTCAAAACAAATAATTTCGGCTTGGCTTAATCAAGCATTGCAAAAGTCACTCGTCAAACTGGTTGTCTATAGGTCGTAATGAATTGCTACAGGGCATTACAGCCCCAGGGGGGGTACTCAGGGGTACCAGTGACAGGGAGGTGCGAATAAGAATAAGAATAAGAATGAGGCCAAACTTTTTAACCATTACGCAAAAATAAGACCCAAAAAAAGGCCAACGGCCACAACATAACCCATTTTTTCTCCGCATAAAATCAAGAATGGTAGGATATCATTTTTATCAACCCCCAAAAAAGTCCTTGCAAAAATCTTTATATCAAAAAAAGTCCACCAGAAAATTGCTAACCCAAAAAAAAGTCCCAAGCCGCGAATTTCAAACCCCCAAAAGGTCTTCACACCTCCCCGTCACTGATACCCCTGAGTACCCCCCCTGGGATTACAGCCTAGCATCGACCCTCAAAAATGACCTTATTTGGTAAAATGACATCACAGTTGTATAATAATATTATTCCAGGTATCAATGTTATGTAAGCAGGGTATTCTTTTGGAAGTAGAGGAATGATAGGTTATGTGAAATAAAATAGTTGTCTGACTCTGTTCAATGTTCCTTGATAGCACAACAGAACTTAAGGTGCAGGATTGCAGAAAGATTATGCAAATTTAAGGAAAATGACACAATTCACTGTTTTTGTCGTTTTCTAATAAATTAACTGAGCTTACATAATTTTTCCGCAATCCCACACCTCACTCCATAGTTGTCATATGTTCCCTCTACACTGTCAATCAATCAATCAATCAACAGGTGTTAATAGAGTGACCACCAGTGTCAATTTAATTACATGTAAAGACGAGAAGAGAATGACTTCATGAAATTTTGGGAGGGACAGACCTCAAAACCTTGACCCTGTTCCAGACTGGGAAAGGTCTGATTTTGAGTCCCCTGTTCAAGACTAAATGCTGTAAAAAAAAAACTGTCAACATAACCACTTTACCTAGATGTTCTAGACCAAAGAGTGAATGTACATACATAGTTGCCTGGGTTTTTTTATAGGGTCAGTCATTGAGGCCTATATTTATGAAAAGCGAGGCTGATGTACGGCCGGGGATTGCTCCGGGATTGACGATTGGAGGCTTACTGAATAAATAAATCAATCACAGGTTAAAAATATAAATAACAGAGCAAAAGTCATCTATCCCTCCCCTCCCCCTTTGACATCTTCACACTGATTGCGCAGGGACTGGACCTGAGGGCGTCTGTTTGTATGCAAGAAGCTTTGTATATTTCCCGTGAAGAAAAAGCAGAAATCCATGTTCTACTGTCAAGGTAAATAATACCAGTGATCGAACACTGCTAGTTAATGTAGCTGTTGCAGACGGTTGTTTACGATCAAGGAAAAATGCAACTCTGAATGAGTGAAAGAACTTTATAAAGCGAATTTGATATTGATGCTTCGCTAAAATCCCTTCTTTCCTTCTTGAGTTTCGACGTCGATTGCATGAAATGTGTTTAATTAACCAGGAAGGTTTTACAACAGCCTCGTAGCTGCATAAATACACTGTCTATACTGTATACATGTACATACAGTATGTTTTTCTTATGTAAGCTTACTATAAGCTTATTAAAAGTTTATATACACTTGCATGTAGGTAAATGTGAAATGGAGGTTGTCGATCTTGACTTGTCTCTTGACTAGTAAGCTTAACATTTCTTAAACCAAATCGCTGTCATACGATTTCACCACAATTTAGTTGTAGAAACTCACATGGATGTTCGCTGAGATACACACACATTCCATTGTCGATGCACACACATTGTCCGCCATTTTGTCTTGTTGCAGTCGCCATGCACGATCACTTGATCAGCAACCGTGCTCTCATTGTACTATCCATGGGAAAAAGATCAATTGAATTCATGTTGTTTTGCATTCACAGTCCTAATGCACGTACACACTGTACATACTTTACCTTGTAACCTTGTATTCCAAACAAGTAAACATGAAAACAGGTTAATTGGAGCATGACCGAATTTCGCTGAATTTTACCACCCCAAGGGTTTGCCCTCATTATCGCCTGCATGGGAAATGTATATACCGTAGAATCCCGGTTATAAGTCCCCCGGTTATAATCCCCCACGATCATAAGCCCACCTGTCTGCTAACAAACCCCCCGATTATAAGCCCACCTGTCTGCTAACAAAAATTTCCTCCCGGTTATCAAGCCTCCTTCATTTACTCCTCCCCATACGGGGTACCATACATGTATACAGGAAACATTAAACCAATCGGCCTTAAAGGGGGACTAGTACGTAAATCGTTCAAAATTTGATTTAGCTGAAACAGTTCACTAAATAATCTCAAGGACCCATACAATCACTGGTTAATTTTTTTCTCAAAAATTCCAAATTCGAAATACATTTTTATGAATCTTTAGAGGTGCCAGTGACGTCATTGACTCAACCCAAACTCAGCTCCATACATTTCTTTGCATTTTGTGATTTTGTGATCAAACTAACAATCAATCTAAGCACATATATGGTAAGAAAACTCCGTTTTGTTCAGAAATTTAACAAAGCTCCATTGCATTTGAGAAAACTAGTCAAACAATCAATCCTAAGCACATATAAGGTAAGAAAACTCCTTGCGATTTCTTTTTTTCAAAAAACAAAAACGTTTAGCGTTTCAAGCGCACGCTGGCTTCGTGCGCGAGCGATTCGTCAAATACTCTTATTGACAATGGCTGAGAGCCAATCAGATTGCGAGACAGGTTATTGTAAAAAAAAAAATTCAAGACATTAAACATGAAGAAATGTATGTAGCGAAGCCGTGATGATTGTTTGGGTTGAGTCAGTGACGTCACTGGCACCTCTAAAGATTCATAAAAATGCATCACTTCCCATTTGAATTTTTGAGAAAAAAATTAACCAGTGATTGTATGGGTCTTTGAGAATATTTCAGTGAAGTTTCAGCTAAATCAAACTTTGAACGACTTACGTACTAGTCCCCCTTTAAGATGAGCTTGGAATTAGGTGCCTTGAACGTGTCGTGTAGGATGCGCGCTGTCCACACACGACAAGGAGGTAACCATGCACGCCTCACACAACTAGATCCGCAACGATCTGCAACGATGGCCACGTGACCCTGCTTGAAGCGTGGGGGCACCCCACACATTGCAAACCTCATGATGACGACCGCTGACTAGCATGCCTCGATTTTAACTTTGCCAAAATTACATTCAGCCACATATGATCAGGCACAGGCAATTCGGTGTATGTAGCATACGAGACTGATGGAGTCCAGTAGTCAGATTATAGTTTTTTCTGAGAATATACACATTTAACCCCCCCCCCCCCCTCCCCCCACGATTTTAAGCCCACCACAAAACCTTTACGAAGTTATATAAGCCCAGGGCTTATAACCGGGATTCTACGGTATGCTACATGGTCCATTTGATAAGGATGTACTCTACTACATACAAGTGTATTAGGTCATATTGGAAATGCATTCACAAATAATAATGATATTATATTCACAAAAATGATGAAGGTTTTGTGTTTATCACTTCCCAGTTCTCTCAGTATTATGCACGTATTATACTCATTGACTGAGTGGGAGGGCCAAATGGGAAAGTCTTGGCTTGAGGATTACCAGATGTCTAAAAGCCAAATAATTTCCCAGTCAGACAGACCAAACTCAGTCAACAAGCTAAAAGGGACTTTCATTTTACGAAAAAGTCAATCAAAACTTTTTTTACACTCTAAGAGCAAGTTAGAATAGCTACTGACAGTAGTCTTGTGCACTATTTGAACCTGTTCAATAAATAGTCAATGAAAGCACAAAAATTTATGGCAATCACAATGATGCGAGTGTCATTTTGGTAGTGACAAAGTTGACATTTGTTGATGGTGGTGGTGGATAATGATGATGACATTGATGATGATGATATGTCAGACGATTATTAACAATAATTATAATATTTTATTATTGGACGAGGCTGAGCAAAATATTTAGCAATTATTGGACGAGGTTGAGCAAATTATCGTGATTTGTCGGTGGCGAGCAGAATAATTATTTGCCGATGCCAAAGGCAGAGGCAACTAATTTCTGCGAGACACTGACAAATCACAATATTTTGCAAAAACCGAGTTCAATAATTGTTTTATCATTCACGTTATTTTCTCTCACCTAAATAACAACTCTGGAAAAAAACTGAGCTGCCATTTTCGAGGAGAACGAAAACACTTATTCGTAGGAAGTTATCTGCAGTGACGTAGTCGTCTCTCGACCAATGAAAATCCAGGAGAAAATAATGTGAATGATAGTGTGATTTGTCAGTGGCGAGCAGATTTTAATAATTAAAATTATTGCCAAAGGCGAAGGCAGAGGCAAAATAATTAATCTGTGAGACACACCAACTGACAAATTGTGTTATTATACATTGTACTCAGTATCTGTATTCTCATTGGTCGAGAGCCTACAGATAATTCTAACTATCAGTGCGCGCCAGCGATATTTCAGTGGTCTGATGGTTATCTGGAGGCAGTTATCTGCAAAAACGAGCCTGCGTAGGTCAGCGGATTGGTTGTTATCCGTAGGTTACCACAGTGCTGTCATTTTCGTTCATTTGTTGTTGTTGTTGGATTGCTTATATCTTTGTATTATGAGTCAATCCACATAGACAATGTATAATAAAACAATTATTATTGAATTCGGTTTGGATGAAATCCGTAATTATCAATCATCAAAACCTCATCCAATAATAAATTGTTTAATATTTTGCAAAAACCTAGTCAAATAATTTTTTATGATTCACATTATTTTATTTTACCTAAAACTCTGGAAATCGAGCTGCCATTGTCGAGGAGAACCAAACTACGTATTAATGAGCAGAGCATTATTCGTAGGAAGTTATTTGCAGTGACGTAGTCATCTCTCGACCAATGAAAATACTGTAGAAAATAATGTGAATGATAATCACTCATTATTACCAGTATTATGGCTGATGATGTTGATGATGGTTCATGATAATAAATTATAATGCAAGTATTGATGTATACAGTCTCTCTAGGTGGACACTTTTGTCTGGTCCCTGCTACATTGTTTTTTGTTTTACTATAAGTTTGCTCTCTCTAAGCCAGATAGTAAAAGTTGGCCCCAACTGAATAGAGGGTGTCTGTTTAAAGTGCTACTTAGACGAAAATCGATCGAAGTTTAATTTAGCTGAAACTTCATTGAATAATTCTTCAAGGGTCTAATAATAACTAGTTAAAATCTTTTTTCGATATTCCAGAGGGATGTACTATATTTTCATGAATTCGTTTTCATTTAGAGGAGTCAGTGACGTCATCTACTCAACCCAACATTCAGCTCCATACATTTCTTTGTATTTTGTGAGTCAAAATATCTCAATGTTTTGTTCAGATAACAGCTCTGCATTGAAGACAACTGGTCAGACAATCAATCCTAAGCACAAATGTAAGAAAACTCCTTCACCCAAACTTTTAGCTTCATAGAAATAAAATAATTCAAGAAACTAAACACAAAGAAATGTATGGAGCGAAGCTGTGTTGATTGTTAGGGTTGAGTAGATGACCTCACTGACACTTCTAAAGATTCATAAAAATGTAATACTTCCCATAGGAATTTTGAGAAAACACATTAACCAGTGATTGTATGGCTCTTTGAGATTATTTCAGTGAAGTTTCAGCTAAATTAAACTTCGATCGATTTTCGTCTAAGTAGCACTTTAATACAGGTTTCACTGTATTTTTCTAAGCTAGCTTCCAAACCCCTCCGAACCCTCTGAACCCTTTCGAGCCCCATTTGAACAGTTTGAACCGCTACCAGGCTATTTCTAAGCAGATGCTGTTAGTTTATCTTATATTCTCCTGATTTTGCATTTCTTTAGTGTCTTGAAGTCCAAGTACAGCCATGGCAATGTACAGCGATTTTGATCCTTCCACAATAATCTTGAGGAATAATGATGATGAAATAGTTCAGTACCTGTTGGATTGGCAGAACGAAGAAGACAGATTCGCTGACATTGCCGAGACTCAGAAGTCACTTCTGGTAAAACAAGTATATGATGCATATCAGTCGAGATTGAATTACGAGAAACAGGTTTTTGACTCCGATGAAAAGAAACAGTTACATGAACGACAGAAACAAGAGCTTGCAAGACTCAGGCAGTTGTACGCTGAGGAAAATAAGAAGAAAATGGCTACACATCAAGAACAATTGAAAACGTTTCAGGAAAACCAAAAGAAGATTTACGACACTCTGTCTGAGGAAGAGAAGCAGAAGGCACAGCTATTGGAGCAACAAAGAATTGAAGCGCTGGCCAAGACAAAAAAGGCAGTGGAAAAAGGAATTCAAATCGAAAACCAGAAGAGAGATAAGTTTCAAGAAAAGAGGGTTGAAAAAGAGAAAACAATCATTTCAAACACGGTGAAAGCTCTCGAAGAAGAAGATGTCAAAGCAACAGAAAAGCTGAAGCGACTTCAAGAAAGGCAAAAACGCTTTCAGGACCAAGCTGTACAAAGAGAAAAATCAGAGCTGGAAAAATCCTCCAAAAAGCTAGTCGGCCATGAAAATTATCTCGCAAAGTTGAAAGAAGAAGAGGCCAAGTACTTCAATCAAATGCAAGAAAGGAAAAAGAACGCAGATATCGAAAATAGAGAGCGACAAGTGTTATGGGAAGAAAAGAAGCAAGAAAGAGACAGAGATCTAGCTGCAACGATCATTGCTAGAAAACAAGAACAAGATTTAAAACGAAATGAAGAGATCCAAGCGAGAGAAGAACTCGAAGAAGAGGTTTGCAATCTAGAGCTCGAAAAAATAATCGAGTCGAAATCGCTACACAAGAAAGAACTCGAGCAAATTTCTTTAGACAAGGATCTGGAAACGGAAGAGAGCAAGAGGAAAAGAGCAGAGTCAGCAAAGTCAACATTTAAAGCTCAGAGGGAAGAAGCTGCTAAAGCTAGGATGGAAGAAGAACAGGAAATCCACAGCCGAGAGCATAGAAACAGACAAGAGAAGCTTTCTAAACTGCAGAACGAATGGAGTGAGTACGTCAAAGAATTGAACCAGCGAGGGCTAGAAAAGTCTCAACACGATGCTGAAAAGCTTAAAGCTGTTGAACAACAACGAAAGAAGGACGAGCAAAGAGCCTTTGAAAATGCAGAGAGACGAAAAATCGAGCAGCAGCAACGACATAAAGAAGAGGAAGAAGCTCGTGCCAAAGTAGAGAGAGAAATGAATCTGCAAGAAAACCAAAAGTTTGGTGGTCATCGGTCGAAAGACGATGCTCAACGGCTACTAGAATTACAACGCGATCATATGCAAAAAGAAGAAAGCAAAAGAGAAGAAGCGGAACAGGAGCGCCATGAAAAGTTTGAGAAACGCGTCGAATCGGAGAAAGCTTGGTACCAGTCAGAGAGACAGAAGATTTCTGAAGCCGAGAAGGCAAGACTTCAAGCTAGCAAAGACACGGCGCAGAACAACATCCACTACTTGGAGCAGCAAGCCAAGCGGCTGACTGAGAAAGTGCGAGATGACGGACGTAAGGACCGAGAAATGTTTGAAAAGTTACAACGCGAAGAAGAAGACAAAAGACTCGAAAGTGCTGAGAAAAGAAAGGCGGACGTCGAGGTTCACCAAAAAAACATACTCGAAGCCGTGGAATATGAATCGAGATTATTAGAAGGTAATATATCACAGAGGAATGAAATTATGGGCGCATGGGCTGATCAATTGGAAGTTTATGACGATTCATCTTCCAAGAAGTGCATCATACTTTAGAGTGTCGAAACGACATTGTACTTGCAATGACTCACGGGAACACATAATGTATCGGAATATGTTATTTACGCCATGAACATTTCACGTGAAGCTTGCTTGCGATGGGGGTGCTCAGAACAATGATGTACACGGCTAAATGGTTCAACTACTTTTCTAACCTCTGTCAGTGTTCTTTGGATGAAAATGTGTGAGCGAAACGTCGTCGGGTTGAAAAAGCCGCAATGATGTCTGGGTAAACAGTGAAGGAGCCATGTTTTATGCAGATAAAAAGGAACTGTTCAGCTGGATTGTTGATTTCCCCCCCCGTTAAAACGATGTCAATATATCAAGACTTGTAATTTCCCAGCATTCCTCTTGGTCATAGCTCTCATTGGCCCCAGAAAGCAATGCAAATGTGGTAGCGTGTCATTTACCCTCCCGGCCCTGACCGAGATTTTCAAAGCAAATGGCAAGCGTCAAATTCATATACACCTATTTCAAAAATCGTTGTCGCAGCCGAAGCAAAGTCAACACTCCAAGACTGCAAAGGATTTCGGTAATTTTTCTCGTAATTAATTTATTCAGTTGTGGTCATTGTAAATAGTTATCATGAATGTAGTTTTTCAGCTCATTTATAACTGTTTGGAAGCGTGGTACATTTTTTTTAATGAGAATGCTTGATGCCTGCTCTTCAACGGGTTTAGTACTCGCAACAGCACATTTGAAGTACTAGTACTTTCCGAAATATTCGGTTTATATTAACACCTGAGCACCTGTCACAAACGCACGAACATGACATATGCTCTGAATAAATTAATTACGAGAAAAATTACCGAAATCCTTTGCAGTCTTGGAGTGTTGACTGTTGCTTCGGCTGCGACAACGATTTTTGAAATAGGTGTATCATAAATATCAACTAATCGTGTACCACTTATTATTCACTGAATATTTCATAACAACCTATAATATTTACTCGATAGTCTAAAGACTACATTATACATAATAAAGTTCTAAAGACCACCAAAACAAAACACTCTAACCAACGCAGTGGCTTGTGGGATTGCCTAAATATTTGTCATCATATTTGTCAACAATATGTTGGAAATTAATAAAATGTCAGTTTAAAAAATTTCCATCGTCGGAGACCCCGGGGTAGGGAGGGGTAGGGATTGAGATCAACTAGTTGCAGGTTTTTACTACGGAACAAGACGCTCAATGAGCGTACACTCGGGCTTATGAAAAGGACAATGTCAGTTGCGTGAGGAGAGACCTGACAATGACTGACAGTTGCGTGACGAAGGAGACTTTATGTCTGATGAAGGGCTATGTACGATCTCGATTTACCAACCGCATTGACCTTGCTCGCCTTCAATGCTTTGATGTAGTTTTGAAGTACGATTTTTACGATTCCTTTTCCTTCTGAATTTTTCAAACGTGGAATAAAATAAACATCCATCATGAGTTACTGAAAATAACTCGACTGGCTCGACTGTTTGCATGACTTCTGTACATCCCGACGTAGTCAATCGATAAAAATCGATATCGATACAAATCGATAAAAATCAAGCAAGTGTTATCGATTTTTAACGGAAATCGGTAGAAATCGATAGAGAAAAAAAGTGTGATATCGATTTTTATCGATTTTTAACGGTTTGCTGTTTTCGCGTAATAATGTGTTGAATATCATCTGATTGACCCTAGAGTACTATTGACAACTGCAACTATTGACAACTGATTCTAAAATCAATATATATATTTTTATTGTTATTATATTTTTATTTATTAACGATACTACCGACATAACAAGATGTAGATGTAGATATGGGTGTTCAATGTAGCAAGTCAGCTCAGATCGAGTCTTCACTAATAAACAAAACGAATTTGGTGTGTTTCGATCTGCATCTCCACACAAGTGCATTTATTGTTTGAATGCGTTAAAATACAATTTGTATTCCGGCCTTAGATTAGCCAATCAATCTCCGTATTCAAATTAAAGTACATTTACATGTGGCAGATCGACAAACACCTTAAAAATCGGAAAAAAAAGATATTCAACTAAGTAATGGGACATGCAAACAAAATACAATGCAACATATCTTCCAACTGAATACAGGCAAGCTGGAAAAAGAAAGACGAAAAACATACGTATACAAGCAGTGCTTTATAGATCCACAGAAGAAAAACAAGTAAAAGTTCTGCCATACATAACTCCAGAAGACCGCAGCAGAAAACAAATAAAGCAATAAGATCAAACATTTCAAACGGCAATGAAGACATAATGATTAGATATAATATTAGTAACATTAACAATTTCCTCTTTTTTACAAATTCTAAATCAACAAAGATAAAACTCCTCGATTCACACGAAATGAAAGGCAAGTATGGGTTGCTGTTATTCTTATAATCGTTATTATTCAACATCCGTACTAGAACTAACTGAGAATAAAAAACCTTCATAACCAGTAAAAGTATCCTTGTCTTGTCATTATATAATATAATTTTGAAATGAATACGGCAAAATCGATAAATGACGTAAATCGATAAAAATCGATAAAAACGATAAATCACGTCAATCGATAAAAATCGATATTAAAGAAAAAAAGTGTGATATCGATTTCTACCGATTGATCGATACAAATCGATATCAATCAAGCGAGTGTTATCGATTTTTACCGATTTATCGATTGGCAAATCGATATCGATTTTTATCGATTGACTACGTCGGGTGTACATATAGCTTTCTGTCATGATCGGATGGAGTTTAATTTATACATGACCGCTTTTATACATCGTTGGTCGTGAGTTTAATTATAAACCTCGACTATTACAATTTTTTGCATTCATTTGCTTTTCAGTTCTGTACATATAGCTGTTAGCATCCATAATAGATGTAGTTACATCGCTGGTCGTGAGTTCAATTATAAATACTCATGCAAGGACAGATCAGCCTAGAACTGTACACCGGCGTACTATTACAATTAGCAACAAAAGGCCTACAGTCTGGGGTCCAATGTCGCCTAATAACAAACATGACATAGCGAGGTCATGATAGTTTTTCGGAGTTCATTTCATTTCATTTGCTTTTCAGTTCATTTTTTGATGAGTTCGAGTTCGTGGATGGCGAAGTCGTAGAACAGCTAGCCCTTTCGAAAACGCTCGAGGAAGATTTAGAGTATGCGTATCTGGTATGTAGTAAGCGTATGCGTTTCGATGGCTTGCTTTTCAGTCTCGACTGGCTCGACTGTTTGCATGACTTCTGTACATATAGCTTTCCGTAATAGATGTAGTTACATCGCTGGTCGTGAGTTCACGAGTTCGTGGAAAGGCGTTATAGAACAGCCGATAAAACACGGGCTTTAAACAGGCTCATTTCACAGACAAAAGCATACGGCTATTCGTGTGGGCCCACTCTGAAAGATGTCGTTTCATTAGCTTCATCGTGGAATGATCAACTACAATCCTGAACTTAATAGCTTGAAGATCTATGATGAGAAATCTTGAAACTCGATAGGATCAAATACATCGCATTCTTTCTTCATTCTTCGCATTCCTTCACCATGAAAGAAAAAATAAAAAGAAAGTGTATTTTCTAACTCGGGCTTCCTTCGGAAGAGCCCGAGTAATTATGGGAAGACTTTTCTCGTGATAGCAAATGATGTAATTATATGTGCACTATTGAAACGAAAAGTTAAGATTATCAAATCTCATCGAGACTGGACGATAACTATGAACGTTATACACCTATTTCAACAAGACGCTCTAGTAGCGTGAAGTCGGGCTATTAACGATTTTACTGATATATCGTAAAGTTCCGAAAGTTAGCCTCCTCCGCAGGCATCTCTATAGCTCGGAATACTGAATATTGGTCCACAGCCCGGCCATACCAATCGCTATGACAATGACAGTTGCGTGACAAGGGAGACTATTTGTCGGTGAGCATAGATAAAAATCTCGAACCAGTACGTACTTGGTACGTCTTGAGGTTGCATAGGTCAGATGGTTCTGATAACGCCCTTCGTTTGTTTTTGTTAAATATATTTAAGCTTACAAAGGCTTCAATAGCACTATTTTCAGTCAATCATGGTTCTTCATTTCTCTTCTGCATATTAAACACAACTGCTTCTCTCTCAACTCGCTTGAAAAAAGACCACTTTCTATCCGCTCCGAAAAGCTGAAGTCGCGACTTCAGCTTGTCGGAGCGGATAGAAAGTGAGTCCGGGACTGGACTAATAAACCCTCCGATCCATTCGACAAGGTTTGTGAAGAAAGAGGACGATGTGCGATGTCTCGTCTTGATAAGCCATGTGGTTTGAGCCTTCGGTGATTATCTTAGCGGCCGGCACAGGGCGCATGCGCTGTAGAACCCAGTTGGCGATTTGAAGCCAAAGACGAAGAATACGACCGAATCTCATTTTTAGAGTCGGGCCTTCCACAGGAAGCCCGACTAATAAACGTTGATCATAATAGATTACAGTAATACCCGGTAGATTCATTCATAGATGATCTGAGACCAGGAGGAATTGTGGGTACGAGTAGCCTGCGTCACATCCGGACTTTTCTCTGACAGAGAAAAGTCCGGATGTGACGCAGGCTAGGGTACGAGCTGTTGGTATGTTTTTTTTTTGGTTGATCACCGTCACGAATTGGAAGGAGACAAAGAGTCTGACCACAATCTTGAGAGATTACAAATCACAAACCAATCAGGACTGAAGCACCGGAGGTCAAGGGGCAAGTTCAGTCGCCAAATTAAAACTCACGTAAAGTAGTTCCTGAGTTGGCCGGTATTATGTTGTCGAGTGCCGAGTCACCCAACAAGTAACCAAACACTGAGTTGATAACTATAATCGTTATCTCAGATCTAAACATTGAGAAATGTTTAAGTAGTGAATTAATACACCTAGGCTAATGCTATCACTCAACAAGTAACCAAACACTGTTTTGATCACTATAATCGTTATCTCCGGCGATCTAAACAGAGAGAAATGTTTAAGCAGTGAATACACCTATGATGACTAAGCACAATAGACTATATAGCAATCGAGTGGGATTGGGAACGAGACCACTAAAAGCTGATCTATGAGGTTTATGAGGTTTTATCGACAGTCGACCTCTTTCTTCACAAACCTTGTTCGGGGAAGGTTATGTCGTCTTGCGATCGTGAGAAAAAACGATTTGAAGGAAGTATGTCTAATACGCTTATCTCACATGATACAAATGCACACGCCGTTAGCGGTAGACCTACTCTAAAAGATGGGAGGTTTCTTGGTGTTGCACCAATTAAAACAATACCCTGCATACAAAGAAACCTAACCAAGAATACAATGCAGACTGTAGCACCAAGAAACACCCAAAAGATGTCAAGCGTATTCGGTTTCCGCAGACTCAAAATCATATCTGAAAAATCTATCAAAATCTTATGAAATATCAAATGCAAGTGAAAAAACTGTGAACACCGAACTACGACCAAAATGACAAAACAATGACTATTGACTTGATAACTAACTCTGAAGCTGAAAAGAACTACTCTGATTGCAAGAAAAGCAAGAGCAAGACCATCCCAGTGCTCAATCGCACCAGGGCACGAGTGAACGCTTATTAAAGCGTCTAGTTAAATTTACATCCGTTAGATCTCCGATAAAAATTTTTGACACTGGCAATCGGCATACGAACAGGACGCTCATTGAGCGTTCACTCGTGCCCTGGTGCAATTGCGTTCTGAAATGAAGTTCATAATGAGACGCATGGTCACCAACATAAACAAGAGCGAACTATTTGACCCGTTTGAGCATAGAATTACTTCAGTACGTGTATAGTGCTATTGAAGCCTTTGTAAGCTTTTAAAATATCTTAAACAAAAACAAACGATGGAAGTTATCAGAACCATCTGATCCGATGCAACGGCCTCAAGACGTACGTACCGAATACGTCTGATTGGAGATGTTTATCTATGACTCACCGACAAACAGTCTCCCTCGTCACGCAACTGTCATTGTCATAACGTTTGGTATGGCCGGCCTGTGGACCAATATTCAGTATTCCGAGCTATATAGCGGAACTTTACAGTATATCAGTAAAAACGTTAATAGCCCGACTTCACGCTACCAGAGCGTCTTGTTTCAATCTAAATATAGACGAGAATATATTTAGATTTTTGCCCCTTGACCTCAGGTGCTTCCCCTGATTGGTTTATTGCTTTGTAATCTTTCTTGTGGATTTGCTAAGGGGCGGACCATTTGATCGTTGATGGGGGCGGGGGTTAAATCCCAAAATAAATATCGAGCAAGCACTTCCACCTTTAAAAAAATATCGTGCAAGAACAAATGCATCAAAAAAAATATCGTGCATTGCTGTGACACCAACTTCAGCTTTTTTTAAGTTTCAAGTTTCTTTTTTAAATTTGGTAGACCTAAATTTGAGTGTTATACCTGTGTACTCTGCACGGGACAGGTCGTGAATTTCAAATTCAAAACCTAGCATTGTAGCCCAAGGGGCGTAGCGTGCATTATGCACGTATACACACGTGCGTACAATTTAAAATAATTAAAAATTATATATTTAAAAAAATGAAATCTAAGACAAAATCGTAAGAGCTGACTAGCTTTGAAATTATGAAATCCGGGAAATGGCACTTCAGGGAGTGTGTATATGTATAATATTATTGTAGTTAGAAGCAGACCCAGTGAACAGTCTCTCAAACAAAATAAACTACAAAAAAAAACAGTGATCAGCATTTTACTATATATATTTGTGTAGCAAGAAAATCCGCTAGAAAACGAAGAAAATGGTATTTCCAAGGCTCTAGATTTCAAAATTTCCAGGGGGAGTATGCCCCCTCACCCCTCTAAAAGCGCGCGGCTTCGGCACTCGTTTCTCTGTGCGTATACATTAGAAAAAAAGCATGCTACGCCTTTGAAAAGTATTGGAACGGGAGCATTGAATACTTGATAATTATATATTTAACCACAGGTAGCCCAAGCTCAGTATCAGTGGCGTAAATACAGTAAATGTATAGGCTTTCTTGTTCTGGTGTACTTGAATAAATAAATAAAAAATCGTTTGCCTTTATTCGACTCGTACTTGTTCCTTGTGTTGTCCTTTACCTCTGTAGGAATTTCTAGGCCATTCCGCTTGAAATTGAGAGAGTTACGGCGGTTTAAAAAAAAATTCCCTACCAGTAAGAAAATATAGAAGGTAGGTCACTCATGGTCGCCAGCGAACTCACATGGTCCCACTCAAGTGCTCGTAAATCTCTCGAAACTAGACATAACGCCAAATTTCTTTCGGTAAACTGTAGTCCAATACAAGTCCGATAAATCACACTACAATTCCTTTCTCTTACTCATCGCTATCTGCATCCAAGAGCAAGGTTTTTGTGACTTTCATCAGCAACATGAACCTCTGTACCTTCAAGTCTGACACGGATTTTGAACGGCCGTACAAAAAATGCACACACCGGGGAGGGACAGAGGTACATTTGACACTTGAATACAATTTCCGTACCCTCCCGTGAGGATTGCAACCATATCTTGTCAGAGATTATAACAAAATCTTTTCTTCGAATTCGTGATGATTTTCAATACCCCATTTGGAATTTGCTCCAAAGGCCTTTTCCTTGAAATCAGAAGCATTAATTTGACAGAAGAAATATTCAAGTGTCAACTTGATTAGATTCTTATATACTGCACGTTCGTATTTTGAACGAGCTTCACGCTCCTGGACGACACGTGTTGAAATAAACTATTGTATTGTATTGTACCTCTGTCCCTCCCCGGTGTGTGCATTTTTTGTACGGCCGTTCAAAATCCGTGTCAGACTTGAAGGTACAGAGGTTCATGTTGCTGATGAAAGTCACAAAAACCTTGCTCTTGGATGCAGATAGCGATGAGTAAGAGAAGGGAATGGCAGTGTGATTTATCGGACTTGTATTGGACTACAGTTTACCGAAAGAAATTTGGCGTTATGTCTAGTTTCGAGAGATTTACGAGCACTTGAGTGGGACCATGTGAGTTCGCTGGCGACCATGAGTGACCTACCTTCTATATTTTCTTACTGGTAGGGAATTTTTTTTTAAACCGCCGTAACTCTCAATTTCAAGCGGAATGGCCTAGAAATTCCTACAGAGGTAAAGGACAACACAAGGAACAAGTACGAGTCGAATAAAGGCAAACGATTTTTTATTTATTTATTCAAGTACACCAGAACAAGAAAGCCTATACATTTACTGTATTTACGCCACTGATACTGAGCTTGGGCTACCTGTGCCCACAATAGACGACTTGCACTAAGAGGTCACATGACCCTAACTCCCATAAATCGAACAGCAGTGTCAAAATGAACTACAGAAATGAAAAGAGCAGCTCGAAATTAGTAAAAGGGCGAAGTTTCGGCTCAGAGTTCATTTTGACACCGCTGTTCGATTTATGGGAGTTGGGGTCACGTGACCTCTTAGTGCAAGTCGTCTATTCCTCTCGGACTCAGATCATCCATGATCAACGTTCATTGAAACGACTATAAAAAGGTATGACAGAAATGAGACACTTCAAGTTATATTTTAAAAAAACCTTTATTTCCTAAATGCTAACATAAAGTTGTATAAGAGGCAGGAGATGCATAGTATATCTTCGTATGTAAATTATTTAGCATGTTCACGTGACCAATGCATGCGGTGAGTCAGTTCGTCATCTCGAAATATACCCTGGTTCCAGAGGGGCTTGCTGCTAAACGAGCTAAACGAGTCGCGAAGCGACGAGAACAGATGTACATTTAGCACGAAAAATTACTCTCTCTAAATCGTGAAACTTCTCAAAACCTCTGGCAAGGGTACTCGAAATACAGTAGTTTTATATCTTTTATATTGCACTTGTTTAGGGAGCATTCATGGATGGAACGGAAAGGACTGGAGAAATCTATGGGGGAGCAAGTCTTTTCATGAAAATCAGTCACGCATTCCCGTTTCGGGGGAGGACTTTTTGCTCTATCAAAGAGCAGATTAAAAAAATTCTACCCAAGGCGTGCTCCGGTCTTTCCACCCTTCTAAACAATAAACGCTTACTAGAATAACAAATACATGGTGCAACATTGCGTACAATACCGCATGCTGGCAACATGATTGCAGCGTGTGTCCACACCGGCAATTTTTGCGACTCGTTCGGAAGTACAATGCGATCCTACTTCTGCATCATTGCACGGGGCAAATGCAGACTGAGGTGGTCACGCGCTGAAATCGTGCATGTTGCCGGCAATATTGCTCTCAACGTTACACCATGTGTTTGTAACTTAGATCGCTTTCATTGTGGTTTCCATTCAAAATAGAAGAAAGCTTAAACAGCACTAGAATCATGTTACGTAAGTCTTTAACCAAAATCAATGGACTGTTGCTTAGTAGACCCAACTCACTGGAACCCATTGTGGTTCAGTGCTCAGAGCATCAATGGCTGCCTCGAGTTTACGATAAGCTTCGTCCAGATTCGTGTTCACGATCGTCGAATCAAAGAAGTGCGCGTAGGAATTGTATAGACGCTCAGACTCGTCAACTGTCTTGCGGAGTTCCTCATCCTAAGATAAACAAAAATATCACACTCAGGGCGCTGTCCATTTGGCCAGCGGACTGTCTGGTCTCTCTACTGAGTAGGTGCTCAGCAGAGACCGGGCCTGTCCTGTCAAACGAATAGCACCCTTGGAAAAGTCTCAGACCTTGTTGAGACACTTTACCGAATTCTCCCCTTGTTGTTTTGGGAGTGTTCCACATACTCCCCCACTAGCCTCCGTCGCGTCATTTCATACTTACGCTTCGCTTCTTGTTAATAACACCCTCTTTAAGGCTCTTATTTTGGTTTTCTCGAAGCAGTTCAAGATCGGGGGCAGCGATAAAGACGATATAAGGCATAAACTCGGGCGTCTTGAGAACCTTCAGTGCCTAAAATAGGAAAACAAAATTTTAAAATTTTAAAGTCAAGCCTCGGCTTCCCATAATGCACCGCTTCGATTTCAAAATGGCGGACACTCACTTCAAAAAAAAATTGTGACGTCACATGTATGTAGCTCTGCATGACCGCGAAGCCTGGGCACGAGACAACAATATAGGTACAAATAAGACTCTGGCTTACCGTTGGGTTGACGTCCAAGAAGCACATCTTTCCAGATCGCATCACTTCTCTGATGGTATCGATTTTAGTTCCATACATTGTGCCATCGTGTACACCGTACTCGATGTATTTACCAGCGTGAACATCACGGTCCATTTCTTCCCTACCCACGAAATAGTAGCCACTTCCATTTTTCTCACCCTCTCGGGGCTGTCTACTCGTGTCTGTGGACAACAACACGTGAGTACGAGAACGCCATGAGTTAATATAATCAGTGTAGAACTTGTGGTAGGCAGAC
The DNA here is from genome assembly GCA_033675265.1 of Actinostola sp. cb2023. Lineage (NCBI taxonomy): Eukaryota > Metazoa > Cnidaria > Anthozoa > Actiniaria > Actinostolidae > Actinostola > Actinostola sp. cb2023. Next base: position 82,281 of record JAUJYZ010000811.1, read on the forward strand.
AATGGGTGTTATTAAACCAACAACTTACCGACCAATTAAAGCGTAGTTAACACGTACTGGCCACTAACCAAACCCGAGGGACAGGTCTTCGTGTAGCTGCACAAAAGTCCTGGCTATTCAGTTCTATTGTCGTTCTATGTATTGTTTTTACATAATAAAAAAATAGCCAGGACAATTTGTGCAGCTACACGAAGGCCTTGCCAACCTGTTTTATAGCTAATTCCTGGCCATTTTTCAACCAGTAACACCTTACCAGCAATATTTTTCATCGCTTTACAAGATTTTCTGGTACACTCGAATGCAATCCACTTTACAAGATGGCGGCTGTACGTTTAACCATAATCCTTTGCGAACCTACACAGGACCACTCGCATCTACAACCCGTCGGAAGGATTTTGGTAAAATGTACAGGTACGCCATCTTTTCCTGTAAAATGGATTGTCTGAATCCAATGTAACATGAGGAAACGCCACGATACTTACGAGGTACGGTTGTGCCAAACCTTGATCTGTCCGACATTATCAGCCTGTTCTTTATTGTTCGACGACCAACACCTTGAGCACCTATCAACCACATCGTAGATAAAACACATTAACCTAGACTACCAACACCTTGAGCACCTATCAACCACATCGTAGACAAAACACATTAACCTAGACTAGTAGACTACCAACACCTTGAGCACCTATCAACCACATCGTAGATAAAAAACACATTAACCTAGACTAGTACACTACCAACACCTTGAGCACCTATCAACCACATCGTAGATAAAACACATTAACCTAGACTAGTAGACTACCAACACCTTGAGCACCTATCAACCACATCGTAGATGAAACACATTAACCTAGACTAGTAGACTACCAACACCTTGAGCACCTATCAACCACATCGTAGACAAAACACATTAACCTAGACTAGTACACTACCAACACCTTGAGCACCTATCAACCACATCGTAGACAAAACACATTAACCTAGACTAGTACACTACCAACACCTTGAGCACCTATCAACCACATCGTAGACAAAACACATTAACCTAGACTAGTACACTACCAACACCTTGAGCACCTATCAACCACATCGTAGATAAAACACATTAACCTAGACTAGTACACTACCAACACCTTGAGCACCTATCAACCACATCGTAGACAAAACACATTAACCTAGACTAGTACACTACCAACACCTTGAGCACCTATCAACCACATCGTAGACAAAACACATTAACCTAGACTAGTACACTACCAACACCTTGAGCACCTATCAACCACATCGTAGATGAAAAACACATTAACCTAGACTAGTACACTACCAACACCTTGAGCACCTATCAACCACATCGTAGATGAAACACATTAACCTAGACTAGTACACTACCAACACCTTGAGCACCTATCAACCACATCGTAGATGAAACACATTAACCTAGACTAGTAGACTACTAACACCTTGAGCACCTATCAACCACATCGTAGATGAAACACATTAACCTAGACTAGTAGACTACCAACACCTTGAGCACCTATCAACCACATCGTAGATGAAACACATTAACCTAGACTAGTACACTACCAACACCTTGAGCACCTATCAACCACATCGTAGATGAAACACATTAACCTAGACTAGTACACTACCAACACCTTGAGCACCTATCAACCACATCGTAGATGAAACACATTAACCTAGACTAGTAGACTACTAACACCTTGAGCACCTATCAACCACATCGTAGATGAAACACATTAACCTAGACTAGTAGACTACCAACACCTTGAGCACCTATCAACCACATCGTAGACAAAACACATTAACCTAGACTAGTAGACTAGCTACCAACACCTTGAGCACCTATCAACCACATCGTAGACATTAAACACATTAACCTAGACTAGTAGACTACAAACACATTTGTATACTTTCGCTATGTTCAGTTATAGTTAAGACTCGGCAATTTATATGCCCACCTCTGCAATTGTTGCAAGCAAAATTGCCGATGAAGAAATTTCAGGTGTTCACATGCAATCACGCCATTGCGGGCAATATAATGTCTTGAATATCCCTCCACGACTTGTACAGTTAACATGCCACAATATGCACATACATGATGTTCTAACAACTTAGTACTCACCAATGAGGATAAGCGTTTTACGATTGAATGGCGGCATTCTTGCAACTTCTTCATACAAAGTAAGCTCGTGTTTGTCAAAATCTGACAAGAAAGAACAACAATTTTTAGTTAATTTATAACACCATCAAGATAGATATATGCTTTTGTTATTAAAGATTACTTGAGCAGCCCAAGCTGAATTGCGTAAATTAGAATATACAAAAAAACTACAATAAATACTGAAACTGAAAGTGTTCACCCTGGAGAGGCTTTTTTTCTCCAGCATACGATTTTCAGAGTGGAAACAGGTTGACAGAAACAGTATATTACAGACATTGAGATTGAAATACTGTAGTTTTGTGAAGCCTCTGGACACCAAAAAATTCCCCGACTTAATTTTAGTAGACTTGAAAATTCCCTGACAATTCCTTGACCTCGAAATTTCCCGGACTTTTCCGTTTCTCTGATATTATCTGAACTGGCCTCTTCTTCCATTATATTGAGTCAATGAAGATTCGACGACAAACCTGAGTTGTTAGCAGATGTGTACATCAACTTCTGCTTCTTCTTGCTTCCACACACTAGAAGAACAAGACTACATTACATGGTCGGGTAGAAATGTCTAGTAAATGTATCCGAGACTCAACAAAGATGAAAATAATGTACGAAAAAGTTTCAGTGACTTACAAAATCCACTGCCAGACTTTGGCTTTTTCACACCAGCTCTTCTCCTGAAATTCAGACACATGATAAGAGCATCTTTCACACCAAAAGTAGAGACATGTGGAAATGTTGTTTTGAAAAACAAGCAAGAGAACCTCTTCTGACACTAGTCATTAATCAGGAGGGTTGTTGCACGACTCAGGGATACTCCCATATACATATTAACTGGTATGTATGTGCTGTGCCTGACAGGGTGGGGGGTATTTGAGCCTTCCAGAACACTGAAACATGGCAACAAATTCGGTACTTTTTGATTTGAACCAAAAGCAAAAGTTTTGCACAATTTTGCACACCTCCACCTAAATTATGGTGGACAAATTTATTACTCAACAAGTTTATTGGTGCTGTTATTGAATATTCTTTGCTACCTTTCTTCAAAGATTTGACTTGGAATGAGACCAGCCTCTTTGCTGCTACCAACTCTCTTCGCCTGATTGTATAAATACATGATTGTAGTAAACTAATTAGTAGCACATTTATTCAGGAATATTGGGGAGTTTTAGCATGCAAAATGATGACAAAATCTTAAGAAAGATGGTTTTAGGAAATCTCTTGCCAAAGCCAAAATACCGAGATATACATTGTACTGTTTGTTAGCCTCCTTAGCAGCCATTTTTCGTATAAAACAGTCATGCTGCCACCATATATAGTGATTGGCTTCGATGGAAAGTTATTTGGTTTGTCGACATTTGAGCTCAGTGAGTAGAAAAATGATTCTCAGTATAATCATATGCAAAACGCAAGGTGCAATGCGCACGAAGCACGAGACAACGTTTTTTTAAATAGCTGTATATAGAGGTTGGCATTGCAATGTAGTGGAATGTGTTTACATGCACCTACTAAAACTACGTACCGTATTCACCGGCGTATGAGCCGCACTTTTTTTTCGAAAATCGCGATCCAAAGTTGGGGGTGCGGCTTATCTTGGAGAACATCGGGAATTGGTACCAGAAATTTACATATAATAATTAACATAAAAGTATAAAAGAGTACGTACATCATTTGTGTGTTAATTGCTGTTAGTTACTCCTAAAAGCATTGGCCATTGGTTAGACGTTAAACAGGCAAATTAATGGGTGCTACCGTAACGCCTTTTCAGACAGTTTAACTGACAATCGTGCTAACGGTTTTACTACAAGACCTAACGGTTTGCGAAATAGTTTTTCATTGATGAGCGGGTTGGTTCACGTGCTAACACAACATGTGTCAATCAAGTGTCTCAAACATAACATTCTCACGTGCACGCTAACGAACCTTAGATTTTAGAACTGATAATGCCGAAAGTTGGTGGGAAAGACGTTTTTAATCAGTCATAGGATCCAATTGTATTGGATCGTGATTTGTCGTAAAGAATTCCAAATGTTGAAAAAGTGTCTTTATGTTTAGTCTATTACAAAGCTAAAATTATTGGTAAGCCTTTGAAGTATTCTCTGGGAGTTTACGTCCGATAACATTAATTTTATTCCAAAAAAAAAAGTTTTTTCCAAAATTTGCGTTGCCAAACTCGGGGTGCGGCTTATCTGCGAGTGCGGCTTATACGCCGGTGAATATACTTGTGCAGGTAAGTCATCATTGACTCGGAGGCAGTGGTCTTTAAGGAGAAATAATCCCACATACCTGCCACCAATTAGGATCTTCTTGGTCAACGATCTGTAGCACTTCACCTTTAGTGAATGGAAGTCCTGCATCTGAACATGGAATCTGGTCATCGTGTTGTGGATCATAGAGAAAGTGAGCTCTTACAAAAACCTAAAGAAACATAAAGGTTGGCTCTGGTTGAGTACCGCCGGTCTATTGTGCGGGAGGTTCGTGGTTCGAGGGTCTTAAAATAATTGCGGAGGAGAAGGTGCTGCCTTTGTAATTACATCTACAAATGGTTAGACTGTCGCATGGCTCGGATGACCACGTAAATGGCGGTCCCGTCTCTCCACACTACTATACTTTAAATAGCCATAGGAGGGGTGTATTTAAGAACCACTGAGGACATAAACAAACCTCTGGCAGTGACCACCCTCAGTGTCTGCTCTCACTCATATCGGTGTGTACAATGTAAATGCAATATTCAAGCATTACCGATTAACTTTTCAGATTCACAGAAAGAAAGAAAACCAAAATTAAGCCTAATTAGATGGTGTGTAGTACCTGACATAATGATGGTGACTCATGGTAGCTTGGCAGAACCTTCAATGTTATTTTTCCCAGGGCGTTGCTCTGAATTTGTGAGAAGATAAAATCATTAATTAAGTTACTTGATCCGAACGTAGATGAAAATGTGAGTGCAACTTAATTTACCAAGTAATTCTGTAGTTCTTCTGGATTGCCACTCATGTCTTTCCCATTAACTTCTTTGATGATATCTCCAACATGAAGAAGGCCTTTAAAGACAAGAACAGAATGACATACATACAGCACATGTAAAACTCAACTAATACAAAGAGCTAAACAACATGTGTATCCCTCCCTCCTGTAACCAAGATTGAAGTCGATACAAGGACACTTTCGATACAAGGACACTTGCAACAGTTACATATTGAAATTCAAAGAATACGACCGCAATCTTTGTGCTGTTAACAATACTGCGTCTATCCCTTCTTTACATTTGTACATGTAATACCTTGTCTGTCAATCATGCCACCATGAATAATTCTTGAAATTGCAAGCTGTCCATCATCAACTTTCAGAGTAACACCCTAAAACAATGCAAAAACAAAAGTACTCAGGTCCGGTGGGAGTTTGATCCAGTGGGACTCCAGATGTCATGTGGTTTGGCAATTACAACCAAAAACAACCAGAGAGATTGTAAACTAAATTTTATACTAAAACTAACTGTAACAAAGGTTTTCAAAACTTGTCATGTAATGGCTTTGTCGTGATTCAATGTAAGTGCAAGCTCACTAGCTAAAATGTAACCTTGATTAGAAACATCATGTAGTATTTTATTAGGGCAGTGAATACTTGCATTACACATCAACATACATGTATATATAGAGTCACTTTCGTATGATTGAGTGGGAAGTACATTACGGTACAGTTTGTGCCGTGACAGTACCATGCTGTGACAGTGCCGTGTCTGATTGGTTGAGCAATGATTTTGCGTGCTGTGATTGGTTGAATAGAATACTACCGAAATCACTCGACTGTTAGCACCGCCAAAATAACGATCGATCGCTTTATGAATTTCGGTTAACTCACGTGACCATTTGGATCCAAATGGACATGTGACATTCAAATAGGTCTAGTCGAGTGATTTCGGTAGTATCTTCCATTCCATACTGTGACCGTAACTCTGTGCTGTACATGTAGGTTTCCCACAACAACTCCTATATGTATGTCCTCTGATTTTGATACATGTAGGTCACAAGCTGCTGCGAACCCTTTGTTGGGGCTCTATACATATGTTGTATTTGCCTTATTTTGATGATATTCTAGTAGCGTAACTAGTCTAGGGCAGATCCAGGATTTTTCCAAGGGGTTTGAAAACAGGGACTTGGGCTAGCCGCCATAACAAAAATCAAAATACTTTCAATCAAGGATTTAAATTAGTAGGGGGTTCTGAATTTTCATTGTGGAGTTTAGGGGGTTCCAACAAACCCCTGAACCCCACTACATCCACGTACCACAACTACTTACCAAATGTTCAGTGGCTTGTTTGTGAAGGCCAACCATTCTGATGGGTTCTCCACCACCATAACCATTAAAGTTCTCTATACCAGGAGAAGGTGGCGGGGAGTTGTAAGTCTTGAATGCAACAGCGTCATGTGATTGCATCAATGCCTGTTATAGAGTTTTAAAAATAGGCAACAATTAGCACATTTTATTTTATAGGGTATTTATTTATTTATTGAATTTATGAAAGGTGAAACAAACAGTCTCTGAAGATGAGTCTGTAGATTTGTTATGAAATTTCTTCTCAAAAACTGACAAAAGCACAAAACTAAAATAATGTTGACATAGTATATTCGCTAGTGCATGAAGGTTTTATAATCAGAGCATCTGGTAGAGTGCGGGGGAAAAATGAAAATAGTGCGAAATTTTTTGGAAATAGTGCGGAATAGTGCGGAAATTCAAATTAGCATATTTAGAGAGTTTAATTTATTTGAAATAAATATTTTTATTGTCAGTAATTCCTGTGTTGTCTTAACCCTTTGACTTCCACGGCGCCCGAAACCGCCCGTAAAAATCGATACTGCTTTTAAAAATTCTAACTTTCTGAATTTTCGTAACATCGATCTCATGGCCAGTTATTAGTGACAACTAGATAACTCTTCATATTTTAACCTCAAGTAAACTGACTTACAGGTCCGATTTCTGGGCATTAGTTCAATTTGTTTGCGTGTTTTTGACGCAATTTTACACCTCGAAAATGAACGACATTTGACTTGGATTTTCTTCCAAAATACATCCTTGCAAAACAAAACGCCACTTTCTCAGCAAACTTCCATCTCTCTTCTTGATATATTCGTGAATTTTGCCCTCTCTTTTCCTTAACTCGCCGAACAATAGCCATTTCCTTAGGACCACTTTCGCTAACACGTGTTTTCCTTCTGCACGCCCGAAAAGGATGCCGGGAACATCCGGGAATTTTCGACAGAAAGTATCCCGCCCTTTGTGTTTTTAAGAATTTATAGAGTGTCGAGCCAGTCGGTCCTACAGGCAAAATATTGCACCGGTTGCATTCTTTACAAGTCCAAAGTCGCCAAAAATGCCTTTGTAGGCCCTGGAATCCACCACAGAAAGACCAGAGAGACGATTTCACTTTGAGTCCGCCATTTTGGAAAATCTGAACGAGCTGCCGAAATGTGTTCGTGAATTCGTATCTTCTTCCTGAGTTCTTCCAGGAGAACGGTCTCTACCACACCAGTCAAGCTTAATGATGCTGTCCTGGGGGCTTCTGTGGTGAATAATGGCTATAAACACTCTAAAAATGCAAAATTGGCCTCTTCGAGTAGTGATTACTACTAGCCCCTACGAGCTCCCAAGAAGAAAGGCAGCACACGTGAAGACGCGAGCCCACAGGCATTCAGAACTGTCAAGATTTCCATGGAAACCCCTTATATGGAATCGAAATTTCCTATGACGTGATTAGGTCCAGAAAATCGCTAAAAAACTCAAAAATCTCTGGGTGTCAAAGGGTTAAGAGTCTGCTGCTTGGCTGCACCAGACTTCTTAGCTACCTCCACGTTTCTTTGTGAGATGAAGTCTCGCACAATATTGCACGAAGAACAAAACATCAATTCGTTATCAGCATGAAATGCACATAAAAGTGAGGACATTTTCCCGCCAACAACATTCTGATTTGTATTGATAACTGTGATTGGACAAGAATTGACAAAATTCTGCCAATCGTATGCCTTCTTAGAATAATAACTAGTCTCCAGGATCTTGCAACAATTGCAGAGAACGCCTCAGTGTTGATTTTTATTCAACGCTCGAGAACCTACGTAAACTAAGGTGTTTAGATCCTCAAATTCGCTGTAAAAACAATGAAATCCGCTAGAAATGATAAATTTGGAAGGTAATTTTACTTCAGAAGAAATATTACATGAATTTGGTGATTTATTCTGGTCATTTTTCGAAAATAGTGCGGAAAACGATCAATAGTGCGGAAAATGATCAATAGTGCGATTCGGTGCGATTTAAGGTCAATAGTGCGAAATCGCACCCTATCAGATGCTCTGTATAATGTTTACAAGGCTTTAAAAAAATGTTACAATCCTAGTACTTTTAGCAGACTTAGAGATGGTCAGCAGCGACATGGAAAAACTTTTTTTTGAAATCGTGCACAATGAATGGTATTGGTATACATGTAGGTACATTTTTGTATGGTTGACTATTTCAGTGATCAAGAGATCAATCGTCAGTGATAATCATGCAATCTCTTAATTCTTGGTAACTTTGAGTATGACCAATAAAGCTCCCCCACCCACCTCCCCACCAAAAAAAAAATTGAACGTATAAATGTAGAGTTTCAATACCAGAAAATGTGGTTCCTGCAAAAGCCCTGACAATTCTGCAGCACTGTCATCTGTTGCAACTTTGGTATCCATTTCTTCCAGTACTTCTTTGGCAAGAAGTTTAGTGTCTTGGCTTTCAACTTGCTTGCGTCCTTCCTCCAGCTTGTCGTGTGCTCGAATAAGCTTGAGCACAGACGGGTCACCCAAGATGCTCTTGAGGGCATTGGCCTCTTGCTCAAGAATTAGGCCAGCAGTTTCAGGGTCATCTAAAGACTTCAGCACTGTCTTCACTGCTGTGTAAAAAACATATTTACTGACTTATGTAGCAATAACAGAATGTGATCAAATAAAGGCCCAGACACATGATTCTTGCAACGTTGTGTGCAACAAAGTATTTTTGGTGTGTCACACGATGCAACAGTTGCAGAAGTAGAACTCGATCCTTAGCTTCTGCAACTGCATGTTGCACGCAATGTTGCAAGAAAAGTTGCACCGTGTGTCGGGGCCTTAAACTTGCCAGTATATATCAACACAAATTAACATGTTTTAAAATTAACTAAACATAGGTTTAGAAAGTTATAACTACAAATGCCACGTACACAACAAATATTTGGCACAAAACTGCTGGTAAACTGTCCTTTATGTTGCATAGTATAAATACATGTACCAGATAGTTTGATTCTTGTGAAATTAGACGGTCTCAGATTATAGAAGCTAGAAAAATCCAGTTTAACTAAACACGTTTTGGTGTGAATGGGGCATAATTAACACTTAAAAATAAGCTGCTACTCAAATATTTTGGGAAAGGTTTTTCAAAAGAAGTGAATGTGTTCTAAAGCTGACATGTACATGTACACTGTACCTACACTTAATTAAGCTATGTACTGACTTAGACAATCACTAGTGTTTGTTGACTGGGTTGTTTTTGAATATTTTATAACTTAGAAGAGAAGAGAAGAGAGAAAATGCCTTTATTTAAACAGGGATCCCACTGAGTATGACGCCACAAACTTGACAATCATTGCAGCCAGTTACCCTGCTAGCAGATCCCCTTGGCTTAATTCCCTCTCTTTGTCTTCGGGTCATTGAGGGAAGAAAGGAACCTCTGCCCACAGCGTTAACTGTGATTAATTATATTGAGGATGTTCTTACTGATACAGTCATTCTCAAAAAGGTTGTCCAGATGAAAAGACTACAATATACTACAATAAAGTCACGTGATTCATTATGTTTTCAACTTCTGCGCACGGAACTGCGAGTTGATACCAGCGCCATTACATTCAGTTCTCACAATGCCGTGTACTTTTGCATCTCAAATTGAAATTCCATGCAAGGAAATTGAATACATAATGAATCATGTGATTTTATTGTAGTATTGAAGTCTTTTCATCTGGATAACCTTTTTGAGAATGACTGTACAATTGTATGTCATGATGGCGTTAGCATATTGTAACTTGTTAAACCTGTCAATCACAACAACAGACCTTTCATTTTATCCATTATGATTGCTTGTATCCATTATGTTGATATTAGGTTATTTCAGAGTTATAACTACTTGGAATAGCAGCAGTTCACATTAGATGTTGCCAATTAATGCATGGTTACCGCCAGGAAAAAAAAACTATCAGACCAGATGATTTGAAGGACGTCTGTTTGTCTGTGATTTTGGAGCCCTCTTAATTAGTAGTCTAAGCTAGGCTTAAAAATAGCAAAGTAACAAACTGACAGTCTAGACCAACTTCACTTGGCTACTTGACATCTACATTAAATCATGAATTGTGTTCCTATGAATCCGTGTTCTTTACCTAACAAGCCTCGTAAACATTGCACTATATGATTAGTCATCCAATCGACATTCAAAAGAAGAAAAAAGTACAGAAGCATTTGGTCAACATATTTAAACCACCATTGACAAATATAACCCTTGGGCCAGGTCGTCGGGAATGAAATATGTGTCAACATTTCACCTGTGTTTGTGAGCCAGCATTAAATTAGTATTTACATGTATAGTAATTATTTATTTAGCATTTAGAACTTTATATACATAGTTTTTATTTTTATTTTCATTGTTTTACACACGACCCCACAAGCTTTTCAGCTTTAATTTTAATCGTGTATAAATAAAGTTATTGTATTGTATTGTATTGTTCACGTTGGGCAAAAAAAGGCCCGAAATCGGCATCGGTCATTAAACTTCTACATTTTTAATCCAACAAAATGAAACTTGGCAACTTGACAGTACATGGCAAGGCAACAAATCGTATCCTTTTGTTTTTTAATTTTAATTTTTTTTTGGGCGGGAAAATGGCATCATGAACAAACCCACAAATTTTGAAATTCAAAACTATACTAATTTGATCATCGCATTCGAAAGAACATGTAAAATGAGAGATACAGTCAACTCTCTTGTAAGCGGACACCCTCGGGAATTGAAAAAAGTGTCCGTTAGTAGAGCTGTCCGCTTATGAGAACTATTCCCGTAAGCGGACACCAAAGAAAAATAGGGTGGATGTCCGCTTACGGGAGAGTTAATTACATTTTAATCGGTAGAGTAAAATAGCAACTGAACCGTACACCGTTCCCCGTGGACAAATGGAGATTTGACAAAACCAATCCCACTGTTCTGTTGCTCTGTAAAAGGTCATATTTTTGTTGATTTATTGCAAATTAAAGACAAATTCCATTGCCGAAAGTCCATTATTATATGGTGTGTCCGCTTACGAGAGAGCGTAAACAAAAGAAAAATCCAATTTTCATTTTCAAAAGTGTCCGCATCCGCTTACGAGAGAGTGTCCGCTTACGGGAATGTGTAATTAATACAGAGTTTGACTGGGAGGTAAAACGGGGGTTTGAAAAGGTGTCCGTAAGTAGAGCTGTCCGCTTACGAGAGTGTCCGTTAGCGGAGAGTTGACTGTATAACTGAAACAATATCTCAGTTATCGTTATTCTATCCAAAGATATGAATTTTTGAAATTTGAAATTTCCACCATTTTGTGCTATTTTTTGTAACAAAATGGCGGAAATTTGAAATTTCAAAAATTCATATCTTTGGATAGAATAACGATAACTGATATATTGTTTCAGTTATATCTCTCATTTTACATGTTCTTTCGAATGCGATGATTAGCTTAGTGTAGTTTTGAATTTCAAAATTTGTTGGCATGTTCATGACGTCATTTTCCCACCAAAAATCATAAAAATCAAAAAACAAAAAGATACGATTTGTTGCCTTGCCATGTACTGTCATGTTGCCAAGTTTCATTTTGATTGGATTAAAACTGTATAAGTTTAATGACTGATGCCGATTTCGGGCCCTTTTTTGCACGAAGTGGCTACATATGTAAGGCGTAGTACAGTACTGGTGGTGACTGCATGTCATGCGCACAATTACAATGTACGTACGTCACATAGAAAAAAAGGTTTTCAAACGAGTTTTCCATGCTCCAGAAATGTGGTAGCTACATGTATAGCTGTATGCATGTCAGCCACCTCCTCTGGGTCAAAAATTTCCCCGTGCAAAATTGCGGATGTTGGCAGAGTTCCTTTCTTTCCTCAATGATCCAAAGTCAAAAAGAGGGGAACAAAAGGAATCTGTGCTCACAGGGTAGAAGACAATATGTATGACTGTAGTACTAAATGTTTGAGGTTAAGGGTGGACTAACATATTTCGTTACTATGCAACCGCGTTGCTATGGAGTTTTACATGTCTTCAATTCTTTAGCTTTGTTGAGGATTTTTTTCTGAAATTTTGATATTTTATAGCCTTGTTAAACATCCTACTTCTCTCTAGTGGTTTTAAATTTCGTTTTAGCAGAAATGAGCAAGCATACAATTTATGAATTGAAAGTCATACAATTCGCGCATCTCCTGCTTGGGTACAACAGGAAAATCAAAACGTCGTTGCTGCATAATAATTTTTATGCCAAATGACAGAATAGAGAACTAGCTGTCTAAACATTTTCGTAGGATTCTTTTCCGAAATCCATCAATTCAATGCTGAAAAAGAACGGTAAATTTAACAAGACTTCACTGCGCATGCGCAGATTCTCGTTTTCAAAAACCTTCAAAATTTTCGAGCACGTTCACTGAGGGTTATTTTTTTCTAACCTAGAATATCAACAACGACCTAGTCAACATTGCTGAGCATGCTTTTTAAAAACTGAAGACAATATGACAAGTTATGGAATTTAATCCTTAAAAACAGCTCGAAAAACGTCCATAAAAAAATCATTTTTCATTTAAATACCAAATCCATGCTCAGTTGTCTGCTCCTTTTGTTGTAGAACAAGTGTATAATCATAGATTTACAGTATCTTGTAAATCCTTGGAAAAAAAGAGCGTTTTCTGTTTTGATGACGTCATTGTGACGTATTTTGGTGACGTCATGCTATGACAAAGCTTTCTCCCTTACAATCACTTCCTATAAGTCCCTTCTCTTCCCTTTGAATTTTACAATTTTTTTGAGGTTTCAAATTTTCCTTAGCAACAGTCGAAATAAATATGTTAGTCCACCCTTAAGCTGATCATGACTGAGTACATGTATGTAAAATGTATGTACATGCATGTATATGGGGCAAATTTTATGCAAACCATACAGCTGCTTGACAATTGAGGATCAAGTAGATATCTTTATTAGTCTATTAGGAACCATTGTTCTTTGAATGTAGATGCTGCAGATTGCAGCGGGGTTGAATAATAACAAAATAACAAAATCAAATTTTACAATGAACGAGATGAATATCAAAACATTTCAACTTCAGTTAATCTTTCATCACAAATACAAACAAAAGCATTTGAGGAGCGACAAATTCATCCCGAGCCACATCAACGTATGGAACTGGCTCACTCAAGGAAAAAGAGAGGTATTTGTGAAAATACCGTGAATGTGATTAACTGATTGTAAGTATGCGGAAAGATATTTGAAGTTGAAGTTGGTCGCGCGCGACTCGACATGCAATCACCACAACTTCAAACCATGCAGTCACTCAGTCAATATAGGTAGTAAGCTTAATTACAAATGCATTAATAAACAGTATATTATACCCAAGTATACAAAACACCAAGATATCTTGGAGACATCAACCCAGGTATAGGAAAGACTCAGTAAAATTAAATCTGGTAATTAAAATCGACAGAACCACACAAAACCAACAACATACCGCAAAAGTTATCAAATAATCTTGCTCTTTGCAAGAAAAATCGACTGTCAACGTTACATTACCTTCATCATTGTCGCCACCTTTAGTTCCTGGATCCACAACCATGATCCAGTGATAATCAAGCAACGAGAAAGGGGTAGGTTAATCAAAAATGTGAAATGGATGTGGACGCTTTGATCAAACGTTCGTTCGTGCTGGATCGGGATAATAAGGTCACGTGGCGTTTGAAAGACGCGGGAGGGAGGGGCGGGGGCGAGATTGTTTTGATGTTGTTTTCTACGTGAACAAATCATGAACTTATTTGAATTCAGGAAAAAAACCTTTGTTATAGAGAACACTATTTGTGTTTGCGATTTTTATTTTATTTTTGCGTCTATAAATATGAAATAAAAGTTGATTTAGTTTTCGTTCCAGTCCCCCACTGAGTAAAGCATTGAGTTGTACCCAGGCTACCCAGATCGAGAGGAAACTCACATTGACGAACATTCGACGAATATCTTGCAACACAAATAGCTCTCCAAATAGCCTTTGTTTGTTTATTCCCAAACGTGAGACACGTTGATAAGTGAGGGCAGTGATAATCGAGACATCTATACAGCTGTGTGTTGCTGTAAAAAGGTGATCGGTGCACGGCTGACTGGTTTATAAACTGCAGTGTTGCACCCTCTCTGTCAGTCCATGGCTAAAGTTAAAGCGACGAATTCCTTCACAGAATTCATGTAGAAGCCCGTGGAATCCATCCATCGGAAGGTATGGCACATCAGAAGGTATGGCACATCAGTTCTTAGATTTTACTTCAGTTCAGTTTGGCAGTCGATTTGAACCCTTTGGCTTAATTGGGCGTCGTTTGGATGTCCATCTTTAACTTTGTTGTCGAACCACTGGAAGTATTAATATAGGGATTCATGAATAGCGTGTATTTTAACACCTTAGTTGTGAGTAATAATAATAATATAGCTTCCATTTTAGGCCATGAATTAATAATAACCGGAATATTGATCTTTGAATCGTGGGTGTTGTCAAACAACATCCTCGTAGGGGTTACCTGTGGCACACTGAGGCTGCATGTGGCGCCGTGGTACGTATGTTGCTAAGTGTTAGACTGTTTCGTACGGTGGCCCATATAGGCAATGCATAAATATTGATTTGTGTACACAAATATATTATTTAGTTCAGAAAAATTATACTTCTCTCACAAATATTTATTTCAAGGCGATATATATATATATATATTTGGATTAAAATGTATTTCTCATAATCAATGCATACAAAAAAAATTATCAGTGGAACGAAAAGTTTTCTCAGTGCACGAGTATTTCTTCTCAGTGCACGAAAGTTTTCTTCTCAGTGCACGAAAGTTTTCTTCTCAGTGCACGAGTATTTCTTCTCAGTGCACGAAAGTTTTCTTCTCAGTGCACGAGTATTTCTTCTCAGTGCACGAAAGTTTTCTTCTCACAGTGCACGAAAGTTTTCTTCTCAGTGCACGAAAGTTTTCTTCTCAGTGCACGAAAGTTTTCTTCTCAGTGCACGAAAGTTTTCTTCTCAGTGCACGAAAGTTTTCTTCTCAGTGCACGAAAGTTTTCTTCTCAGTGCACAAAAGTTTTCTTCTCAGTGCACGAAAGTTTTCTTCTCAGTGCACGAAAGTTTTCTTTTCAGTGCACGAAAGTTTTCTTCTCAGTGCACGAAAGTTTTCTTTTCAGTGCACGAAAGTTTTCTTAGTGCACGAAAGTTTTCTTCTCAGTGCACGAAAGTTTTTATCTGAAAACGTACTGGGAACTACTCTGCACTGATGAAGGCCTGGATACATATTTCCCGCCAACAACGCCGCTTTCGTGAAGAACTCTGCAGCCATGTTTTGCCAACATTGTGGGTCTTTGCTCCAAAGTTCTTTCAGCTTTTGCCCCTCTTGTGGACAAAGAAACAGTCGTGATGACATCCTGGGCCAAATTATGCATGGCACACTGATGGATATGATAAACTGAAACCATATGGTTTCCCCATACACGGGTGTATTGATGGATTCAGCAGAAAACTAATTTGGTTAAAAGTTACACGAACAAACAATGATCCAGCAGTGGTTGCTGGGTTTTACCTCCAAGCAGTTGCTGATGAAGGTGGGTGTCCAGTCATATTGAGAAGTGATCTTGGCACAGAAAATACAGTCATAGCAGCAGTTCAAAGTTATTTCCGTTGTGACGATCAAGATGAACATGCTGGTGCTAAAGCTCATGTGTATGGATCTTCACACTCAAACCAGAGAATTGAGTGCTGGTGGTCATCTTTCAGAAAGTCATGCTCAAACTGGTGGATCAATTTATTCAAGGATCTTATAGATACAAGTGAACTACATTATGTAAGTACTTCCAATGTTCTTCAAATGGAATGCCTTTGGTTTTCCTTTTCTGGCTTACTTCAGAAAGAATTGGATGAAGTATGTCAGCAGTGGAATAGTCATTACATCAGAAAATCACGGCATGATACTGTTGCTGGTAGACCAGAAGAGCTCTATTACCTGCCAGAGTGTGTTGGTGCAGAAGACCAATTGAAGGCTGTAGGAGATGATAAGTTTCAAGATATGCTTCAGTACTGTCATGACTATGAAGAGGAACACCTATACCAAGAGTATTTTCATACAATGGCTTCTTTGGCTCAGCTAGGGAAACCACATAATTGGCAAGAAGCATTGGCCTTATATAGGCAACTTTTAGCAATAGCTGTTTAGTCCAATTTTTCCTTAAAATAGTAATGCACCTATCAATGTAAAAGCCCTGCGGGGGGGGGGGGGGGGGGGGGGGGGGGGGGGGGCTACCCCTGGAAATTGACATTATTCAATGCCCCCATTTCAAAAGACCAGAAAATACAAAATACAATGGACATAAGGGTGGAAATTTGACTTTCATTAGTTGTTCAGGGGAAGGGAATTTGAACATTTCAAATTCAAAATGTCAAATTTCCCTGGGGTCCCCCTCACCCTGGGGCTTAACATTGATAGGTGCATAAATAATAAATAGGTGTAGAAATCTTTCTGACACTTTGTATTTGATTGAGAGCTGAAAACAGAGCTTAAAAATGCCAGCTATTCAAAATAAATACCATAATGTTCAGATTCAAGTTTGCAAATAGGCCACTAACAGAATTCAAAGGATAATATGGTGAAAGCTGGAGAAACATGATGAATTTGCCAAACAAATTGACATAATGGACTGTTTCATATCACAGTCATTTCACTTAAAATACAGGTATATTTATTTCAGTATAACCTAATATTACCAAATTTAAAGGTTCATGTACTTTATTTAACCCAAGCCACCAACTACATGCAGACCCCTTTCAACAACTTTTTTTTTTATTAGTGTGCCATGTAGTTTCAAAGACAAAGAATAATCAATCATGAATTGCATTCTGCATTAATAGAACTTTTGATAACAACAAATTTGAACTAAGTAAATCTTCAACAGCAAAATTAGTTCTTTTACAGGAACAATATATTAAGAGAAAAAGTCAGAACTCAACAAAATGTATCTGGTATTTTGCATCCTACCATACTGCTTAAACCATATCACTTAAATTTTGCTGAAAACACCACCATTCATCAGTGCTGTAACAACATACCTATGAAAAGGCTTGCTTATTGTTGTCTCATTGACATACAGATACAAAACATTAGAGCATGTACTTGCTGTAGGTATGAGCTTAGACTCATCATGTACAAAATTCACAGATGGCAGAGGATCAAAGCCAGTGACAGGCACTTGGGCAGCTCCAGTGCTGAACATGAGCAGGTGATGTGGAGTTATGGTAGGAATAAACTTGATTTCTTCCTCAGTTAAGTCTGTACAAGTTTCTTCAAGGACTCCAAGAAGTGTTCCATCTGGAAAAACAAATCAACACGACATTCATTACAGGTCTGGTATAAAAATTCATCCAAGGTTTGACTCTGATATTTTGTCATCAATCAACATATAAGTCTAGATGGAATAAAATATTAATTCCAAGACCAAGCCACTGTGCAGCCTGATCAGTTCCTGGAAGCTATGTTTATCAAATCGATTGAAACAGTTACTGGAATCTACCAGTACTTCTCCTGTAGTTATGAAATTAGGAGAAAAGTAATAATAAGCAACAATAGATAAAACTTCAAATCAAGCTTTGAACTTCAAATCAAGCTTTGGTTCAAACATGGTTTTCAGATTTCCAACTTAAAATAATTTACTACCCACAACTTTAAAAACTAATATAATAATTATTATATATTCCTACAAACCCTCTGTGCAGTTGATGAAATCAAGAAACTTTGTGAGAACAATTTCCTGTGAACTTCTCCTGTTACTTCCTTGTGGAGAAAACTCAGGCTTGAAAACTTTCTGTAGCAATCTGGCTGTTAATTTGTCATTCTCCTGGTACTGAAAAAGGAATCTACCAATGCCAGTACATTTTTGAACCATATCCACCACCTAATGGGGAAAAATAATTATAAGAGCTAGGAAACATGATAAAGGAACTCGCTGTATTCAGCAAGCAATATATTTCTCGAAGAGCTACCTCTGGCTATTAATATGATTTAAATAATAAAACATTCTTATTTGAAGCCATCAAGCAAGAAAGTAAAAATCTTTAAAAAATTTATTGTTCCAAAAAGGGGAGACTTATTTGAGAGAGGGGGGGGGGGGTATATAGAGAATATACAGTACTACATATCCTAGCTCACATGTTTTAGATGCACTCTCCCCAAAGGACAAACATAGGGAATAGCATATTGTACACCTGCAAATACTTGTGTGTTCCATCAGAATTATTTTCAATTTATTCTTGCTACAATTCTGTCCTCCACATTCATTCCCTCTATTGTAAAATTCCTTCAAGGCTCATTGTTTTCCTTTACTAAGAGTAGTACCTGATAGTACTGGAGACCCAAAAGCAGCTGATCCAGCATTGCTTTGCACCGTAAAAGGACATAGTACTGAGCCACTTCATTGATAAAGACATTCTGGTCACCAAAGGGAATTATTGGTGGTAGCCCATCAATTTCATATCTCCATTCACATTCCTCCAAGGTCTTGTCAAATTGATCTTGACTTTCAGCTTCCAACAACTGCATTGAGAAATCAAAAGGAGTACAAAGATGGAACAACAATACATAGGTGCTCTTATAGAAGACATTTTAGGGACAAAATATTTTAGAACAGAATAATGGCAACACATTTTCATGACAAGAAAACTAAACACAAGCAACACTGTGTGTAAGTTACCAAGTTATATTTGTATACATGTACATTTATTTTACTAGCTATGTACATACATGTACAATGCAAAAATTATGAATGTTTTTATATAATAATAATAATAACTTTATTAAAGTCTCAAACTTCTAGTTTGGCACAAGTGCCAAGACTAATCGGGGAGACAAGATATAGTACCTTTTCTAGTGAGGTTCTCACACTTGCATCAGGAATTTCTTTAAATGATGGTGCACAGTTTTCTAGCCCAGAAGCTATGTACTGGCATATAGCGGGGCTGAATATTCTTGGTGGTTCACCACCTTGCAAGATAATTGTTGAGAGCATCATCCCAACTATAAAATAATCATTATCCCTCAGAGCCTTCATGTTGAATCGAATGACATGGCCTTTAGGAGTTGCTACCAAAATAAAAACATTACATTCATTATTACAATTTAAAAACAAAAAACTTAAGTTGTGCCTTAATTTTGTATTAGAATCATTATAATTTGTAATCATAATTAGGCATTATTACTACTGGTAAGTTAAGTTTAATGATGTACTTCTTACCAAAATAGATATAAAACTAGACGCTCCACATAGCGCGCACTTGATGGGCTGAAACAAGTTTAATACCGTAAAATGTTGTAAACTGACAGAAGAACCGTGATTTACATTATGGTTCTGAGTCTTGTAAACAAACAGTGGTAAATTACAAGTAAACAATGAAACCTTACGAACTACATTACTAATGATAAATATATTTACTAGGCTTGTGTCTGTAGTTATTGTATTCCATTTATAAGCTATCTCCTCAAAAGAACCATAACAAGGCAGACAAATGACCCTAGATGGAGGTAATAAATTATTAATCATCCATTCTGTTGTTTTTCCTTTCTTTGATTCTAGACAGTATTTACAAAAATGATTCATACCTGTCAGAGTTTTGCTATCCTTGCATATCGCACCTATAAGGAGGTGCAGAAATTCACGTCTTGGGCCTCCAACGTCAATAGCATCTTCTTGTTCTTCAAATGTAGCAAATGTGACATGTATTAAGCCTTTGCCTTCTGCAAACTTTTTTCTTTTAAAAAATGGTGCAGCTGTTGACCATATGGATGCCCTGCTGACAACCATGTTTCGAGGTGGCTGACCAGAAAGTTGTTCCCTGGCATGATTTTTAACCAGTTCTGTTATCTGGTCTTCTGACAGCGAGTGAATAGGTTTCTGTTGGTCCTCATCCTTGTCATCTTTGTGTTTTGTAAGACTTAAGGTGATTCCCTTGAAATAGAAGCAAATCCTAGAATTTTCTATAACTTGGCATGGTGATACATTACGGTATGGAGTTTCAAAAAATGCACTAAAAACAGGGGGTCACCGCGCTCATTTTTGCGCTACACTGCTTTGAAATTATGGTATTTTAGGTCTTTCAGTCGAGTCTCGCGTGACATCGGAATCGGGTAAATAATTTTCCACAACTTAAAAGACAAACTATTAATAATGAACTAAAGTGGTTGATATAGCTTTTGTATCTCTAGCCTACCTTCTGATAGTAAGAAAATGCTCAAATTTTGCATAGTTGTCGAAAAATAGAACAAAAAACACAGATGTTTGAACCACCGACAGGGTCTAAAAATCGATACTCCGTATGCTTTCATTCAATTTTTTTAATGTTTGAAATCCTAACTTTTTTTAATACTTTGCTATATACTAGAGAACTATAGTGTGATGAAAGTTATTGAATAAAAAATGGGGGTCACCGTGCTCGTTTTCGATTTATTTTGAGAAAACTTCAGTTACACTTGAAACTATTTAACGATTTCCAATGGTCTCCAATGTGCGCGAGCTCGATGGCGTAAGTTAGCGCGCGCTCGTCAACTAAAATTTTATTCAGAATCGTGCGCAGTAGAGCGTGCGCAATGCAATTCAAGGGAATCACCTTAACTGTATAGCTTGATCAATGGATTGTTTCTCGGTAAACCCAAAAGGCCTGGAAACAAACAAAATAGATAAATGTTGTTGGACATGAAAATTATTATTTTTGCATTGGATCTGTTTGAAGTACATTGTAGGTTACCTAGTACAGTAGGATGAAAAGATTGAGCTCTTTATGGGTCATCAGATGTATCGTTGCCATGGTAACCATAACTGACCATGTAGTAAGTGAACTTAATGAAACACAGGAAGCCCGGTCAAATTTTCAGGACTCCGACTAGTGCACATCGACTTACTCAAATATGTGCAAAAATGATTGCAGCAACAAGTCAACTAGACAACCTTACTGTTAGTAATTACTTACACAAAGTCTGTTGTCAAGAATGAACAGGCCAGCTGTGTGTCTCCTGCACAAGCACCACCTTGTGATGTAGGGAGGGAGGGAGTGTTAGAGGAAGCTGTGCAATCCAATTCCACACCATTGCAATCAGAGTCAAAGTCTAACCAATCAGCATCCTGTGATTCAGGCATTTCAGCACTGCCAATGTCTTCCTTCTTCCCTACGGGGCTAATGCACCTATCATCGGTTATCCCCTGGGGGGGGGACCCCGGGCAAATACAGGTTTGCATGGGGACTTTTAGGGAGGTTTGAACGCTATTTCTCCCTGGGGGAGGGGAAAATGACGGAGATTTGTTGGATTTTTTTTAGTGTCATCAGAGAACTTGCGTGATGATACTAAAAACGGCTGCGAAGGAGGCTACTCTAGGAGGGGCATTTGTTTGTTCTATGTCCCCACTTACCAGGGGGAAATTAACAACTTTGACAGGCCCTTTTGCAAAGTCCCCTCCCTTGCCCGGGGTCCCCCCCCAGGGGATAACCGATGATAGGTGCATAAGGTACAAGGTCAGCCTAGAATACGAATTCCCGAGCCAGTCCTTGTAATTACAAAGGATGAAGTCCTCTTTCGTACTCGGAATCTCTCTAGCAATTCTGGAATCAGGATATGCCAACACATATCCCCTCTTTGCAGCAAATTTACGATCAAATGCTTCCCGTTTCTGTAAAGCAGCGACAAGAACATCACTGTAATTGGCGTTTGTTTTGACTTTGAGGGGAAGTGAGCTACCTCTCACAGGCTTCATGTTGTCCCCATCGTACTCCATCAAACCAATATTTATGGTAACGTCTGTGACTTGTGCTTTTTTTGAGACCTTTGGCTTGAAATGACCCTGTCTTTCTTTGCCCTTCTGAGCTGCAAATCGCTCGTAAGTTAACATATTATTTCCACTTACAGACGCTAACGGAACGGCATTACGTTTGCGGGAGTTCCCGATCGTTCCTTTTTGTAATTCATCGTCGCTGTTGTAGCTGTTTCTTTGTCCACAAGAGGGGCAAAAGCTGAAAGAACTTTGGAGCAAAGACCCACAATGTTGGCAAAACATGGCTGCAGAGTTCTTCACGAAAGCGGCGTTATTGGCGGGAAATATGTAGCCAGGCCTTCATCAGTGCAGAGTAGTTCCCAGTACGTTTTCAGATAAAAACTTTCGTGCACTGAGAAGAAAACTTTCGTGCACTGAGAAGAAAACTTTTGTGCACTGAGAAGAAAACTTTCGTGCACTGAGAAGAAAACTTTTGTGCACTGAGAAGAAAACTTTCGTGCACTGAGAAGAAAACTTTTGTGCACTGAGAAGAAAACTTTCGTGCACTGAAAAGAAAACTTTCGTGCACTGAGAAGAAAACTTTCGTGCACTGAGAAGAAAACTTTCGTGCACTGAAAAGAAAACTTTCGTGCACTGAGAAGAAAACTTTCGTGCACTGAGAAGAAAACTTTCGTGCACTGAAAAGAAAACTTTCGTGCACTGAGAAGAAAACTTTCGTGCACTGAGAAGAAAACTTTCGTGCACTGAAAAGAAAACTTTCGTGCACTGAGAAGAAAACTTTCGTGCACTGAGAAGAAAACTTTCGTGCACTGAAAAGAAAACTTTCGTGCACTGAGAAGAAAACTTTCGTGCACTGAGAAGAAAACTTTCGTGCACTGAGAAGAAAACTTTCGTGCACTGAGAAGAAAACTTTCGTGCACTGAGAAGAAATACTCGTGCACTGAGAAGAAAACTTTCGTGCACTGAGAAGAAATACTCGTGCACTGATAAATCTATTATTATTATTATCACTGAGAAAACTTTTCGTTCCACTGATAATTTTTTTTGTATGCATTGATTATGAGAAATACATTTTAATCCAAATATATATATATATATCGCCTTGAAATAAATATTTGTGAGAGAAGTATAATTTTTCTGAACTAAATAATATATTTGTGTACAAAAATCAATATTTATGCATTGCCTATATGGGCCACCGTAGTTTCGAGTCCCGTTGAAGGATATTTTCTTTGAACTTCTTTCCCAAGAGTTCTTTAACATTGCGAGGATCTTTCAATTCAATTCAATTTATTCAAACTGTAAAAGGCAGAGGGCCACACCTGTACAGGCATACACAGTACATGTATATATACAGTGTATATATATATATAGAGAGAGTTGTTTTCGTATGAGTGGGAAGTAGTTACAGTACGGTTCATTCCATGTGGTACAGTACCGTGATCGTGCCATGTCCAAGCATTCTGAATGGTTGAACGATTATTTTGCACACTGTGATTGGTTGAATACAATATGTCTTCGATTCCGTACCGTGACCGTAACTCTGTGCCGTAGGTTTAAATTCCCACTCATACGAAATTTGATTTGGTAAGTTGATGTAATTATGACTGAGTGGGAGGGCCAGAGAGGAAGATATGTTCCGTCTGGTCTGACATTTCTATCATACAACATGTACTATACTGTATATGACAAAGCCAAACAAAAACATTCATGTGTGCACTGCACACAGATTCGTACAGGTCATGATATACATGAGAATATATAGTCATTGAATGAGTTGACGGGCTGGATGGAAAAATATTTGGATCGAGGTCATGATAGTACGGACCGAGCACAACGAAGTCAGTACAGAATGACCGAGAGTTAACTATTTTCCCGTCCGACCTTCTCACTCATTCAATAAACATTTTATCATATGACCCTTTCATATGGACCATTTTGGTATATTTGGGTGTATTTGTAAGATATGAAGTGAGGCTTATGAAATAAAAAAATGAATCACTTACTGGAACATTCAATTGCAACATGCTACGTTGCGACTAGCCTGATTTTCAGACGGCTCATGTGTCATACGCTTCGCTCCCTGACACATGAGCCGTCTGAAAATCAGGCTACGTTGCGACCGATACCATCAGTCTTCATCAGGCAACTGATGAGTTAATTGTCACGCGACACGTTCTGAACATGTGACAAACGACGAGGAACGCCTTGCAAAACCTGGTACCCATGCATGGGAGAGGTGAAACCGGAGACCCCCGTCATTTGTTTGTGTTCAGAAAGTATCGCGTGATAGTTGCCTGATGAAGACCGATGGTATCAGTCGCAACGTAGCGTTTTGCAATTTTTTTATTTCATTTAACCGACTGGATGATTAATAATATTCACTCTCAAGTGAGGTTTATGTTGACCATGGTTCAAATGTTTCCCTGGTTTTAAATGCTTTATTAGGGCATTCCCAGGCTGAGAATCTTGGCAGGATTAATTCCAATATCATGGCAAGATCTTGGATTGATCTTGACATAATCCTTTAAAAGATCCTGCGCGCATGATCCTGCAAGAAATTACATTATGATTTCAAGATAATGTACATATACATGTGTGTTATAAAGATCTTGATAATATATTGCCATGATCTCAGGGCTGTAGCCGCCAGTATGGTTGGTCCAGTTTCAACCGGACCACTTTTCGATTAAAACACTTTCAATTTATTGACATTTTTAATTATTTGGATATTTGTTATGAAAAACTAAGTTTGAAAACCGGACCACTCAAAAACTGATCGGACCACTCAAAAACTGGCGGCTACGGTCCTGGATCTACAGTATCAACAAGATTATAAAGTTACAGTAAATCCAAAAACAAAACTAACCAAAACACATAACATACCAACTACATGTATAACACCTACGTTTTGTAACCTAACATAAAAACAACCCTCAGCAAAAAAGTGTTGTTTGCAGAATTTATGTTTTAACAGTAATTTGTAAAGTAACTTTTTGCATTTGATTTCCTAGCTACAATTTATGAGAAAAATGGCAGAGCAACTGGAGCTAACTTCACAAAATGAAGCAACACCAGAGCCTGGCTTTCTTCCTGGAGAGATCATGGTTGCTAGAGCAAGGAATGTTCTCCGATTTAGTGCAATGAGTGAAAGCAAGTCTGGCATTTCTGGCATTCTTTATGTCACAAACTTCCGAATATCCTTTTTAACGATGAATTCGTCCTTGGAGACACCACTTAGCTCAGTATTTCAATCAAATCCTGACCTATCTCAAGGTGGGATTAATGCTGATATTCAACAGGAACTTCACATTCCACAGACCTGCATTCAAGATCTCTTCTACAGTACATCCAAATCAAATGTAAAGTTCAAAAAGCTGATCTCAAGCAAGAAGGATATCACCAAGATTCAGAGAATTCAAATACACTGCAAGGACTTTCGAGTGATTGAGTTTGGCCTCAAGTTCACTCCCAAAGCAGAGCAGACACAAATTGCAAATGCAATAATGCATTATGCGTACCCTTCTTCGATGTCATTGCTATTTGCATTCATTTACAGCACATCACTTTCAAAATTGCCTGTGGACGACAACACATCGACAGGTGTTACGCTTAGTTTCAGAACTCTACCTGATTGGTTAAGTGAATTGTCAAGATTAAATGTTGATGATACTTGGAGAGTAGCCAATGTCAATGAGAATTTTAAGACTTGTCCAAGTCAGTCGCAATTTTTTGTCTGCTTGGCTTCGTTGACTGATTCCGACATCAATCGCATGTCTCTCCACTACATCGAGTCTCGCTTTCCTATCTGGTGCTGGAGTCATCCAACTACTGGTATTCCTATCCTGCATAGTGCGTCAGGGAGGTAAGTTCATGTACAGTTCAACTACATGGTCATTAGGATAGTTAGGCTTTTTGGTGCTAATTTTTGTAATACCATGGAAACCACTGGATGTTCCAGGAAGACTGCAACAAAAAATGATGAAAATAATAAAGTATCTCCAGCTACTACTTGAGTCAGCTACTTGAAATCTCACTGACAGCTCTGGGTCATTCATTGCTGGTACACGGGAGTATTAAGGGATGGAGTAAAGGACTTTTAAGTAGGAATATAGAGGGGGGGGGGGGGGGGGGGTTCTATAATAAAGGGGACCTACAAATATTGTGGGGGGAGGGGGCAGGGTCAAAGCCAAGAATCAAACTTAGACACCTCTTCCTGGAAGCGGTTTCCATGATATTACAACCATTAGCACCAAAAAATCCATTTACCTGCAGCTGTATCAATTAACATTGTCGCTAAAAGTACTCAAACCTCCGCAACAAGACTGATACATGTACAAAATGTAGGTGGCATGGGTAATTTTGATTGTTAGTTTGTTTTCTGTAAGAAGCAGGTATATTTATACTAATTCCATCACCAACAAACAACAGTAACTATAATAATAATAATAATAATAATAATCAATTTATATAGCGCTATTTCTAATTTATCCAATAGCGCTTTACAATAAACTAAAAAATAAAAAATAAATAATATATATATATAATAATAATAATACTTATTACTAAATAAAATAAAATACTATATACATGCCTAAATGTATATGATTAACAATTTAAAAAATGGAATTAAAAGTGTTTTTAAAAAGAAATGTCTTAATTAGCAGAGTCATCACAAGTCATCATCAGTATGACCAAAGGATTATTACCACGTTACTATTTTCAATGACAATACTCATGATTCCTTCTGGTCTTATGGTATACTAGGTTTTTAGTGCTTTTAGTGATCATGTTAATATAAATTTGATTCAATTAATCGAAACAGCTGTATAATGGCCGCGATCGCTGTATAATTGTACACGAAGAGTCAAGCACTGCACATTCTGCAAATTGTTTTATTTCAAGATACAGTAATATTGTGTGGTACAGTGGAACCCGGCCTTACGGACACCCGGTTAATATGGACACCTGGTTATTACGGACATGTTGTTAACTGTCCCGGCCAAAACTCATACATATGTCTATAAAATATACCTGTTTCACTTTTTCCTGTCCCAATATGCCCATTTTCATACAAGGTCTACCCGGTTAATACGGATAATTTATTTTCCCAAAACAACGACAATGTGTAAATTGATCGCTTTTTAATTAAAAATATGCACGTTCCGTGCTTTCTCATGTTCAACTTGTAACTGATAGCTAACTACGTGCATTCAGAGTTTCCCCACTAAAAATAAACAGATCACCAGTGGCATGCAGTCATTGTTTCCGCTAAAAATGTAAGTGACCTAAATTGACCGACCCGGTTTGTACGGACACCCGGTTAATACAGACACTGCATCTCGTCCCGATGGTGTCTGTATTATACCGGGTTCCACTGTAACTGTTTCACTTGATTTCACAGACCCGACAGTATTTTCTTAGAGAAAGAGGAGACTTCACTATTCCGTGCCTTGTCAACTCTTCCGTGCAACCCAGAACACAAAGAGGTGATGGTTATTGATGTCTCCAAGACATGTCCTACGACGAGAGATCTTGCTCAAAGTTACCTCAAAGTAAAAGAGCTCTGTATGATGGAAACCACCAAAGCATTCTGGAGTATTGATTCATCTTGGCTTTCAAATCTAGACGCAACAAGGTGAGGTGAATTATGAATACAGAAGTCTGAGATGGAGGGGAGAATCTGAGATGGGGGAGGGGGTCTGAGATGGGAGGGGGATCTGAGATGGGAGGGGGATCTGAGATGGGAGGGGGGATCTGAGATGGAGGGGAGAATCTGAGATGGGGTAGGTTGTCTTGAGATGGGAGGGGGATCTGAGATGGGAGGGGGATCTGAGATGGGAGGGGGATCTGAGATGGGAGGGGGATCTGAGATGGGAGGGGGTCTGAGATGGGAGGGGGATCTGAGATGGGAGGGGGATCTGAGATGGGAGGGGGATCTGAGATGGGAGGGGGATCTGAGATGGGGGGGATCTGAGATGGGAGGGGGATCTGAGATGGGAGGGGGATCTGAGGGGGATCTGAGATGGGAGGGGGATCTGAGATGGGAGGGGGATCTGAGATGGGGGGATCTGAGATGGGAGGGGGATCTGAGATGGGAGGGGGATCTGAGATGGGAGGGGGATCTGAGATGGGAGGGGGATCTGAGATGGGAGGGAGGGGGATGGGGGAGGGAGGGGATCTGAGATGGGGAGGGGGGATCTGAGATGGGGAGGGGATCTGAGATGGGGGAGGGGTATCTGAGATGGGGGAGCTAGGGATCTGAGATGGGAGGAGGGATCTGAGATGGGAGGGGGATCTGAGATGGGATGGGGATCTGAGATGGGAGGGGGGGATCTGAGATGGGGGGGGGATCTGAGATGGGGGAGGGGATATGAGATGGGAGGGGGATCTGAGATAGGGGAGGGAGGGGATCTGAGATGGGGAAGGGATCTGAGATGGGGTAGGTTGTCTGAGATGGGAGGGGGATCTGAGATGGAGGGAGGGGGTCTGAGATGGGGAGGGGGGAGATGGGGGAGGGGGATGGGAGGGGGGGAGGGGGGATCTGAGATGGGAGAGGGGGTCTGAGATGGGGGGAGGGGGATCTGAGATGGGGTAGGAGGGATGGGGGAGGGGATCTGAGATGGGAGGGGGGGATCTGAGATGGGAGGGGGGGATCTGAGATGGGGGAGGGATCTGAGATGGGGGAGGGGATCTGAGATGGGAGGAGGGATCTGAGATGGGAGGGGGATCTGAGATGGGAGGGGGATCTGAGATGGGGGAGGGGGGATCTGAGATGAGATGGGGGAGGGGGATCTGAGATGGGGGGAGGGGGGGTCTGAGATGGGAGGGGGGATCTGAGATGGGAGGGGGATCTGAGATGGGAGGGGGATCTGAGATGGGAGGGGGATCTGAGATGGGAGGGGGATCTGGGATGAGGGGAGGGGGATCTGATGGGAGGGGGGAGGGGGATCTGAGATCGGAGGGGGGTCTGAGATGGGGATCTGAGATGGGAGGGGGATCTGAGATGGGAGGGGGATCTGAGATGGGGGATCTGAGGGGATCTGAGATGGGGGGAGGGGGAGATCTGGGATGAGATGGGAGGGGGATCTGAGATGGGAGGGGGATCTGAGATGAGAGGGGGATCTGAGAGGTTGTCTGAGATGGGAGGGGGATCTGAGATGGGAGGGGGATCTGAGATGGGAGGGGGATCTGAGATGGGGTAGGTTGTCTGAGATGGGAGGGGGATCTGAGATGGGAGGGGGATCTGAGATGGAAGGGGGATCTCTGGGAGGGGGATCTGAGATGGGAGGGGGATCTGAGATGGGAGGGGGATCTGAGATGGGAGGGGATCTGAGATGGGAGGGGGATCTGAGATGGGAGGGGGATCTGAGTAGGTTGTCTGAGATGGGAGGGGGATCTGAGATGGGAGGGGGATCTGAGATGGGAGGGGGATCTGAGATGGGAGGGGGATCTGAGATGGGAGGGGGATCTGAGATGGGAGGGGGATCTGAGATGGGAGGGGGATCTGAGATGGAGGGATCTGAGATGGGGGAGGGAGGGGATCTGAGATGGAGGAGGGGATCTGAGATGGGGGAGGGGATCTGAGATGGGGGAGGGTATCTGAGATGGGGGAGCTAGGGATCTGAGATGGGAGGAGGGATCTGAGATGGGGGAGGGAGGGGATCTGAGATGGGATGAGGGATCTGAGATGGGGAGGGAGGGGATCTGAGATGGGGGAGGGGATCTGAGATGGGGGAGGGGATATGAGATGGGAGGAGGGATCTGAGATAGGGGAGGGAGGGGTTCTGAGATGGGGAAGGGATCTGAGATGGGGGAGGGGATCTGAGATGGGAAGGAGGGATCTGAGATGGGAGGAGGGATCTGAGATGGGAGGGGGGGGGAACTGAGATGGGGGAGGGAGGGGGTCTGAGATTGGGGAGGGGGTCTGAGATGGGGGAGGGGGATCTAAGATGGGGGGAGGGGGGTCTGAGGGGGGATCTGAGATGGGAGAGGGTCTGAGATGGGGGAGGGGGTCTGAGATGGGGTAGGAGGTTTGAGATGGGGGAGGGGATCTGAGATGGGGGAGGGAGGAGATCTGAGATGGGGGAGGGAGGAGATCTGAGATGGGGGAGGGATCTGAGATGGGGGAGGGGATCTGAGATGGGAGGAGGGATCTGAGATGGGAGGAGGGATCTGAGATGGGAGGGGGGAACTGAGATGGGGGAGGGAGGGGTCTGAGATTGGGGAGGGGGTCTGAGATGGGGGAAGGGGATCTAAGATGGGGGGAGGGGGGTCTGAGATGGGAGGGGGGATCTGAGATGGGAGAGGGTCTGAGATGGGGTAGGGGGTCTGAGATGGGGTAGGGGGTTTGAGATGGGTGAGGGGATCTGAGATGGGGGAGGGGATCTGAGATGGAGGGAGGGGGTCTGAGATGGAGGGGGTCGCTTTTGTACTCATGTGGGATCCTGGTTCTGGTTAAATATTATAAATCTTATCATTTTGCTTATTATAAAGTCTGATTGTGCTGTTTTTACTGTTTCAGATGGCTTGAATATTCCCGTTCATCACTCGTGTCTGCTGTAAAGGTCGCCACGACTGTCTGTGATGAATGTCGCCCTGTTATAGTAAAGGAGGTCAATGGCAGGGACATGGTGCTAGTGGTGTCATCGCTTGCACAGCTAATACTTGATAGCTACTATCGTACAGTGCGAGGATTCCAGAACCTAATGCAAAAGATGTGGGTTCTGTGTGGCCATCCATTCGTCAAACGCTGCAGTCATATCAGATCGCTAACCAAGGAACCCGAGAAAGAAGACGACCAAGAATCACCTGTCTTCCTTCATTTTCTTGATTGTGTCTACCAGCTAATGAACCAGTTTCCTTCAGAGTTCGAGTTCTCCGAGACGTACCTCTTGGGTCTGTTGGACAGCATGCACGCTTGCATGTTTGATACCTTCCTCTTCGACAGCGAAGAGCAAAGAAACTCTCTGTCCAAAGCAGAACTCGGAAGCTTCCCCATGGCGACCTTGTGGGACTACCTCGCAGACCAGCTAGCTGACTCCAAAACGTCAGCAACCTTTTTGAATCCACTCTACGAGTTCAAAGCTTCGCAGCACAAAGTTCGCTCAGATAGCACAACCGCTCGAGTGAGCCTCAACGAGATGTACTCGCGAGTGAACACCACTGCACCAGCCATGAAGTTCTGGTCGGGCTGCTATCTACGGTGGCTTCCTACAGTACACGTCAGTATTGGAATGGGCGAGAACTCGGCGTCGCACTATCAGCAGATGATCCTAATGAACAAGGTCAAAATATTGCGTCATCGCATGGCTGTGCTGTCCAGCGACAAAATGGGCGACGCCGAAGGAGAAGAAACTGACGAAAGGAACCAATGGGATTTTGACGTGAATTTTAGTTTAGATTTGGAGACGAGTAAGCTGTTGACCCCGAGTCTGCCGTTCATTGGCGATTTGGCTCTTAGCAAGTATTACTCGGGTGAATTACCACAACCTGATCTGGATAAGACCACAGATATGGGAACTTATTGACGCTGATATGACGTTTGCATTCGATACCATGATGAATAGATAGATAGATAGATAGATACAGTGAATCTCAACGAAGTTGTTAGAGTGATTCCAATAAACCTGGGCATTACTAACTACACCAATACACACTATTAGACACTCACTCTTTTGTTTTCTTTTGTTCCTTTGCATCTAATAAACACTGACAGCTAATTAGTAGTGCCAAGGTTTATTGAAATCACTCTGACTAGATTTGAATACTGAAAGAACCGCCACGTGATCAGCTCAAATCTTCTTCATTATTTGCGAAAATGGCAAATATCTGCAGCATTTTCATTGCCAAATAAATACACCTGCATTTTTATCAATTATAATGAGATTTGTTTGAAGTCACGTGACAATGAGCTTGTGTCACCTGTCACGTGACTTTTTAAATTTTCACCGAAGGCAAGCGAAAATACCATAACTGGATAGAGCATACCAAAGTTAGTAAAAGTGGAAAGTTTGAAGAGAAGTAAGTAAATAAGGCAATAGTTACAGGCATTCAAACTTTGCCTTTTTTGCAACGCTTGCCCTCCAAGCGAAAAACCCATACAAATCCTTGTCAAAGCGGGAAACTTTGAAAGCCTTTAACTTTTGTCTTATTTGCTTGATTCTTGAAATTTTCAACTTTTACTAATTTTAGTATGCTCTTTCAAGTTATGATATTTTCGTTTGCCTTCGGTGAAATTTTAAAAAGTCACGTGACAGGTGACACAAGTCCATTATAATGAGATTTGTTTGAAGTCACGTGACAATCCTTCCAGTATTGAAATGTATGTTGCCTGGGCGACCTGTTTGAGAGTGCCCGTATGTAGTTTACCATTGTCCCATTTTAATGTAATCAGCAAGAACGTACTACAGAATACTGCATGTTAATTATTACAGTCATTTTATCATTTTATTTCTCAATTTTGTACAATAACAACCTTTTGATCATACAATTTAGATAATAGGAGTGACAAATGATGTTTTATTCAGTTTTTTTTTATACAATTCGAGCATTAATAAAAGATTCACTAAATTTGTTAACTGTCGTTGACGCGCTGGAAACCGAAACTAGACGCTGTAATAGCGTTCACTCGGGCTACTGATAATGAGATGATGAAGTAAAACCGGTAGCTGCAATAATGCAAGGGTTCTGAACATTGAGGTAAATTTGTAAAGATTCATTGTCATACAGAAGTAGTTTTAGACTTACTGCACAATTTACTGTAAAACAGAATTTCCACAGTCGACATAGCCTGATTTTCAGACGGCCTGTGGTTCTCCGCTCTTGCTTTCTCCGTCTGAAAATCAGGCTACAATAACAGTCGACAATACCATCCCAGAATTGGTATAAACGGTAAGGTTAAGATTATATTATAAATCTTTGGTCAAAGTCCCACCCCTCCCGTATGAAAGGAAAGCCGTGACGAAAAAGAAAACTTGAAAAGAAAAAAAAGAATGGGACGATCCTCCCAATACTACAGGTTTATATATAGCTAATTGCATAATCGTTGTCGGGTTGAAAATCATGAAAGCTATGACCAAAAGGAATTCTGGGAAATTAAAACTCCCAAATAACACCGTCAAATCATCGACCTTTTTATCCAGACTTGTAGAATCTTAGTTATATAGCTCATATACCTTCAAAACTATGAGAACATTGAATATATCTGTATGTAATACAGGTCATGAACTTATTTCCCATCCATCCTTGCGGTCTCAGCTTCTATGATTTATGATTTTCAACCCGACAACGATTATGCAATTAGCTATATAGGAAATTATCTGCAAACGTCACGCAACCTTTGGCACAAAACTGCTGGTAAATTGTCCTTTATGTTGCACAGTATAAATTGCAGGGAGTTTGATTCTTGTGAAATTAGCTAGGTAGCCCGAGTAATAAGCATGGGAAAAACTAGCGTTTGACAAGAAATGAAATTACGCATTTGAAGAAAGTGTCTATATAATTCCTGGTATTCACTAGCCATGCAAGCAGAAGCGCGCACTGGTAAAATGGAAGGTGTTTGCAGCTTATGCTTGTGTACATTTTCCGACATATCTCCATGCAGTTTAAAACTATGAAATAGAAATTTATGCCGTAAGTCACACTTAGGTTCCTTAATATTTTAAGCGGGACAATGTTGACTTCCGGTGGTCACGTGACATTTAGGGGAGAAAAATAGAAATTTGCAAATGGGCTCATACATGGGTGTCTTATTTCAAAGTTCTTTTGGTGTTAAATTGTTACGTAATTTGATGTGCTTAATAACAATCTGTCCGGTATGGTTGACTTTAGTGTCGTGCTGATGAGATAATCGGCAAAATGGGTCACGTGACAATGTCATGAATTTCAATATTGTCATTTTTCTCATTTTAATGATTTGTTATTAAGCTCATCGAACTTAACAATTTCACATCAAAAGAACTTTGAAATAAAAGACACCCATCAGCCCATTTGCAAATTCCTGTTTTTCTCGCCTTAAAGTCACGTGACCACCAGAAGTCAACTTTATCCCGCTTAAAATATTAAGGAACCTAAGTGTGACTTACGGCATAAATTTATATTTCATAGTTTTAAACTGCATGGAGATATTTCGGAAAATGTGATTTTCCATGAATCTGAAAAAGCCAAATTATTTTATGAAATGAGGCGGCTCTTCCCGCTCCTGGAAACTTACAGTTCATCTTGGTATTGACTAGAGACACCGCGCATAAGCACCACGGCCTTATTTCAGTGTGCATGAGTCTAATAAATGATATGCCTGGATATGCTTATCAGACGCAAACATCACAATTTTGCCATTTGTGCCATAGCCAAAAGTACAAGAGGTACGCAGGCATAACCACAAATCAAAATTTAATTTCTTACGTTGCGTTTATGCGAGCCCGTTTTCACAGGTTCGACACAGTTTAACGTTTTACGGCCGGCCGGGCGCGAGTCAGCTTTTTACAATCCTTTCATGCCTCAAACTTTAACCTTATTTAGGTGGATATCTCAGCGTTTTGAGTTTGAAAATCGATGAAGCAAAAACCGCAATGAAGTCTGCCTGGGGGAAAAACAACGACAGCTAAAACAGTTCAGCTAAACTCCGCCAAATGCACGCGCGGATATGATTGTCGTCGATTCTACGATGTTACGTTAGTTGAAAATTAAAATTTCCCAGAATTCCTTTTGGTCGTAGTTTTCGTAACTTTCAACCCGACAACGTTCATGCAATAGGCGACTTGCACTAAGAGGTCACGTGACCCCAACACCCTTAAATCGAACAGCAGTGTCAAAATGAACTCCAGAAATGAAAAGAGCAGCTCGAAATTAGTAAAAGGGCGAAGTTTCAGAGCAAAATGTCTGACACAGGAGAAATGGCATTATAAATAAAATTCATCGTTTTCTAAGATTTTGTTTGGAAAATGCAATGCATTTTCCACACAAAATCTTAGAAAATATCCGTTTTATTTATTTTTGTCATTTCTCCTGTGTCGGTCATTATGCGATGAAACTTCGCCCTTTTACTAATTTCGAGCCGCTCTTTTCATTTCTGGAGTTCATTTTGACACTGCTGTTCGATTTAAGGGTGTTGGGGTCACGTGACCTCTTAGTGCAAGTCGCCTATTACGTATTTTCTATTTTTATTCTTATCTCTTAACATAGTATTTATTTAGTTTTAGTATTTATATTATTAGTGTATTTTATTTTAGGGCCTCTATTGATAACAGTTTTTTACAGCTTTGTAAATACTGATTGAGCTACCCTGTGTAAATAAAGGCATCTATCTATCTATCTATCTATCTATCTATCTATCTATCTATCTATCTATCTATCTATCTATCTATCTATATCTATCTATCTATCTATCTATCTATCTATCTATCTATCTATCTATCTATCTATCTATCTATCTATCTATCTATCTATCTATCTATCTATCTATCTATCTATCTATCTATCTATCTATCTATCTATCTATCTGATCTATCTATCTATCTATCTATCTATCTATCTATCTATCTATCTATCTATCTATCTATCTATCTATCTATCTATCTATGATCTATCTATCTATCTATCTATCTATCTATCTATCTATCTATCTATCTATCTATCTATCTATCTATCTATCTATCTATCTATCTATCTATCTATCTATCTATCTATCTATCTATATCTCTATCTATCTATCTATCTATCTATCTATCTATCTATCTATCTATCTATCTATCTATCTATCTATCTATCTATCTATCTATCTATCTATCTATCTATCTATCTATCTATCTATCTATCTATCTATCTATATCTATCTATATCTATCTATCTATCTATCTATCTATCTATCTATCTATCTATCTATCTATCTCTATCTATCTATCTATCTATCTATCTATCTATCTATCTATCTATCTATCTATCTATCTATCTATCTATCTATCTATCTATCTATCTATAGTTGTATTACCCACAAAACAACCTCGTCCCCAGGGCCCTCTCTTCTCACTATTATGGCGGACGCCGCTCGAGATCGAGAAGATTCTCCTAGTCCAGAACTGGCCCCACCTTTCTCAATAACTGATATAAATACTCGGCGCGAAAGAAATATAAAGACTACGAAAAGCGCGCGCACAATCTAAGGAAATTGAAAAAAGTGGGTCCAGGGAAGTTTGTCTGAGCATGCGCCACCACATCCAATCAAAAATCTTCACGAGCCTGCTATTATTGTTTATAGCGGTTATTCTTCGAAATGGACGCATTTGCCGCCGAGTTTTACTTACAGATTTTATACGACAACAAAATTCACAAAGAAAACAACGTCCTGTATTCTTTCTTTTCTTATTTGTTAGCATAAAAAAAGTTATTTTTGTGTTTTGTTTGTGAAATGCGCGCGCTATCACACAATCGATACGCCATCGAGCGCGCGCTCAAGCTAGAGATATTTCGTTTGCTTTTCTCACTTTTTTCGCCAAAAACATTGCGTTTTTCTTCTTATTTTCTACACAGATATCATTGAAAAGTTGTTGTGTGTTTACTTTAGAAGTACTTTTCTTTCGTTTTTAGTGTGTTTTCTTTTTCCAATGAAAAACAAAACGCCAAGTGGTCTTTGAGGGTGATATCAATTATTGCTCAATGTTCACATCCCGAAAACGGGATGTGGTGACGCATGCGCAGACATACTTCCCTGGACCCACTTTTATCGTCTCTCTCTAGCCCAGCTCCTATCTTCTGCTCTATGCCGCGCGCATAGATAAAATTGGGTCCAGTTCTGGACTAAGATTCTCCGAGCGTCCGCCATTTTGAAAATAGCGAGAAGAGAGGGCCCTGGGGACGAGGTTGCCCACAAAACTTCCGATGAACACTTGTTGATTACATAAACTGATTTTATTTATAGTTTAAAAAATACAAATACATAAAACTCTTAAAATTACGGTCCCCACATTAATTCCTATATTTTTACAAATTGATGTATATAAATACAAATTGTGGTTGTTAATATTAAAAGTTGATATTAAATATTTCAGCACACGATTGTGTCGTACGTATAGAGGAAAGAAAATTAAATGCATGAAAATACGCGGCCCTCTGTATTTAAATAATGGAGATATCAATGGACCAGCACCATTATTTACAAACACTTTAAAAAACTAAATAATAACCCACCACACCAACACGACCCACCACACCAACACGACCCACCACACCAACACGACCCACCACACCAACACGACCCACCACACCAACACGACCCACCACACCAACACGACACCCACCACACAACATACCACCACACAACACGACCCACCACACCAACACGACACACCGCACACCAACACGACCCACCACACCAACACGACCCACCACACCAACACGATCCACCACACCAACACGACCCACCACGACCCACCACACCAACACGACCCACCACACCAACACGACCCACCACACCCCACCACACCAACACGACCCACACGACCCACCAACCACCCACCACACCAACACGACACACCACACCAACACGACCCACCACACCAACACGACCCACCACACCAACACGACCCACCACACCAACACGACCCACCACACCAACACGACCCACCACAACACGACCCACCACCCCACCACGACCCACCACACCAACACGACCCACCACACCAACACGACCCACCACACCAACACGACCCACCACACCAACACGACCCACCACACCAACACGACACACTTCATGTCAAGACACCAACGTGCGACCCATAGGAGACCAACCTAACATTTTTCATTTCTATCCCCGTGTTGCATGTTTAAGTTAAGTTAATTTATTCCATTTGCACTGCGTAGATAGAAGAATATCGGTTTTTTTTTTGGGTGAAAAAAACGATATGAAAAACAAATTTGAGAGAGCGCGCGCGTTTTCGTTTCGTTCATAAAACTGTTTCTCTTTCGTTAACCAGAATCTCGTCGTCATACGCCGCGGGAGGGAATTCGACGCGAGTGGTTTGTTCTCGAATTCTGCCAGGAGGCTTAAAACACCATATAAGACCAAACAACAAACTGCCAAGTAGCATAGGACCTCCAGCCAGATAAAAAACATCGCGGTAGCGTCCAGTGGCCTCTCCTAGCCAACCTAGCGATAGGAACACGTAAATTGTCGTTAAGGTGCCTGGTTATCAAATATAAGAATCGAGGACAAAATCACGAACTAAATATAGAGAATTAAGCAAATTCACAAAAACTCTACGCATGCATGCATACGCCACATGACTAGAAGGAATTTAAAGCGGCCAGTGAAAGCGCTCAAGCATTGGCATTTGGCAAGACAGCATGGTTGATATTGATTATTTATTTTTGTGTTTTCTCTACCACAGGAAGCCCGTCAAAACTAGACACGTGCATAATGCTTCCCTGCTGACATGCAGAGTCTTCCTCTTCCATTCCTCGGGAGAAACTGAGGACTATGTCAGCAGGCCGGAAGCATAATGCATACTATCTTTATATTTTTCACAATACTAACCTCAGAAGCAATAGTTGGGCTACTTGTCAACCATTTCTTCTGGGGTTAATATTGTACTAAATAAAAAAAACATCTGTATGCGCGCATCCTGTTTTGTTGGGTTTCCTGTGGTAGAGTGTGCGGAATACGTGTAATGTTGGGCTCCCTGTGTATTACGCACGGAATCGTGCAAGGTTTACGTACAACAAGTAGAGCAGATTTCGTATGACTGTGAAAAACGTACGGCACAATGAATACTCTTTGGTACGTAAACGCACGCGATTCCGTGCGTATGAACACAGGAAGCCCGCCCAATATATTAACCCGTGCGCTAGCTCTACCACAGGGAGCCCGTCAAAAAAGACGCGTGCATGCTATCTTTATAGTTTTGGCTGCCTATTCCTGGGCGTTTATCACAAGTTGTGCGTTGTACTTACTGCCTGCAGGTGCTCCAACCAACATTGTCAGCGACATACACATAAGAACGCCTCCCCATGCATGAGATATGCTGCCACGATCACAACATTCAAACGTTACAATAGACATGAGGCCAATGAAGGAGCCGTCTAGAATACCTATTATGACTACATAAATGACCAGCATTTTATAGTCCGTTGCCATGATACTCAACGCAGACGTCAAGCCAGTTAAAACCATGCAAACCTAGGGTTAATATAACATGCATTTATGACAGCGGTAAAGCAAGTTTGCAACCTCATCCCCAGGGCCCTCTCTTCTCGAGCGTCCGCCATTTTGAAAATAGCGAGGAGGGCCCTGGGGACGAGGTTGGCAAGTTTCTTTCTTTTGGGGTGCCTGTGTTACAGAAGAGAGGAAATAGAGTGGGGAGAGGAGCTTCGTATCTTTTTACCACAGGAATCCCGCACTAAGAAAAAAAAGATTTGTCTACGTACAAGTTACCTGATAAAGCACCAGCGTATTTACTCGTTTGCAGTCTGACATTTTCCCAAATATAACTTTGCCGATAGCAGACATTGCACTCATGTATGTGAGTAGAAGCGATCCTTGTCTATAGGTGCCGCCCAGTTCTTCGCACAAGCAAACCTAGAAACAACATATTTAGTGCCTATTAGAACTCACAACCTTCTCACAACGGCCACCTCCACACAACAGCCATCTCCTTACAACCTCCTCACAACGGCCACCTCCACACAACAGCCATCACCTTACAACCATCACAACGGCCACCTCCACACAACAGCCATCTCCTTACAACCTCATCACAACGGCCACCTCCACACAACAGCCATCTCCTTACAACCATCACAACGGCCACCTCCACACAACAGCCATCTCCTTACAACCTCATCACAACGGCCACCTCCACACAACAGCCATCTCCTTACAACCTCCTCACAACGGCCACCTCCACACAACAGCCATCACCTTACAACCATCACAACGGCCACCTCCACACAACAGCCATCTCCTTACAACCTCATCACAACGGCCACCTCTACACAACAGCCATCTCCTTACAACCATCACAACGGCCACCTCCACACAACAGC
Organism: Actinostola sp. cb2023; assembly: GCA_033675265.1. NCBI lineage: Eukaryota > Metazoa > Cnidaria > Anthozoa > Actiniaria > Actinostolidae > Actinostola > Actinostola sp. cb2023. Next base: position 122,593 of record JAUJYZ010000811.1, read on the forward strand.
CATCTCCTTACAACCATCACAACGGCCACCTCCACACAACGGCCATTTATAAATCAAATATTTTATTACCTACGTTGTTTTGGTTTTTCATTTTATACATTTATTCTACTTTGACCAAAGATCATCACTGATCCGACGTAAACAAGGCAGGATTGCTGTACATGATCGTTTGCTTTCGTCCCACAACAACATTACAACCTCACAACGGTCCACACAACAGCCATCTTTACTCTTCACAACGGCCACCTCCCCACAACGGCCACCTCCACACAACGGCCAACTCCCACAACGGCCACCTCTCGACACAACGGCCACCTCCACACAACGGCCACCTCTACACAACGGTCACCTCTACACAACGGTCACCTCCCCACAACGGCCACCTCCCCACAACGGTCACCTCTACACAACGACCACCTCTCTGTAACGGCAAAGAGGATTTACTTTTATATCGAGGGGGTCCAATCGCCTCTACCCCAGTGTATGAAAATAAAGTTATTACATTATAATAATATTAATAATAAAAATAAAAATAAAAATAAAAATAAAAATAAAAATAAAAATAATAAAATAATAAAATAATAAAATAATAAAATAATAAAAATAATAAAAATAATAAAAATAATAAAATAATAATAATAATATACACCTGTTTTCATAAACGTTGTCCAAATAGAAAATAGTTGTTTGTTTGTTTGTTGTTTAGGAATTAATTATCATATATTAAATATACAACTTGAACCTTGAATTGTCAGCCAGGCCATTGTGCAGAGAGCTTCGTTTACCTCTAGAACTCACTGATTGAAAACTTTTTGTCATGCTCGAATACTCTGCTATTGTTATATGCCGTAATGATATGATAATTTTTCCTAAACAACAAACAAACAAACAACTATTTTCTATTTGGACAACGTTTATGAAAACAGGTGTATGTCAAAGCCTAAGATTTGAAAATAAATAATTTGCTTAAGAATTAACGTTTTCGACTGTTAAGTCATCATCAGTCATCATCATCATCATCATCACTGATGATGACTTACAGTCGAAAACGTTCTTAAACAAATTATTTATTTTCAAATCTTAGCCTTTTACATATATATTTTTTATCTAGCAACTACTATGACAATAATAATAATAATAATAATAATAATAATAATAATAATAATAATAATAATAATAATAATATGTATTCGGAGCATAATACTATTGTCTCATGCATAATTGGTTTTTGATCACTCAATGTTCTCACGCCCAATATCTCTACTCACCAAATGCACATGCGGCATAAAGTAACCAAAACAAGCGATTGTACCAGCCAACGCCCATACTAAAAACCTTGGACTCGTAGGGAATTTGCTACGAAAATTTCTAAACGTCCCTCTCCCTGTAGAATCTGTAGTGTCACTGTCGTTATTGCTGTCGGTACTGCACGGGGACGATTGTTCCAGCGGAATATCTTCTTCGTGCGGATCTGGTAAAGGCTTAAAAAGAATGCCGCAAAATACGGTAAGAAGTGAAAACACGCTGAGGAATCTGAAGCAATTTCTCCAGCCCCACGTTTCGACAATTATCTGTTGTAGCGGTGCAAGCGCAATGGCGCCGATGTTTCCACCCGCGGCAGCGATACCCGTCGCCAAAGATCGTCTCTTTTCGAAGTAGAGTGCGACCATCACCAGAGCTGGCAGGTAACTCAAACTCGAGCCAATGCCAAAAAGAACGCCATGCGTAAAGTAGAGAATTTTGACGTTATTACAGAATGAAGAGAGCAGTAGTCCAAGGCTCATCATGCATCCTCCTACTATGGTCATTGGTCGACATCCAAAATGCTCACACAACAGACTAGAACCGTACGCGAAGAAGTATATACAAAACTGACCAATAGAACCTACCCATGCTGAAACGATACAAATAAATAACATCAGATTGATAACTAGCCTGATTTTCAGACGGCTCATGTGTCATACGCTTTTGGGGAGGGAGCGAAGCGTATGACACATGAGCCGTCTGAAAATCAGGCTAATAGCAACCTGTACGATTTAAAGGGGGAGGGGTGTGGTCCATCGGGGGAGGGGAGCCGGGGAGGGCGATTTTATATTTTACGCCCACTTCAAGATGGCGGATATTTCCGAGATGGCCTGGAATCTACTAATATGAGCAGCTCGACTTCCGGTGAATCGTATTATTTGCACATAGAGTTCAGTATTCTTGTCATTTTCTTTGTTTTCTTCGATAAATGTTGAAGGTTATACATATTTGGAGGAGAAATCGTCGCAAACAATCCGCAATTGTATGTATTTATTGTCTGAAATAAAACGATCCATTGTGATAAAGTTGGAGCTTTATTTTCGACTCTCATTTGATACCATATTCGTACGCCGGCGAGTCATAAAAGCGGTAAGTATTGTAAGACAACTAAACATCAAGACAGCGGCATAAGATAAAACACGCTTTATCGTGGAAAAATTCGACTCAACGAATAACAAATGAGATTCGGCGTACGGCAGTCTTGAGTGTCACGCCAGAATTAAATTATTCAGTCTCGTATACGCCCTATGCACACGTCCTGATTTTCGATATCAGAATACTAGAATCTGTCACATAAAAATAACCACTGCCATCTGAAAAAGCATTTATTCATCGATATTTTTGGAAAAGTTCAAAAGTATTGGATAAAATTCCGCGAAGATATCATAAATGATATTTATAGGGTTTAGTATGGGATTTTGCTATCATTAGTACACAGCCTCGTTCTGATGTACATCAATTTTCCAAATTGCTTTATTTCAAGGTTTAACACGTTCCACTAAAAGAAGAGATTTATATAAGATAAGTGTAAAAGTTTTAGGGCGAAATGACATGTCCTTCCGGAGTTATGAACGTTTTTAATTCTGAAAATACATCAGAACGAGGCTGTGTACTAATGACGGCAAAATCCCATACTAAACCCTATAAATGGCATTTATGATATCTTCGCGGGATTTTATCCAATACTTTTGAACTTTTCCAAAAATATCGATGAATAAATGCTTTTTCAGATGGCAGTGGTTATTTTTATGTGACAGATTCTAGTATTCTGATATCGAAAATCAGGACGTGTGCATAGGGCGTATACTGACTGTGCCCAGCGTAAACCAAAACTTGGAATCGAAATTTATTAAGCTGTTCTGAATCGCTTTGTACGTCTTTACAAAGATAGGATAGTTTGGATTCAATACGTTTCTTCAACTTTTCATAAAATCATAGAAATAATCGACTCAACACTGACAACAGATGAGAGTCGGCGTACGGTTACATACAATTGCGGCTTGTTTGACACGATTTATCCGCCAAATATGTATAACCTTCAACATTTATTGCAATTGCAGCTTAGCCAACAAAGAAATTGCCAAGAATTACTCTATGTGAACTCGAAGAAAATACGAAGACGATTCACCGGAAGTTGAGCTGCTCATATTAGTAGATTCCAGGCCATCTCGGCCATATCCGCCATCTTGAAGTGGGCGTAAAATATAAAATCGCCCGGGGAGGGCCGCCCGGGGAGGGGAATCCAATTGAGGGAGAGGACCAAAAACAACATTTTCATTGTATTGCCAATAAAGGGATTTTTCTTGCTCAAAGGCCAAGTTAAAGGTTTAACCTTAAGAAAACAAATATCTATACTAAGCTGACAAGGCATATTTGCATATTCTTTTCACAATTAATTATACGACGTTACGCCCGTCATCCTAAACCGGCTCAGGATTACAGCTTTTCTGAATTATTTTCTCTGGTTACGGCTATATATAACTTACAGTATATATAAATAATGTTCAACCAGTTCCCGTACAAGTTCGCTCTATAACCTGGATTGTTCCCACTAGTGTACTTTTCAGTGTAAAACTGGACTTAACCCGAGTTCCCTTTTATAAGGGACTTACTTTAAAGGGGGACTAGTACGTAAATCGTTCAAAGTTTGATTTAGCTGAAACTTCACTGAAATATTCTCAAAGACCCATACAATCACTGGTTATTTTTTTTCTCAAAAATTCGAATGGGAAGTAATACCAATTTATGAATCTTTACAGGTGTCAGTGACGTCACTTACTCAACCAAAACAATCATCACGGCTTCGCTCCGTACATTTCTTCATGTTTAATGTCTTGAATTATTTTATTTCTATGAAGCTAAACGTTTGTGTGAAGGAGTTTTCGTACCTTATATGTGCTTAGGATTGATTGTTTGACTAGTTTTGTTCAATGCAGAGCTGTTATCTGAACAAACCGTTGAGATATTTTGATCACAAAATACAAAGAAATGTATGGAGCTGAATGTTGGGTTGAGTAAGTGACGTCACTGACATCTCTAAAGATTCATAAAAATGGATTACTTCCCATTGGAATTTTTGAGAAAAAAATTAACCAATGATTGTATGGGTCTTTTAGATTATTTCAGTGAAGTTTCAGCTAAATCAAACTTTGAACGATTTACGTACTAGTCCCCCTTTAAGCATCGAGGACGGGGACGCGTGAGGACGACGGCAGAGAAACAATAGCGCTAATTACAAACTTCAATAACTTCTTGTTGGAATGTATGAAATGAGCTCGATTTGCAATACTCCAGTTTCGAGTTGTTTAGACACTGCTGTACTTCTTGACAAAAGACGCATTTGCTCAGCCTTAGCCTCAATCCAGAGAAGAAACCCGTGGAATTAAAAAATGATTCTATTGTCCTATGACAACATTTTTCACATTCTCGTTGGTATTTGTGAATAATTTACGCTGAATTGAGGCTAAGGCTGAGCAAATGCGTCTTTTGTCAAGGTGCGTAAACAACTCGAAACTGGAGTATTGGTCTTAACTTCAGGTGTTCTGTGCTGAGCTACAACGTGAAATGCCTATGTTTGACGTTGCATTAACGGAGAACGAGAACGCCTCAGTTCGTTATTTGTGCAGATAGTTGTTTTCAGTCAACCGGACCACAAAAAGGCGATGTCATTCATCAAAGAGGGCGCAAATTTAGTGAAAAACACGAAAAAAGAAACAAATATGAAAATAATAGACAACAAAACACTTTATTCGAACTTCGTCGTCCTCACGTCCCCGTCCTCGATGCTTAAAGTCCCGGCCCTATAGTCTCCTATTTAGTTCCGTCACGCAACGCTCCCAGCCAATAAATCACCGGTGCATGCACCGTAACCATGAGCGAATTAGGTTCACACAATACGCGCTACAAGGGAGTGCCCCTAGTCTCCTTCGCAGCCATTTTTAGTCTCGCTCCACTTCCCTAAAAATGGCTGCGAAGGAGACCAGTAGAGTGTCCCCCAATGGGTCAAGGATGTGTATTAATAAACAAAACATAATCCCCCTTAGCTAATCTCCCGTAATACCGATGTGATAACTCATCAAGGCTAGTTTCTGACTAGCAGTCATGAGGGCCACTAGTTTACCAATACTCCCTTTGTCCAAGTGGTAGGGTTAATCGGCGGTCGGTTTTGAAAACGACCCCTAAAAGGTACGCATAGATTAAAAGATCAGCTGTTGAAGCCACCCCTAAAAGGTACGACCATATATGACTATATATGGCGAACACGTGATTGTGCTGATATCGTTCAATTAGTGACTGGACAACATCTTTTTTCTGTTCTTTCATGTTTGTTCAATAAAGAAAATAAATAACAATTGACCCTAAAAGGTACGGAGTGATGTTACGTAACTGATTTTGAGTCGGAACCCCTAAAAGGTCCAAATAGACCTTTTGTGTATAAGACATATGTCCTATGTACCAGGACGTCCTACTTATCAGGGCACGCGAACAAGATAATGAGGAGGTTCACACCGTATCTGCATGCTTTCACATTACCAACAATGTGCTATATAGTTATCAGCATCTTTTGTTAGTTTGTAAGCTGCATACCATTAATGCTAGAGTGCATTCAATAGCACGAACAATTCGAACAAATAGTGCAAAATACCACTAGTTTCAACAAAGGATTTTGTGTGCACGCATTATAACCATCAGAAAAAAAATAAAAATAACAACAAAGGATTGATGTAAATCGATAAAATTTTGTAAAGTATGGTCTGTCCTACGGGCCCGCAGTAATTGGCTAACGCTGTTGTGGTGACCCTGCTATATGGCAAAGCTAATAAAACAAAATAAAATAAAATAAAGTTGTTCAAACCATTCAACGTGGTTGTTATTGTTTGAACCGCAATATATTGTGCAACTGTGCTAACTGAAATATGCAATGTATTTATAGTCGCTAAATAGTTAGTATTTTACGGATACAACGCGTGCACTCCATCGACTGAAATTGTCTATGTCAGAGTCAACTGTGACAATCATTGTTTTTTTTTTTGCATTAGACATTATATTTATGTGGAATTCCGTTAGTTTCTATAAACATTCAATATCTATTTTTCTTTATTTCTACCCAAAGGAGATTTTCACACGTGAAGCTGAGATGAAGTGATAAATATAGTAAATTAATTATATTTGCATATTGACACTAATATCCTTGCCAATCCCTCTCCCGCTTTCCCTTCCACTCCTCCTCCCCCCTTCCCACTTCCCTTTGGATCGATACGCAGGCTACTTGTACCGCCGCAAAAATGATCCCCAAGTCGCCGCAAAAGTGATCCTGGGAAATTTGAGAATCTGAAAAGTTTGGACTGCGGAACTGACGGCAACGATCGAGTGTCCTAAAATTGCATTAATTTGTCTTGCAAATAATGATCAGTTTTTCAAAATCCTGATTTTAAATTTATTTTATCAATTCATTCTTTTTTATTACCTTTTATTAATTCATTCTTTATCAATTTTAACGTGTCTATCACCCTTATTTTTTTATTTTAGAAATCACTTCAATATAAATAATAATAATAATACATTTTATATAGCGCCACTATTCACCTTAATAATCTATTTTTTTAAATGTTAACTTAGCTTATTGATACATGGAGGTTCTACGGCGTTAATTCCGATGTTATTTAGAGGTATTTCTATCCACTTTCAATTGAAATTGCTAAAAAGTAAGTAAATTAGGAGAACAAAATTAATAGTAATCTGACACCAGAACGAGGTATAAATGCAGCTGACATCTGTGTGGTAACTTGATTATTCGGGATTATGTTTTAAAATTTGTGTGAATCGCTGCGATCGCTGGGCACGTTTTTCGATTCGACGAACGTAGTGATCAAATGCGAACCAGTCTTTAGTATAAAACTAAGAACTAGAGAAAAGCGCACACAATGTCAGCGCTAGCATGAAATAGATGGCAAACAATAAACCATGCATAACAAAATAAATACAGTCGAACCTCCATTAAGCGACCACCCAAAATGGCAAGCCTATTGGTCGCTTACGGGAGGTGGTTGCTTACGGGAGATGGTCGCTTACGAGAGCTCAGACAATTAGGGGGTCTAAATTTTGCTTCATTAGCCTACGAGTAACTGCAGAGACTTACCCAATGCGCCAATGCCCATCTAAACCAACACTAATCATTTTTAATACTATATCCACATATTTATTTTAACTTTCCAACATGGATATACGTGTATACAGCCAGGAGCCCATAATAGTAATGGGCTCCTGATACAATTCAAAAACACGTTGTCCTAGGTTTTGTTGCATATTGCATTCCCAGACCAAAGTGCATTGTAGTCGCTACAAATTGTGTGGTTTCTTATATTTTAGGGTTCCAAAACCCGCAAACAAATATCAGCCAAGCCCTGACAGTCAACCTTGATCTCAGTTTCGGCAACGCAAGGCAAACGAACACTCTATACTAATCGTATTACATTCCGCGTTTGCAAAGAATTCCACAGTCACACTCGCTTGCATGCAGCAATAAAATTCACAACTTTCACAATGGCGAAATATTAATCTGCATACTTCATGTTTTCACGCCATTAATGGATCCCTATGTCTCTCACGTGCATGCATAACAATACCCTGACATAAGTAGGACATTCTGGTACATAGGACACATGTCTTATACGCAAAAGGTCTAATAGGAAATATTTTCAACCCTAAAAGGACCGGCGCCGATCACCCCTACCACTTGGACAAAGGGAGTACACCCCCCGGGGTGATCCTACTTCTGCAATATTGCGCGCGGGGCCGTGAAATTTCGCAGAGCTATAAGGGAATCCGGCGCACGCAGCGTGTGTCGTCTCTGTTGTACTCCCAGGGGGGGTACTCAGGGGTATCAGTGACGGGGAGGTGCGAATGAGGCCAAACATTTTAACCCAAAAAAAGTCCAACGGCCCAAAATCGTAACCCCCAAAAAGTCTAATTTTTCTCCGCATAAAATCGAGAACGGTAGGATATCATTTTTATCAACCCCCAAAAAAGTCCTTGACAAAATCTTTATATCAAAAAAAAGTCCACCAGAAAAATGAAAACCCCCAAAAAGTCCCAAGCCGCGAATTTCAAACCCAAAAAAAGCCTTCGCACCTCCCCGTCGACACTGATACCCCTGAGTACCCCCCCCCCCCCCCCCCCTGGGCCGGGGTTGTACTAGTCTCCTATGCACGTTAATTGGAGCGTTGCGTGACTGAACTAAAAACTGGTATGAAGGAGACTACGGTATACAGGTTGTGTTGAAACTGTCATGGCACCTTCTGTTTCAGTTTCTAAATCACAACATACGTCGTCGTCTATGCTTTTAATCCTATATACACCGAGCAGTTCCTTTGCATGTATTGACTGTAATCAAGTCTACGTTCGACGGTTCAGTATGTTGACATGAATCTCAGAAGACCGTAAAGATGCATTTGAATTCTTTGTGCAATTCGACAATCATAAATTCGATGTCAAATATAAATAAATTCGGGCGCTGAACACTTATGAATATACAATATAAAATCAAAAGTATTTATCAAAAAAGGTTGAGTTTTCGAGACACCCCTGTTTGTACCGTGTGATTATACGGTGAAACAACAAGTGAATGAGACGGCAGAACCGTCCGGGTGTTATAGGCGTTATAAATTACTACGTACCAGGAGGGAGGGGGTGACTCTATTGTTCTCGAATTAGCATTTGTGACCGACTGATAGTTACCAGTGTGACGTCACGGCTCGTTCGTACGAATTTCAATATGGCAGCCAGTCTGGTCTAGTTCATGTCGACTATACAACGCTCAATATTTTGTTCAGATCTATATGTACAGTCTATATGTATATTTTTTTAGTATCTAGAGGTATTAATGTGTAAGAATATCTCTACCGAGATAAAAGTAATGCAAGGATTAAGTGCTTTTTTCGGAGTTTTAGTCTTGATGGTTATCTAAATGGAGACCGAAATCTTTCGACCGGGTAAAGGTCTTGGCTTTCTAGAGAAGCTAAATTAAGTAATGGTTACTTCAAAAAAGGAGGTTCTGCTTAGAAGGTAATAACCATGGACTGTGTGGAATATGGTGGATGTACATGCTCTGAATCTTTGTATCTTTGCCTCCAAAGTTGTTGTGTACAAAATAAGGACACGATGATTGGAGACCGTCATATGTATTTCCTTGGATTTCGTGGTGAAACTGTGTTCTCTTCATTTGCTAAGTACTTTTACATTAGTTATTTATGTATGTCACTCATGAAGTAGAATGTGCCTTGGTTTCAATACCAATTTAGTTAATTTAGTTAGTTTTATTGCTATTAAATGACCGGTTTCTGACAGTAAATATAAAGATACAATGTATATATTAAGCTATAAAATGATGGTATTTTTATTTCAATCTGTTGACTACTGGTTGTTGTGCTATGTTTAATTAATCAAGTATACATATTTTCCCCAAAAGAATAGGCAAGAATAGGGTTAAGCTTATGTTTCAGATATTATTAATTATATATTATACACTCAATTGCAGAAACGTTGTAGTATACAAATATACAAATATCTAATGAGATGCAAAATGTTAGATATGCTAAAATACAACTGTTTAAGCACAAAATAGTGCTGAAAACTATTGTGTTGTCCTTGATGGATGCGATGCTAATCTAAAATTGATGATTCTGATATATTAGAAGAAAATAATCAATGTTTCGCACTTTGTATCTCATTAGATATCTTGTATCTCATTAGATATTTGTATAAATGTATACTACAACCTTTCTGCAATTGAGTGTATATTAACACAATGATAATATAAAGAGAGATTTGGATTATATCAAAACGAGAATAAGAATAAATATTGTATTCCGGTGTACTCGAATAAAAGTTAAAAAAAAAAAAAGAGCTGCAGAGGGTGCTCAGGTCTATCTTGATCGGCTGGGTTTAGATAGGGAGGTGTACCACTAGGGTCTGTAAACCCTGACCCTATCATAAGACAGTGACATCTTGTAAATTCATACCCTGTTGAAGACAGATTATACCCTATCCAGTGGCCCATACCCATAGCAAATATATGGGAGTACACCCCCCTCGTTTTATTCAGGGTTTGCCACCCCCCCCTCAATTTCAGAATCACTAATTACATTTTGTTTATAGAATTTATCTACCAGTATTTTTAGTTGTTTATTCTGAAAATGAGAACTGTCTTACAACAAGACTTATAAAGCTCAATATTTCAGAATCAGTCAGGCTTGATTTTAGAATTGATACAATATATATACAATGATCTCATTCTCAGTTGTTCAATGCAGAAAATGGTAGCTGTAATTCTTAGTAATTAATACAACATGCTATAAGAACAAGACTATTAACCAGTTGAACTGAAAACCTTGAAATTTCTGGGAATTTTTGATAACTCTATGCTTTGAAATCAACTGAACATTTTTAGTAATTCCTATACTAAGGAATACCCAATAATTCCCAGACTGACAAAGAAAACTTGTATACCATTTAATTCAAATCTGAAATACTGAATATTATAGACCATGTTAATAACATAATACATATACAATATAATTAATAGAGTGATGGCACTTAACCCGTGAAACAGATATTAGCGACGTACAAATGTAGATATTACTAGACACTTATAATTCCATTGTTTTCTTTTCTTTTGATTTGACTATTAATCACTAATAATTATTATTAGATTTTGTTTCACGGGTTAGAGTGATTCCAATAAACCTGGGCACTACTAATTAGCTGTCAGTGTTTATTAGATGCAAAGAAAGAAAAGAAAAGAGTTTATTGGAATCATGCACACTATTAGTGCCATAACTCTAATAAATTTAAAGGGGGACTAGCACGTAAATCTGTCAAAATTTGATTTAGCTGAGACTTGACTGAAATAATCTCAAAGACCCTTACAATCACTGGTTAATTTTTTTCTCAAAAATTCCAATGGGAAGTAATACATTTTTATGAATCTTTAGAGGTGTCAGTGACGTCACTTACTCAACCCAAACTCAGCTCCATACATTTCTTTGTATTTTGTGATCAAAATATCTGAACGGTTTGTTCAGATAACGGCTCTGCACTAAAGAAAACTAGTCAAACAATCAATCCTAAGCACATATAAGGTAAGAAAACTCTTTCACACAAACGTTTAGCTTCGTAGAAATAAAATAAGTCAAGACATTAAACATGAAGAAATGTATGGAGCGAAGCCGTGATGATTGTTTGGGTTGAGTAAGTGACGTCACTGACACATCTAAAGATTCATAAAAATGTATTACTTCCCATTGGAATTTTTGAGGAAAAAAATAACCAGTGATTGTATGGGTCTTTGACATTATTTCAGTGAAGTTTCAGCTAAATCAAACTTTGAAAGATTTACGTGCTAGTCCCCCTTTAATAATATCAATTAGTAATAAACTAATAAATATACTAATTAATAAATCATAGAAATTGGCTTAAAGCTACAAATGTACTTGGCTGGGCAGTTTGTTCCACTCCTGTTACAAGGCTCTTGCAAAGAATGAGTATTAAAAAAGCATGACATATATGTTATGATTCTGTCTTCGAATTTTGGGCTTCCTGTGGTGTACATGTGCTCAAATATTAAAACGCAAGAAATTCGGTTACAAATCAACCTAAGTGCAGCAGTTATAGTTTTCTCTAGCTTTCTATAGATATTTCGTATTTCTAAAGTAATATTTGTCTCAAATTTGAAGCTTTGAAAATTTTCGATTTTGCGAATTATAATGGTTTACAGTGCATCGTTGTACAAGTTGTACACAACAACTTTGGAGGCAAAGATACAAAGATCCAGAGCATGTACGTCCACCATATTCCACACAGTCCATGATTATTACCTTCTTTTTTTTATTTTTATTTTTTATTTTTATTTTTTTATTATCATTTTTATTTCAATTGTACAAATATAAATAACAGCATATATAAATAACATATAATATACAATACAATATGCAATACGAAATACAATACGATATACAATACGATATACAATATACAATATACAATATAGTTAACTAGAGGTATTGGGACTGTAAAGACTGAGCAATATGTATAAAAGTCTATATTTTAGCATCAAGTGCATTTCTCAACTTTTCAAATTTTGTCAGGTGAAATGATAATTTGTTATTCTTATAGGCAATAGTATATTCTAACTTTTCGTAGTGTTTCAATAAGGTTTGGAAACCTTTTAAACTTAACAAAGAACTATTCCTACATCTGTATATAAAATACTTATATAAAAGAAGTATAAAATTGACTAATATAACGTTATTGTTATCATGAAGGCCGGTGACCATTAATACTGAAGTTAACTCTGGTAGTTTGATATTATACGGTTTTAACCAATTAGTTATATCAAGATATAATGTTGCTGAGTCTTTACAGTACACAAAGATATGTTCAATAGTTTCGTTATTAGATTGACAGAAAGAACACAGAGGGGAAGTTTGGAGTTTAAATCTAACTAGATCCTTATTTAAATATAGACAATTCATAAGTATTTTATACTGAAACCATCTAAGTTTCGTATCAATAGTAGTTTTATATATCAGACAATAAGCTGATTCCCAGTCAATAGAAATATCTGAAAAGATTTGTTGCCACCTACGCTGAGAAGTTGGAGCAGTGAACTTTCTGTCAATAAATAGGTCATAAATCTGTTTTGTTTTGATTTTGTTTATATTAATCTTCTTGCCACTTATTTCAATTTGTCTCTGTGGAGCATGTACTTGTGAAGGCATGTGCATATTTTTCTTTAATTCTCTCTTCCACTCCGCTGGAATAGCACTAATTAAACCCCTCCAACTCATATAATCTACCTCCAGTAATCCTTTCATTTTCGCCCATTCCCAGTTGAAGCCAGTGGTGGGGTCCCATAAATCACTTACTAACAGAATTCCCTTTTTAACTAGTCGTTGCATGTACCCTTTATCAATATCAATTTTAATGTAAATGTTGTTCCACAGGGACTGTTTTAAAATGTCGGTCCGATTGTCGTCGATTTTTGTGCCACAAAACGTAGCCCATGCATTCAGTACGTTAGTGTAAAATAAAGACAAGTCCTTAGGTATTTTTGTGCAGTCAAAATTCTCTCTGATGCATTCAGGCCCCCCGATACTTCTCAGTTTCCGTAACGGTAGCACTTTCCAATAACTATAAGTGTTATCAAGTAGTTTAGTTGCCCATTTAAAGTGACTCGCTTTAATCATACTCTCAAAATCAGGAAGCTTTAACCCTCCCACTTCATAATTCCCAATAAGTGTATTATATTTGATTTTTGTTTTTTTCCCATTCCATACAAACTTTGCCACCTCAGACTTTACTTCTTTTATAAAACTCTCCTTCACTCCTGTTTTAGTACAGATATAATATAGTTTAGAGAGACCTAGCGCCCGTAAAATTTGTATCTTCCCGTAAGGGGTGAGATTTCTAGAATTCCAAATCGAGAGTGTTGTCCTAAAGTTTTCAAATATGCGTTCAAAATTATTTTTCTCCCGATATAATTTATTATGAGAAAAATGTACCCCTAAAATTTTGACACCCGAAACGTGAAAGTCAATCCATTTGAGTTCTTTTTCACCTGGTTTAGTAATTGTGAGCCCTGTTCTTGGGCCAATCCAGCCAACCTCGGATTTATCCACATTAATCTTTAACGATGAATAGAGCTGAAATTTGCTAAAATCTTCCAATACTTTTTTTAGAGATTCCGAATTTTGCAAAAAGAAGGTTGTATCGTCAGCAAAAAGTAGGATCTTCAACATAGTATCTTTGTCTAAATTAAATCCCTTTATGTCCCTATTTTCGCGAATCATTATCGCCATTATCTCTATGGCTAAGATAAATAAATATGGAGAGATAGGGTCTCCTTGTTTCGTGCCCCTTGTTATATCGAAAAAGTTTGTAGCCGTTCCGTTGTTTAATACACAGCTCTGTGTCTTGTTGAACATTATACGAATCCAGTTGATAAACTGCTCTCCGAACCCAAAGTTGTTTAATGTCGCAAAAATAAAGTTATGTTCTATACTGTCGAATGCTTTTTCGAAATCTGCGGCAAAAAGGAGCAATGATTCATTTTCAGCTAACGTATGGTCTAACAGGTCCTCAATAAACTTTATCGGCTCCTCAATATTTCTGTCTTTAATGTAGGCAACTTGATTCGGATGAATGACACTAGGTAATATACTAATAATTCTAGCGGAGAGGGCTGTGGTACAAATTTTAACGTCTACATTTATCAAGCTTATTGGACGCCAGTTTTTCAAATAGCGATTGTCTTTACCCGGTTTTGCAATCATTGTAATAACTGCCTGTCTTTGAGATGTAGTTAAGCAGCCCTTCTCAAAACATTCATTCAAACAATCTACTAAAAGTGGACCTAACAGGGGCCAAAGGGTCATGTAAAGTTCTTTCGTTAAACCGTCATTGCCTGGGCATTTGGATGATCCCAGTTTCTGTAGGGCGTCATAGCATTCTTTTAATGAAAGACAACCTTCGCATTTCATTCTTTCCTCAACCGATATCTTCGGAGTATTTAAAGTTGATAAAAAAGTTAAGCACTCCTCTTCCGATTTCATACTCTTTGATGAGTATAAGCTGCTATAAAAGTATGTTATCTTTTGTTGTATATCTCTTGGGTCTATTATTGTTTGATCTCCGTCCACTAATTTACGTATATGCGTCTTAGCTTTGTTTCTCTTTTCTAATGTTAGGAAGTATTTTGTATTTTTTTCTCCCTCCTCGTACCACTTACACCTGGATCTCAGTATGATTCCTTCAGTTACATAGTTACTATAATTTTCCAATTCTAATTTATATTGTCCATGTTTTGTTAACAAATCAGCATCCTTTTCCCATCCTCTGAAACTTTCGACGTTTTGAATTTTGTTTTCTATATCTTTGTAATGTGCACGAAACTTTCTAGCCCTAGTCTTCGAATATGATATTGAGAATTTCCTAATTTCGTACTTAATTAACTCCCATTTGTTTTGAGGGCTGGCTATGCCCTCTTTTCGAAAACTCTTTTGTTTATTTTCTATTATCGTGCTGACCTCTTTAACATAAACCTCATCTCTCAACAGAGAGTTATTGAACTTCCAGAACGATGGACCTTTCTTTCCTTCATTAAACGAGCAGAATTTTAACGTGATGGCATGATGGTCAGTTGAGGGGGCAGGAATGATGCTAGTTTTGTCAATGAACGGTTGAAGGCTATCTGAAACAAAGAAATAATCAAGTCTCCTAAACAATCTGTCCCTGCTATTACTCTTCTTCCCTTGTGCACATCCGCTCCATGTGAAGCGCTTTACATCGGGATTACGCACTCGCCATATGTCGCATAAGTCACTATCCATTAAAATTGTTTGCATAGTTTCTATACTTTTGTGTTTTAACGATGGATTTCCACCCGACGTTTCTAAGTCAAGGTCAAATACGAGATTGAAATCGCCTCCCCATATTATTGAAGTGTCAACGGGATAATCTATTGTAACCAATTTCTCGATTATTTCTTTCAGTACTTCCACTTGACTTTTTTCGTCGTTTGGCTGATAGCTATTAATCAGTAAGAAGTTAGAGCCCTGTATTTCCACTAGTAAAATAATGTATCTGCCTTTCTGATCAATAACACTCGCGGTTATAGTTTGATCGAGCTTATTACCCATAAGAATAGCAACCCCTTTACTATTGTTAGCCCCGTGCGACATGATAATTTCGCCTTTGAAACACTCCTCCCATTTTTGCTGGCTGTCGGCGGTAGTATGAGTTTCTTGAACAAAGGTTACCCCACCAGTAGCTCCGTGCTTAACAAACCAGTTTAACATTTTATGGCGCTTATTTTTATCCCTCATTCCCCTGACATTAAGTGAAATTACTTCAAAGTCATAATGCTTTTGTGGAATGTGTTAAGGAATGCGTTTGTTCAATTTGGCCGTTATCAGTCCCACTGGAACAATACCCCGTATAAGGTGCCAAGTAAACATATATGACAAACGAAAACACTCGCAACACACAATACTTATCAACAAACAATGAAAAACATGTTGGATGCATTCTCCTCCGGTATATGTACTTAATGAAATACTCTTTCATTTCCCCATAGACTTTAGATATGCAAATTCCTTGACAATTTCGCTCCAGCAAAATAAGTGTGCAATTTATCCTAATGTTAATATTTGTTCCTAAATATGATCAGTTATTTCTTTCACTAACAACATTAAGCGTAATTAATATATTATCAGTAAATATTGTAGTTTTTATAACACCAAGACTTACTAGTATTATAATATGAGTTCAAACCTGACTATCAATAGATGCTCTCCAAATCACCGTGGTGGTTGATACGTATTGACCTTTCACCTTTTTCTTTACATACGAATATCTTTCCATCGAGTGTCCATGTCCTGTACCACTTGTTTTGGTAGGCTCTCTTTCTCACCTCTCCATTATTACCTTCTAAGTAGAACGTCCTTTTTTGAAGTAACCATTACTTAATTTAGCTTCTCTAGAAAGCCGAGACCTTTACCCGGTCGAAAGATTTCGCTCTCCATTTTGATGACCATCAAGACTAAAACTCCGAAAAAAAACACTTAATCCTTGCATTACTTTTATCTCGGTAGAGATATTCTTACACATTAATACCTCTAGAAACTAAAAAAAATTACACATACACTGTACACGAAGATCTGAACAGAATATTGAGCGTTTTATAGTCGGCATGAAGAACACCAGACTGGCCGCCATATTGAAATTCATCCCAGCGAGCCGTGAAGTCACACTGGTAACTATCAGTCGGTCACTTTTGAACAATAGAGTCACCCCCTCCCTCCTGCTACGTACACATGTCAGTTGGTAATACTCCCATTGTTTCAGTACTGTACTCTGCTTTTGTCTTTTGGTGTTGAGTCAATTTATAGAGTGCAAACCATATGTCCGTGAAACAGTACTAACTAATTAGTACTAAATAGCACTGATGAAACAATAGAAAACAATGGAGATAACACTATTTAGTACTATTTAGTAATAGTACTATTTCACGGACATATGGTTTGCACTCTATATGAACATTTACATGTTTAAAAGCTTCTTCAAGTAGGTGGCGGAGGATGGTCTTAAATGAAAGCTTTATAGTAGCTGCGAATCTGTAAATGCTGTTGATCTACTCGTAATTATTATATCGGCCTCGCGAGTCACGCAACGCTTTTTCAAGCAATCTACAACTACGTACAATCAGATGTAGTTCCAGTTTCGACTGAAGCAGAATTTAAACAAGCGCAGCTGAGGTAAACAAGCTAGCTTTTCGAACAAAACTAGGCAACTAACATATTGTAGATATATTAAACCACGGAAAACATGAAATCAACTCGGAATAATTAAAGCCATATTTACATCAAATTGGAATCGAGTGACTTAATTATCAGGCTTTATGATTTATCTAGGGAACTGGATGTTTTTATCATTAGCTTTTGTGTTGGGTGTTTATAATAGTACTGGATAGTTTGGCAGGTCCACACGAGCTGCAAACACACGACATACTGACATATAGCCACGATCAGCCGTACCTATACCGTAATTGTATTCGAATTGTAATATAATCATAGGTGAACATTATGTGGTTTGCAGTGTGATCAATGCCTCACGTCACTATATCACTATCATTACAAAATAAAGAGACGAAATGATTGATTACCTGTGTCTGACTTCGACTGACGAAAATGGTCCAGCAGGGCTACGAACAACACACCGAACGTATATTGAATGCCAAGAACGATAAATATGTCACAAAATGCCGCTCCACAAATTACCCAAGCCCATTTGCCATCTTTTACCGGCTTAACGCGACTTTCCATGGCTTCATATTTGGCTTTTCATGTTCTACCTTCTCAAAGTGAACAGACATAAATTAAATACCGCAGGGAAGTTATTGATGTAATTTGAATATGCAGATTAGCTGAGATAGACCACAGGTAACCCAAAGGTAATCATTGTGTCACGCAACATCAACACTAGCTGTGCAAGCGGAATTATAATAATAAATAATAATAATAATAATAATAAATAATAAACATAGAATAGAGTGCATTAGAGAACATAGAATATAGAGTGCATTAGTACTAAATAGCACTGATGAAACAATAGAAAACAATGGAGATAACACTATTTAGTACTATTTAGTTTTAAAAGTACTATTTCACGGACATTGGCTGCACACGGGTTTGCCGCCATGATCCCAAAAACCTTACCCTATCTCAGTCGACCTAAAAACGGAATTTTTCCGTACCCTACCCCAGATCTAAGCTTGAAAATCAATACCCTATCGGCATACTAAAATTGAAAGTTCGTGACCAACTGAAGCTAAGAATGTTTATCTTGCCGCTACGATAATTTATAAACATTCAGAGATCTTCAAATGTTCGTAAAAATGCAAAAAGAATGATAAATACTTGTTTCGCTGTAAAAACATTCCCTATCCCAGACCTAAGCTTGAAAATCTATACCCTATCCCAGACCTGAGAAGTCGAAAACCATACCCTATCGGGCGGCACATAACCGTAGAGCACACCCCCCCCCCCCCCTCCCCCCACCCCCCCAGGGGAAGGGGGGTGGGGGGAGGGTCTGATCTGCACTCTGAACACGTTGTCAAAACCAATGAATCAAAACCAATCCTAGTTTTCATTTCGTTCTTTCTGGTTGAAAAGGAGTGCAAATTCAGTAAATAATATGTTAATTGACCCTTGGTATGTAGCGTATACATCCCGATGCAATACGTGACTACAAATTAAATATTTCAGAGTTGATCGACAAAAACTTGTAACGTAATGTAGGTACGTCATAGCCGCTATACTGAAGCATTCGATTCCTCATTAGCTTCTCTTGGCGGCTGCATCTAGGGGTCTCCTTTTCTCCCTTTTCTCTCTCTTCCTCGGGAGAAAAGGAGACTCTCTTAGCAGGGAACTTTGTTACTTATTTTTCAAGGGATTTTTGACAAAGTTTTCGATTTCAAATTATTTACAAACAGATCATCATTTTCTTGCATTTTATGCAATCTATAGACCTTCTTTAATATGACGCATTTATGACGCACTTTTCTTATTATGACGCAGTACTGTGAACCGGCCTTTGCGCATGCTTGTAAAAATATGCCATTCAAAGCAGGGAGGGATTGAGACTCCATGTGAAAGGGGCGGGGTTGATCGCCGTCTCTTTTAGGGGTGTAAATTACGGTTTTTGGTATCACTTAGGGTGTTCACGACGGAACACCAATATTTTTAGCCATTAATCAAGGTATCATTTAGGGTTTTAACCTATCTATGACAGCGTTGTTTATAAATTGCTCGCGAAGATATAAACAACGCTGTCATAGATAGTCATACTGATAGTCGAACGTTCGATCGATTTCATCGAATCCAATCTAATCCAATCAAATGATTGGATTCGATTACATTCGGCAATCGAATGAATTAAAATCGAATTCACAAAAAAATGTAGCCAATCGAACACAATCGAACATTCGATTGAAATTTAGGATCGATTGGAGCCAATCGATCGAACCTGACAATCGAACGTTTGATTACGCGTTCGATTCGGCAAGCAATCAAACATTCAATCATGCATGTTCGATTCAGAAATCGAATGCAATCGAATTCACAAATTCGGGGTCAAATGGCCTCTTTCATGATGGGAGTCTCTCCCACCTCCCGAGCACATACAACCCATGCAGATATTTGGGGAGGGGGGGGGGGGGGGGGGGGGGGGGGGGTCTATAAGTGACGATTGCGCGCAATATCGCAGAGGTCAGTTCAGGAGCACTTGGGCTTCACCCTTGTTGATTTACGTACCGGTTTAGTACCCGAAGGTTTAGCCTTTCTTCCTCAAAATCTTATATTTTTCCTTCGCATATTTAGTATTTTTTATATAATGATTAAATAAACTACCTTATTCTCGCTAATTTTCACCCTGCAGTTCGCGAAAATTCGGAAGCCGATCGAGGGGGAGAAGAACAAAACCAAAGAGTCAGTATTATCACTAAAATCTTTTTTAGCGAGTATTAAAGTTCGCGATTTTTTTTGAAATCGCGAAAATTATATATAGTATTCGCGAAAATTAGCGTGAATATCACCTAAAATCAGCATTGCAAATTGATTCTCTTCTCTTCTCTTCTCTTCTCTTCTCTTCTCTTCTCTTCTCTTCTCTTCTCTTCTCTTCTCTTCTCTTCTCTTCTCTTCTCTTCTCTTCTCTTCTCTTCTCTTCTCTTCTCTTCTCTTCTCTTCTCTTCTCTTCTCTTCTCTTCTCTTCTCTTCTCTTCTCTTCTCTTCTCTTCTCTTCTCTTCTCTTCTCTTCTCTTCTCTTCTCTCTCTTCTCTTCTCTTCTCTTCTCTTCTCTTCTCTTCTCTTCTCTTCTCTTCTCTTCTCTTCTCTTCTCTTCTCTTCTCTTCTCTTCTCTTCTCTTCTCTTCTCTTCTCTTCTCTTCTCTTCTCTTCTCTTATATATCACTGACGGGCTTCCTGTGGTTTTAGTCAGGTGACGAAATGTTCGTAACAACTGAAGCGGGAAGTAACTCGTGTAATGCTTCGCTGAAAATATAAAACTTCATGGATCATTGATTGTCCCTTGTTGCTCCTGTAATACCGAACCATGATTATTTAGCACGTCCAAGCCTTCCAAATGCCAATCGGGACTCTAAAAACCCTGCGAAACGAGCACGATATTTTAGACACTGACTGAAACTGACATGATGTTCGGTTCTCGATCGAGGTTCAAGCTCACCTCTCACAGAATCGGTATCATTCTCATCACTATGTCGTTTCTTTGGGGACTGTATTTGGTGAAGATACAGCTCGATGAAAGGAGTTCTCAGCCGGATTACCTACGCCTTCAGATCATTCAACTTTCCAAGGAATACATCCAAGCTCTGGCTCGCGCCAAGAGTCTCGAAAGCATCGATGGACAAATGTCGGCTGGTGAGTTGTCATTTCCTTGTGTTGTACTAGAAGAACTATGTTGTCTTTAGAGCTGTCTTTACGTGGCATCTTGATTGTTTGGCGGCCGTTTGTTTTGATGAAATTTAGTCCGGGACAACCAATAATTTTTATATTTGTGCATGTCTACATGACAACAACAACACCGAAGCCGTTTGTATAAGCATATTTGGCTCTTTCTCAGTATATCACTATCCTGAAAAACCTTTGTTATTCAAATCAAGAACTCTTTGTAGAACGAGGCATACAACAATATGAACTATTGTTATTCAAATTTTCAGGGATTCAGGACGGTGATATACTGAGAAAGCCCCCAACATTTCATCAACGAAACCCAACGTTGCACTGACCTTTTACCGATTCCCCAGGTTTATTTAGCGTTCGATTATGTTTATGATGTGTACTTTCTTTCTCGACGCAAAGATTATAGTAAAGTTGAGTTCCACACAAACAAGTCTATAAACCAAAAAATACCTGTCAGTCAGTTACTAGCCGTTAACATAAGTTATGTAAGTTACTTATTATTTAGTTGATTGCGATCTCATTACTGAACAAATGATCATTTTTCTCAATTATTTGTACAGTTAGAGCCTTTACTTTCGTTTGTATTTCTTTTGATAAATGTAGCTTCATTTTATCCATGTTTTACTATACATTATTTGGCCTTCATCAATTTTTCAGTAACCTAAAAGTATGCTTTTATGCAAAAAGCAATTAAGCTTAATTCCGGTTTGCGTTATAATTGTCTCTCCAACCAATAGGACCAATAATAGGTTGACGAAATAAAACAATAATATTTTGTTATTAAGTAATGGTCCACGTAAGAACTAGGCAACTGAACGGCAATGCACGATGGAATGCTTAAATTTTCTATTGTTAAAACTAGTGATCCCATTGGCTTAAACATGAAAATTGGCAAAAATGTTAGGTATAAGATATACATACTCCGATTTGTTTAGATGTCAAGTTTGTCTGTTATCCATTGGCATCACATGCCAATTTTAAAACAAATTGTATGTGGGAAACCTTGTAAAATATGCAATATTCTTTGCTATTGTCTTGGGCTGTTCTAATTGGTTAGATATGAAACATTTCCAATAAATTACCCGAAATCATTGATTACCTTTATTTTTACATTGAAATATTATTATGTGTCATCCTCTCTTTCTGTATCCTTGAAATTAGAAATATTCTATGTGGACAGAGCTATTGCCGTAGAACAATGAAAGCTTGCCTAGTTCTTGCATGGATGATTACTTAATTATGGTTAGCAAACTTATATTATAACATTGTACGATGTTTTCATACATTTACTGTATTTTATCAACTTGTATATCATTGGTTGTTTATAGTTTAATGGTGTTCATCCAATCTAAATCTGTGAAAACTCCAGTATATATATAGTATACACTCATTTTGATAAAGTTATAGTCACCCGTAAAGCTTCCAAGGTGTCAGACCGATGAGGATCCTGGGTTGGTTAAAATGTATGTACCCATGGTCCTTCTTGGTCTCACCTTCGAAGCTTTTCGGTGACTAACTTTATCAAAATGAGTGTCATATCAAGAAATCCCCCATTAAAATGTGCTGTTGCTATGTCCATATTTGGGCATTGTACTTACCATATTTGGAATCCCTGTAAAGATTTTTCGCTTAAAAGTACGATTTTTATCGAAAAATCCATCCAAACTTACAGCAAATCGAGTAAATGAATGTAAACTTTGTCGGCCATTTTGGAACACGGCCAAAAAGACTGGAAAAGCGAACACAGGGTGATCGGTAAACTCGTGCCCAGTCCCCGTAACTGGTCTACGTAAAAAGCACAGATTTCTTGATATGATATATACAGGTTCAACTAGAGTGCACACCATATATCCGTGAAATAAAACTAAATACATGTATGTATTGTCTATTGCACTATTTTGTATCACTGGAGCAGAACAGTGTGTGACTATTGTATAACAATAAAACCAACATTCCTTGTAATGTGTTGTGTGGTTCTTGCCTGAGTAAATTCTTAGTTTGTCGATAACTAAATACCAGTAGTTGATAACTAAGTAAGAGTTAATTACCGAGAATGGAGGCAATAAGCCATATATACGGCCCGAGGGATGTATTGGCTCAATGCCGACGTTCGAGGTAATTTTAATTAATTAAAACTGTCTTATTACATGATTGACAAGGTTTTCGCACATAAAATAATCCCAAAGGACGCAATCACTGTGATTATTGTTCGAAAATTCCCATGAGGAAATGTCAAACACTTGCCTTTCGTTCTATAATGATAATTAGATTCGCGAAAGAGTCAAAAGTATTTATTGTATCGAAACTTCCATCGGTAAGCACAGTAGTCTAGTGTGTAAGTGTGTAAGAGGGTGCAAGTAATCGGAAGGGCCGGGGTTTGATTCTCGATTCGACTTATCAAAATATTTTTTTCTTCAAAATTCGCCAAGTCTAAAATTTCTAAGTCTATTGCCAACATAAATATAACCGGAAAGCATAGAACGAGGGCAATATATGTATATCGCCCTACTAGAATGATGGCAATATATGTACAATGTATATTGCTCTAGAATGATGGCAATATCTGTATATTGCTCTAGAATGATGGCAATATCTGTATATTGCCCTTGAATTTCGTAATTGGAACTGGGAAATATGGGATATAAAGCCCGACGGAAAACAAAGAAAACCGAGTCAATAATGTAATAAAAACTATTACGCACTATAAGTAACTAGTTAGTAATTGTTTCATGGATAAAAGTCGTGCACTCTATACAGGTTCAACTATTAACAATCAGTCGGAAGGCAATCCTCAGCAACCGTTCAGTAGTTCACTTGCTACTTATATATACTCCTCGAGAAGACGCTTTGACTCGTGAACTGAGCTGCTTTTGAGTGGACCAGAGGAAGACAGGATGGATCTTGAAGGAAATGGATGAAATTGTAAAGAACTTTAGCAATACAAGATTGTTCAAAACATTAGAGATCTTATATTACAATAGAGGAGGGATGTATGTCCAAGGAAGTAGTGCATGCTGTTATATATCTAAGATTACAATAGAGGAGGGATGTATCTCCAAGGAAGTAGTGCATGCTGTTATATATCTAAGATTACAATAGAGGAGGGATGTATGTCCAAGGAAGTAGTGCATGCTGTTATATATCTAAGATTACAATAGAGGAGGGATGTATGTCCAAGGAAGTAGTGCATGCTGTTATATATCTAATATTACAATAGAGGAGGGATGTATGTCCAAGGAAGTAGTGCATGCTGTTATATATCTAATATTACAATAGAGGAGGGATGTATGTACATGTCCAAGGAAGTAGTGCATGCTGTTATATATCTAAGATTACAATAGAGGAGGGATGTATGTCCAAGGAAGTAGTGCATGCTGTTATATATCTAAGATTACAATAGAGGAGGGATGTATGTCCAAGGAAGTAGTGCATGCTGTTATATATCTAAGATTTACACCATAAATTAACAAATGCGATACTAGTCGATGTCAAATGCTAATAATTTCAACTTCTTACTATGCCATCATCAAGCAAATTTCGTGCCATCCAATGCATTTTCCAAACAAAATCTTAGAAAACGATTGATTTTATTTTTAATGTCATTTCTCTTGTGTCAGACATTATGAGCTGAAACTTCGCCCTGTTACTAATTTGGAGCTGCTCTTTCCATTTCTAGAGTTCATTTTGACACTGCTGTTCGATTTAAGGGGGTTGGGGTCACGTGACCTCTTAGTGCAACTTAGTCGCCTATTGATGCTTTCAGACCAGTGTTCAATGTAGTGTGAAGGTGTTACATGTGGTTCTTGGAAAGAAGAGGATTCCAGTCATTTCCTTTGAAATAGCCTGCGTAGCAGCCCAAAGGGTACGGATCGGAGGAAATAGGGATCTAAAGGGATCGGAAGGGGAAGGGATGTATGTCTGAGGAAGAGTAGGGGGAAATCTAAGGGGAATGGGGAGAGAGAGGGGGAGGGAGGGCCTGCAGCGAAGACCCTTGATTTTACCAAATTTTACGTCCTGCAGACAGACGCTAAATTCTCATTGGTTGATCCGGCGCGAGACGAATTCTCATTGGTAGAAGCCTATAACACGTTGTTGACAATCGATTTTGATGCTTTGCAGATTTCTTAGGACAAACGTCGACATGTGTTTGAAAACTAGAGGCGTTTCAGCATTGTTATTTTAATGATTTTAATGTATGATTTAGATAGTGCTTTGAGCACTAGAAAAAGCGCTTTATAATTAATAAAGTATTATTATCGATAAATATGGTGGACGAAGTTCGATTTTAAGGGGGTTGGGGTCGTGACCTCTTAGTGCAACTTAGTTTATGATCTTCAGAAAGAGTTCAATGTAGTGTGAAGGGCTACAGTGGACTTGGAAAGAAGAGGAAGGACTTTCAAACTTTTGAGAAATAGTGTTGTTAAGTTTATCTGAATTTACGGATCGGATTTTAGGGATTTGTTGTTGAAATTTTGTAGTTGGTTTCTACTAAAACAATTGGAATACAAGTTTGCTGAGGAGAATTTCTATGAGTTCAGTTGGGGATGGGGAAACTCGAGGGGGAAATATGCCTACAACATCATTGACCCTTGATTTTCAGTACTCAAATAATACGTCCTGCTGTTAATGCATTAATTCTCATTACCTGCTGTTTACACGCGCGACGAATTCTCATTGGAGAAGTTACAACACGTTTTAATCGTTTTGATTCTTTGCAGATTTCTTAGGACTAACGTCGACCTGTGTTTGAAAACTAGAGGCGTTAAATTACTAAAATGACATTGTTACCTTGTAGATTGTTTCTGATTTAGAAGCGCTTTGAGACTAGCTGCAGTATTATTACAGAATATGATGGACAGAATAAATATGTTGGAGAAGCATTTTGACGAGGCTGTTATTGTAAATAGCACACTGGAGTCTTCAAAACCTGCAAAAAGAAGCTAGAGTCATTGAATATAAGGGAAGGACTCTAAACTTGGTAGAAAATCAAGTTGTACACAAAATCAACTTTTTTTTTGTGTTGATCAATAATAAAATTTTGTAACAATTTCCCGAAAGCAATAATGGAATCCAAGTTTGCTCTCAATTTCCATTGTTCTGGATGCGATTAGAAACTCGCCGTTCATGTTGTAAAAACATCATTGACATTTTTCACCTGTATAATAGCGCTTGCTGTTAATGCATTACATATTGCTCATTACCTGCTGTTTGCACGCTCGCGATGCACTTGGAGGTTACAGCAGCAGAGTTTTACAGGTTCATATCCACAAATGGGACTATACATTTAAACAGTACGCTAACGGACACGTACTCTCGTGAAGCTAGTGCAGCTACAGTAATTTCATACAAATTTTAAAATGACATTTTTACCTGCTTGTAGAACTTTGTGATTTAAAGAAGACCGTAAGCAGTATTACTACAGAATATGATGGACAGCGGACACATGTTGGAAAAGAAAAGTGGAAGTGTTTTTGTAAATAGCACACTCGTAAGTTTGACAAACATATAAAAGCACTTTCAAGCAATTGAATATAACCTTCCTCTCTCATGGCAACAAATCAAGAGGTACTTTACAAATCAACAGAAATTGTGTTGATCAATAATAACAATATTTAACAATAGCCCGAAAGCAATAATAGCGTCCAATTCCAATTGCCATTGTTCTGGATTGATTAGCCTCATGTTCATGTGGAAACATAAAAGCATTTGGTGTCCCTTATGAGAATAGTAGTCATAAGCAGACAGCTCTATTGAAATTGGACACATTTTTTCAATTCCCGAGGGTGTCCGCTTACGAGAGAGTTGACTGTATACATGACTGTGAAAATCAGAAGAAATAGAGTTAACCTATAGATACATGTATACTGGGCCCAGTAATATTAAGGTACACGTACATGTGGTATATACATTAAACACTTAATGACTGGTCCCGAGGGAAACAGTTCATTTTGTTTCCAGAGAATCTCAATGTTTCCCTCGACGAAGTCGATCACGTGAACTTATTGCCCGCGCGGGAGTTATTAAGATTTGACGCCCGCCACGTGACGTGCTCTCGACCAATGAGAAAACGAGTTTGACTATGGGGATATGACAAACTGTCTTATTATATACATTGTACTAGACAACCACTGGATATGAGCAAGCGCGTGCTCTGATTGGCTACTCTACTAGTAGGCTATCAGCTCATATACCACGAGTAGAGAAAGTTGGAGATTTTCAACAATGGCAAACCGGTTTTGCTGAACTCAACTAAAAACAAATGTTATATTTCTCACAATTTAGATTATACTGATTCATGTGACGTTCCTAATGATCCAAATTATCCTGAATGTGCCAAAAACGTTAAGGTAGGCTGGGTTTGTACATGGGCTACATGTATGTACAAAGTTGAGTTTGTAGTTCTGATATACAACACACCACAAATGTTGTATCTTAAAGTGCAATTAACCCCTATGAGATTGTTTTAAAAATCTATTCAGTATTTTGTGATTTGAACCTTGTGTTTATGAGTTATAGAGGTTTGAAATCTCAATATGCAAATTTGATGACGTCTACTAAGGAACCATTTATTATACAAAAACGCCCTTGTACTGATTATTGACATTTGAAAATTTACAGAATATTTTCACAGTCTTTATAAATGATTTTATAACTTTTTTGTCCATTTCAAAAAATAAGTTCTTCTTGAAAAAGTCTAAATTAGTTATGGCAAATTCCTTAATTTGCTATTGAGATTTCAAACCTCTATAGACCTTATGCATTAATGGTAGAATCGTAAAATCTGATTTCCTTTGTTATTGGGAATATATTACAGCAATATCTGACCATCTCTTTGAAGAGAGGGTTTTCAATAATGAACATGCCAAATTTTAGGGCTGTACTATGCAATCTTGAAAAGTTATAGTGATTTGAAATTACAAAGATTTGTACCAGAAACCGGACTTTGGCCCTAGATGCCTCGTTTCCATGTATTTTGCACCTTTCAAACGCTTACTACTTTATGATAGTTTCATTTTTATTAATGCACTTTTGGGGGTAAATACTAAACTGTCGATGGTCTTTCAATCTATTATTTTACCTTAACTCGTTATTCTTTCAGTTTTTGCAAATTTATGCAAATATAACTCATAAATGCATGGTTCAAATCACAAAATACTGAACCCACCAACTATATTCAGTATATTGAATAGATTTTTTAAACAATCTCACAGGGGTGATAGGCACTTTAAACTACTACAGTAGAACCCAGCTAACTCAAACTCCCAAGGGAAAGGAAAGCATTAGCGGGGGTTAACAGGATTAGCGGGATTTGAACAAAGGGAAAATAAAGTTAGTTTGTGTTTGTTGGGAGTTTGTGTTAACCGAGTTCGAGTTAGCAGGGTTCTACTGTTAGTATATATCCAGCAAATGGGTGTATAATTTCATGTTTTATTAAAAAAATTTCCAGCACCAGTAATTTTCCTTGAGAGAATTGCAGTTATACATTGTAGTTTCATCAAATGAGGATGATTTTGTGTCAGTTACAACACCTGTCATGGTGATGATTTCCTTTGTGTTTTTTTTTCCTCATAAATTATTAACGCCACACTTTCTTGTACATGGAGACAAAGATTTAGCTTGAGCTGTGATGTACGAACTATACGGTACAGAACTATAACTCTTGATCTTTCAGTTTCTACAAGCACAGTGGAGGTCAGACCCAAAGTATGCAAAACATGGAGTGAATGGTTCAGTGTGCTCAATTCTCAACTATTTAAGCAAGGTTGGTATATAATAATAATATATATAATACACATTGTAAGGGGTGTCGAATGGTCCCCGAAAAATTTCGGTCAAATTTCGTGGGTCTCGAAGTCTCATTTTTTGCAAGAAGCCGACGTTCTCAGAGTCTTGAATTTTGAAAACAAAGGAAATCGGTGAAAAAGCGTCTCGGGCTCGCAAAAATATGCCTTGTCTCGGAGTCTCGCAAAGTCTCGCCTTGACCATTCGGCACCCCTATTGTAAATATTATTGCTCATGTCGTGTTTACACTTGAGCGCTTTACCAAGGTACAAATCAGAAAACTAAGGTTAATTCCGCTCAACAAACAATTATAGTTTTCTAATTTCTACCAAGGTTCGGTAACTCGTTTACTTTAGTAAACCACCAAGTGTAAACATGGCATCAGATTGGTTGAGCATAAGCAGAGAGATGATTTTGTGCACTGTGATTGGTTGAATAGATGTCTTTGATTCAGTACCGTAACCGTAACCCTGTGCCATAGGTTTCCCACTCTTAATACGTAAACGACTCTAACTCACAGTGTATTGCTCAGTTAGAGTCGTTTTCATATGAGTGCCAGGAAGTATGTGTAGTTACGGTACAGTTTGTGCTGTGCAGTGACCATGCTGTGTAGTGACCATGCAGTGTCCAAGCATTCTGATTGGTTGAGCATAAGCAAAGCGATAATTTTGTGCACTGTGATTGGTTGAATAGATGTCTTTGATTCAGTACCATAACCGTAACTCTGTGCCATAGGTTCCCCACTCCTAATACGTAAACGACTCTAACTCACAGTGTATTGCTCAGTTAGAGTCGTTTTCATATGAGTGCCAGGAAGTATGTGTAGTTACGGTACAGTTTGTGCTGTGCAGTGACCATGCTGTGTAGTGACCATGCAGTGTCCAAGCATTCTGATTGGTTGAGCATAAGCAAAGCGATAATTTTGTGCACTGTGATTGGTTGAATAGATGTCTTTGATTCAGTACCATAACCGTAACTCTGTGCCATAGGTTTCCCACTCCTAATACGGAAACAACTCTAACTCACATTGTATTGCTCAGTTAGAGTCGTTTTCGTATGAGTGCCAGGAAGTATGTGTAGTTAGGTACAGTTTGTGCTATGCAGTGACCATGCTGTGTGGTGACCATGCCGTGTCCAAGCATTCTGATTGGTTGAATGGTGACCTAGCATTGCATGATGGTTGATATACCCAGATCAAAGGGTATACACTCCAGTATGTAATAGATACAATATGAGCAGCCATACTGTATGGGAAATATTGTATCGGACTTATCATACATGTATG
The DNA here is from genome assembly GCA_033675265.1 of Actinostola sp. cb2023. Lineage (NCBI taxonomy): Eukaryota > Metazoa > Cnidaria > Anthozoa > Actiniaria > Actinostolidae > Actinostola > Actinostola sp. cb2023. Next base: position 152,997 of record JAUJYZ010000811.1, read on the forward strand.
AACAGATGTATAAAATCATGTTCTACTTAGCCTGCGTTGCGGCGCTCTCGGGGGAGGGGGAAAGGGGAAAGGGAAAAAAAAAGGAGGGGGACTGGGGAAGAAGGGAAGAGGAGGAGGGAGCGCCTGCCATGACGCTATTGTTTTAGCGTTTTTACTTGTTCATTCTGGGTGCGGGAAATTCCTATTGGTCGAGAGGCGTATGATGTCAATCATCGCATTTTAATCTCTGGATGAAATATACGTTGAAGTACAGAATGGCAGACGAAGATTTTGAAGAGAATTTAAGGTCTTTAAATATTAAAACTAGACGCTTTAATAAGCGTTCACTCATGCCCTGGTGCAATTGAGCACTGGGATGCATTGTAGCATGAAAGAAGTATACTTTATATGGGCCTCCACCTTCCATTCGGTGAGGGACTGAGCTGTGAAGAACGAAGAGATCAGGAACGAACTGAACTGACCGAGACACACGTTTTCATTCTCACCCCAGACAATTTTCTTTGAGCCACTTTATAAAGGTATTTTTGGAAAAAGGACAATCCTGGCAAGGAAACTCAAGCCATTCAGAATTAGCTCGTTGATTAGATAGGCCGGGAATATTCCGTCCCTCCAATTACGAGATGTGTAAAACCTGTCTAGCAAGAGTTGCTCTAGTGTTTATCATTCTCGTTCACAGTCACACTCGATTGCAGCAGATTGTGCTTAGTCATCATAGCTGTATTCACGACTTAAACATTTCTCAATGTTTAGATCTGAGATAACGATTATAGTCAGATCAAATCAGTGTTTGGTTACTTGTTGGGTGACTCGGTAGAACATACAGAATTTGGAATCGCCCGGCACTCCACAACATAATACCGGCCAGCTCAGAATTTGTATAAACGACCAAAATCGAGAACAGAATTTGGAATCGCCCGGCACTCAACAACATAATACCGGCCAGCTCAGAATTTGTATAAACGACTAAAATCGAGAAAACATTTAGATTTTGGAGAACTAGTCAACTAGATATCTTTACGTGAGAGATTCTGACGACAGCTGAACTTGTCCCTTGACCTCCGGTGCTTCCTGATTGGTTTGTGCTTTGTAATCTCTCTTGTGGCCAGACTTTTTGTCTCCTTCTGCCATATCGTGACGTTGACCACTAAAAAATATTTAAAAAAATACGGTCTCCATTCTTAGACGAGTAATAATTCAAAGGCAAAAGTTTCGATCTAAAGGAAGAGCAGCATCAGTCCACACGTCAATTATTCATTGGCATTTGGTGGCTATTATACCCACTGGCTACAGGAAGAGTTTGATTTTTCAAACGCTTGCTCTTGTCGCACAACAATATGTTGAGGCTTTGGATGTGTAGTGGTTGTAACGGCACTCAATATCCACATAATCAATGATCAGATTGCCGAAGCTCAATCCCTTGGGCTATCTGCATGTTCTCTGGCTGAGAAGTTAGAAAGCCTCGATGAAATAAAATCTGGCAAACACTCCATTGTGTTTGCATCCGCTGAGTGTGCGACCGATCGACGGTTTTTAAGCCCTGAAGAAATCGTCACTATTCCGTGATAATTTTAATAGTACTTATAGCTTTAGTAATAGATGAATCTTACACTGAAGGATAAGCAATAATGACTTTGATTTGAGAGCCGCTTGTCGTGTCGAGATCGTCAATAAAGCTTTGTCAACATCACAGTTTCGACAGATTCTGGACCTTTACCCGGGAGAAACAGAAGTAAACATGTAAAACTTTAGCTGAGCTGTGATTGGTTGGAAGCGAGAGGGTGGTAAACGCTAAAACAATAGCGTTATGGCAGGCGCTCCCTCCCCCTCTTCCCTTCCTCCCCAGTCCCCCCCTTTTTTTTCCCTTTCCCCTTTCCCCCTCCCCCCAGAGTGCCGCTACGCAGGCTATGTTCTACTATATAATTTTATTTTAAATAATTCAATGTTTCCTCATGAATTATATATGATAAAATGAAATAATGCTTTGTCTTTCTATTCCATTTCCACACCAAAATGACCATACATGATAATGTAATGAAAAGCTGAATAAAGCCATTATTATTATTATTATTATTATTATTATTATTATTATTATTATTATTATTATTATTATTATTATTATTATTATTATTATTATTATTATTATTATTATTATTATTATTATTATTATTATTATTATTATTATTATTATTATTATTATTATTATATATTATATATTAAAGTGTTTGTCTACATGTACTTAGAATAACTGATTTTTCATGTTTCACTTAGATTGAAGCTTGGTGCCCCAAAAGAACACCTAATTTAAATTGTGCAATTCCTCATGATTCTGCCTTCCCACACTGCTCTGCCAAAGTTCAGGTAAAACCAAACTTCTTGTTATCGAACAACAAGCAAGACATCTATAGAATGATGTACACTGTAGTTATTATACATCTATCCCTTCGTTCACGCATCCATTCATTTATCCATTCATTCATTCAGTTTTTTTTTTTTTTGCAAGTGCTATTTTTTACAATATAAAATTATAGTGTTTGTAAGAATGCTATATACATGTAGTTATGAATAAAATATACATTTGTAGTTATATAGTATACATAGAGGTTATTACACTGATAGTTGTGTAATACGGCTGGATATTTTTACGAGTCGTGCCATATTTTGACGAGCCGTAGGCGAGTCAAAATACAAACAGACGAGTAAAAATGTCCAGCCGTATTACACAACTACCCGTGTAATAAATTGTTTATTATACGACAACAAAAACAAACGTCTTTTTCTCTTTCTTTTTATTTGCGACCAGACAAAACAAGAAACAAACTGAGCGTGCGCGCGCAAAATTGACGTGTCCGAATTCTAAAACGTGTAATACGCTGTCATATTTGTACTTGTATTTGTACTGTAAGATTACAAGTTGTGTATTAAAGTACATTATTAGTCCATGTACGGTATCTATTCCTTTGCTTGTTCACTAATTCGCTCATTCATCCATCTAATATTTCATCCATCCATCCATCCATTCATTTGTTCATTGCTTCATTCATACATCCATTATTTATTATTGTTATTCATTTGTCTATTCATTCATTTATCCATTCATGTATCGGTTTATTCATGAATTCATTTATCTATTCATTCGACATACATTCACTAAGTATATTATGTAGTACATATAAGGAAATCGGTTACCAACTGCTTCAGTTTAGATGATATTTTTATACAAAGTAATGCCATAATAACCTTTTATTCTTATAGTGGATGAGGACGTTCTGGGCATCAGATCCCAAGTTTAAAGGGAATGGAGTTGATGGAAGTGACTGTTCTATTCTCTTTTACTTGAGTGAGGTACATTGTTATAATTACACTTTAAAACTGTTTTAATTACCGGTAGTAAATTGCATATGGGGGGCTCCCATAGTCCATACTGAAAGGGACGGGGATCATCGTCGTTATCATTATTATTATTATTATTTTTATGTTATTATGTAAAACGCATTGAGACATGAGTTTAAAACAAGAAAGGATTTTCTAGTTTTTTTTTTTACATGAGCTTCATGCTATTATTATTATTGTCATCTCTTTTAGGGGTGTAAATTACGGTTTTTGGTCTCCCTTAGGGTGTTCACGATGGAACACCAATATTTTTAGCCATCAAGCTATCATTTAGGGTTGTTTGCGAAGATATAAAAACGACCTATATTGTGTTGGTGATCTAGACCGATCAGGCTGGAAATCTGTAATATTTAGACTGGTTTAGAATGGTATCTTTTAGGGGTCAAATAAAGCAAACACCACGCCAGATTGGTCTACTTTCAATTAGGGGTCTAATTCAAATTTTCCGACGATCATCCCATCCTTTTCACATGGGAGTCACCCGGACCCACCCCCCAAGTTCATATTTATCCAAAATAACATGCTGAAGGGCTACATTACTGACCAGTATTAACATGATAATATCACTGAAGTTTGAGGTTAATTTGTGGCTGCGCAGAGTTGGAACGGCACATTTAAATAATATTATAATATTATCATTCTAAAAATGTGACTATCATTGATGCAAGAGCAAATAATATTTATAATATTTATATTATTGTAGGGAGCTTAAGCAGCAGACGTTTTGTCAACACGGATGGCGCACGCACTGACAAATAATGTTCAAAACGACCGTTGACGTCCGTGTCGTCAATGTACAATGGCACTTCGCCTGCTTCCACATCATAGATTACAGTGACGAACATCATTTGTCAGTGTGCGCGCCGTAAGTGTTGACAAAAACGTTGGCTGCTTAAGCTCTCTATTATTAAATTATTATTGTGTTACACAGTCCTGTATTTTGTGTTTTTTAGGTGGAGAGTTGGTGCCCGTTTGTATCTGGACGACATTTTAAGTCTGATTGTGAAATACCTAATAGTCCATCCTATCCCTCCTGCATGACAAAAGTAGCTGTAAGTTTATGTTTGCAGTTTTTTAAATCTTTTACTCTTATTGTTATATTTTATTTTTGTCGTCTCCCATGCTTGATTATCTAATATTACATGTACATTGTATTGTCATTTTAATCACCCATCATTTTTCTTTGATAGTGGATGCGCAATTTCTGGAAATCTGACAGTTGTTATACAAAGGACCATGGAGTCAATGGAACGATTTGCTCATTTCTTGTGTATCTTAGTGAGGTACATTGTATACCTGTAATACCTGAGTGAATTGCCCTATACCATTATGACGTAACGGCTTATTTATGAGGGGGACAGAATCGTGAATAACAATAGAAATTTGAACTAAATCTGCTGTGCTGAGGTTCGCTAGATTTCAAATTGGCTAGTTTCCAGATATTATGTTCATCGATGCTTTTCCCACAATATTTACTGTGTTTGGTGACTTTTATCGCTTTCAGACCGTCTGTAAAATACATTTGGGTATCCTTTGTGTTGTTGCTGTTTTGTCCCCCTCTAGCGACCATGATCCTTAGCGTTTAAACAAGATTGTTTTGATGTGACGTCATAGTGGTATAGGGCAATTCCTATCTATGTATTCCTGCGTATATACATAATTCTGACATTTAATAACTGATGTTTTCAGTATATGTCACGTCACTGCAGATGTATTCAGTGCTATATCACACTCAACCCTCAGATAATCATAGAGTGTCCAGTAGCTCAGTGGTAGAGCAACCGTCTAGAAAATCGGCAGGTCGTGGGTTCGTTTCCCACTTGGGGCTCAGATTTTTCTGTAGTGGTTGAAGTGTGTTGTAACGTGGGGTTATTCCTTCTTTATTCATTTATATGTATAAATACTATTCCTTAACCCAGAATGAAGTGCATTAAATCCTGTGATGTTGTTTGTAGGTGGAAAGCTGGTGTCCTATCCTTCCTGGTAGAAGACGACCAACAGCAGAAAAAACACTGTTGAAAAACAAGCCTGTAAGTATGAAGAGTACACGGTACACACAAGACAGAAAAGCCTTCGCAGGACTTCTACGACAGAACTTTGTTTCTATTCGTTCTATTCGCTGATCAACATCGATACATAGTGGAACATTACTGATACTAATTCTGGAACTTAGTTGCAGTATACTGTCCTATTAATTTATTATAGTATTACAACATTGTAGCTTTAGAACAGCCTCATATATGTAGTGGAACATTACTGATACTAATTCTGGAACTTAGTTGTAGTATACTGTCCTATTAATTTATTATAGTATTACAACATTGTAGCTTTAGAACAGCCTCATATATGTAGTGGAACATTACTGATACTAATTCTGGAACTTAGTTGTAGTATACTGTCCTATTAATTTATTATAGTATTACAACATTGTAGCTTTAGAACAGCCTCATATATGTAGTGGAACATTACTGATACTAATTCTGGAACTTAGTTGTAGTATACTGTCCTATTAATTTATTATAGTATTACAACATTTAGCTTTAGAACAGCCTCATATATGTAGTGGAACATTACTGATACTAATTCTGGAACTTAGTTGCAGTATACTGTCCTATTAATTTATTATAGTATTACAACATTGTAGCTTTAGAACAGCCTCATATATGTAGTGGAACATTACTGATACTAATTCTGGAACTTAGTTGCAATATACTGTCCTATTAATTTATTATAGTATTACAACATTTAGCTTTAGAACAGCCTCATATATGTAGTGGAACATTACTGATACTAATTCTGGAACTTAGTTGTAGTATACTGTCCTATTAATTTATTATAGTATTACAACGTTGTAGCTTTAGAACAGCCTCATATATGTAGTGGAACATTACTGATACTAATTCTGGAACTTAGTTGCAGTATACTGTCCTATTAATTTATTATAGTATTACAACATTGTAGCTTTAGAACAGCCTCATATGTGTAGTGGAACATTACTGATACTAATTCTGGAACTTAGTTGCAGTATACTGTCCTATTAATTTATTATAGTATTACTACATTGTAGCTTTAGAACAGCCTCATATATGCAGTGTGCTTTTATAATTTAAGTCAATAATATTAATGCCAAGGTTGTTTTTGGCAGGATTTTGAACGTAAAGACGTGGAGAAACTATTTGCATTGATGTACGACAGAAACGCAGTCAAATTTAAGTGGATCAAGACAAGAATTCAACGCATGTGGCCAGATTGGTTGGAGGCAGCAAATGCCTTCAAAAGTTCAAGAAATATTTCAAATGCTGTTCAGAAAAGGGTGTGTACTATATGTAATTTAGTCTATGTTTACATGGTCCAATTGGAGACTGGTACTACAAAGTTATACTGGATCAAGACCAGTGCAGGTGCAATATGAGACCTGTATTTTGTACGTCCAAAAGTTGTCTGGCTACCCGGTCTAAAATTGGTATGGATAGTACCGACCCACACCAATGTTAAACTGGTCTTTAATTTTTATGGTACCATGTTCTTGTTCAAATTCATGTTCAAATTCATGTTCAAATTCATTTATTGTGATTGTTAGGAATTATACAGGTTATTAATTACAATGATTGTATGTTCTAGATTCTTGTCCACATTGGTGTGTTAGCCAGTGAATCATCATTACATTTCGCAGCCAATGCAGACAAAGGTGGTCCCTTAGGAGAACTTATCCAGTGGAGTGACTTGATTTCATCACTGTATATACTTGGACATGATATCACCGTCACCGCAGACATTGGACGATTACAACAGTAAGATTTTCCAATAGAAGAAATTTATGTCAATGGCCTTATAGGCCTACAATCTTCTGCAAAAAATATATGTGCGACCAGCAAAAATGGATGACTTTTTTCCTCTCTCCCACTTTGACAATGTAATGCTTGTCGAGTGTGTTCAGTGAAAATAGGGGCTTAAAGTGGCATAGTGATTTTGTAGAAGATTGTAGAGCTCTCTCATATGTGGCGGTGGTCAGCTCGAAAGCACTGCTCCTCTGACAACTGCACACTTCCATAACTGTTCCTTCTGTATCCACACTGTAATCGTCAACATTCTTGTAAAATTGTTTATTTAATTAATATGTATATAATGTATAAAGTCTTCTGAAGTGAAATAAAACTGAACTATGAACATGTGCATGCATGTATTGCACAAGTGCATAAGCAAGATGAGTAATAAGAGTGACGTAATGAATACATACTATATGAGTACATACTATTCATTCATCCAATCAACTAGTCATTCAACCATTTTTCAATCAATCATTCATTCAACCATCCATCAATCCATCCAACCATCAATAAATAATAATAATAAATAAATAAATAAATCATTCAACCAATCATTCAACCATTTATTCAATCAATCATTCAATCAACCATCCATCCAGGCCATCCATCCAACCATCAATAAATAATAATAATAATAAATAAATAAATAAATCATTCAACCAATCATTCAATCATTGAATCAATCAACTTTATTTAACAAGGGTTAGAACTACTGAATAGTTAGTGCTATATACAGTCATTCTCAAAAACGTTGTCCAGATGAAAAGACTACAATACTACAATAAAGTCACGTGATTCATTATGTTTTCAATTTCTGCACGCAGAACTGCAAGTTGATACCAGCGCCATTACATTCAGTTCTCACAATGCTGTGTACTTTTGCATCTCAAATTGAAATTCCACGTGAGGAAATTGAAAACATAATGAATCACGTGACTTTATTGTAGTATTGTAGTCTTTTCATCTGGACAACCTTTTTGAGAATGACTGTATGTTAATATAGTAACATAGTTATTGCTAATGATGTTAATGCAGTACTTACATGTGATTCTCTGTCATAGGGCATTAGGAAAGGCTGGTAGCAGGAGAAAGGCATGTCCAACAAAGGTCTCAGATGACTTTGATCTGGTTTACCTTGACTACTATGGTATCAGACAAATCATCACCAAGATTGGACAGCTCATGCCACACTTTAAGTGAGCCAATCTCAACTTAAATAAATAAAATCATATATCTATTGAAGAAATAGAAAACGAGGCAGCGTGCTCTATCGAGTTATAGAAGCATGCGGGAATTGGAAGAAGACGAGAGAAGTGCTAGGAGAAGCACGAGGCATAGCCGAGTGCTTCTCGCACTTCTCAAGTCTTCTTTCAATTCCCAAGTGCTTCTATAACTCGATAGAGCACAGCTGCCGAGTTTTCTATTTCTTTTATAAAATACAAGTATGATTTTAAAGCAAGTTTTCAATTTTGTTCATTGCAAAAATGTTTGAATATCTGCACTCGCGTGCACTGTGCTCTCATAGAGCATGCAGAATACGCATCCTTTGGCCTATCAGAGCGCGCGTTATATCGTAGTTATTTTATAACTAATAATAATATGTTTCTTAAGGACGTTCGCGGGCAAAAAAACTATCCATGTTTTTTTCCTGAAACTTCGCATGGCGAAATAAGATCATTATAGAAGCTAAATGAGCAAATAAAAAATGGGGGTCACCGACTTCACTATGGAGCCAGATTGCTTCAAAGTATACCCTATTTCTGATCGAAAATTACGTGCGTTAAATCCATGGACAGTCGAGAATGACAGGTATTTTTTTGTAGAAAAACTAAATGTATTGCCAAAATTTTCTTCAAATGGCTATCTAAGAGTTTATAGATTAAAATTATGTACAAAGATTTGTGAATATATAGAAACAACCTGTAGTTTTTGGCTCATATTTACAGTCACCACGTAGCCATCGACGACTCTTTCGCGCGAAGGTAGGTTGAAAATTTCATCTAAATTCGTGTTTTTATCAAAATCTATCCATGTTTTTTTCTTTAAATTTGGTACATGGGGAGCTTTTATGATTCTTTGTAAAATCACAAAATAAAAAATGGGGGTCACCGGTATCGTTCTCGAGATATTAGCCGATGAAAATCTTCTACGTAACATTGTGTGACTGGCTGCCATCTTGGACGTGATGAAAGAGGACTGGACCGAGATGATTCGAACCTTAATTTTATGTGCAGAAAGGATGCGCGTGAACAATGCGCGCGAATGTCCTTAAAACATGCACCTAGCTAATAGAGTACAGAAGTGTGACGACATGAAAATAAAAGTTCGTAACTTACGAACCAAGCCGAAATTTCAGTGATTTGTGGGGGGAAATTATATATTCAACTGGCCATATCTCAGCCGCTATTTAACCGATTGCTGTCAAATTCAGCTTCTTTCTTGGTATTTTAAATATCGAAATCGGGGATCGAAAGTTGATAAAGCGAAAATTTTATTTTTATGACGTCATCACTGGTACTGGTACTCAATGGAAGTCTCGATGCTTTTTACATACAAATATAGTGCCAGGGGAATGCAATTTGAAACATAACTTTAATTTAAAGAGCACTAAATAGTGCAATGTCTTGACAGTTTTCTATTGTTTCATTAGACTGATTCCATATGTCTGTCCCAGTTCGCTCTCTGTCATCCTAAAACAGTGACTTATGGAATCAGTCTGTTGTTTCATTGGTTAGCACTTCAATTTCTAACAATAATATTGATTTGTGTTTTAGATGTAAATTTCGTATCTTGGACTCGTTTGGTACGGAAGCACAATTCAATTATGCAGGATTCACAGAAAAGATTCCCGGTGGAAGCATGGGCATCTGGGGTCGACACAACCTAGACCTGCGGCAGTTCATGACAATGTTTCGTAAGTACTTCTGCGCGATTACTCTAAGTTCCCAAGTTAATTACTGGGGTATTTTTCAGATTTTTCGGCCAAAATACAAATTTCTACTACTGACAAACAGTATATTATTGTAAACGATGCAGAACTTTCCTTTTCTAGCAATTACATAGATTTTCCAAAAAATCTTAAAATTAGAATCTAGAAACTCAAATTCTATTGTTTTCAATTTGTTATCTGATTGGTTAATAATTATAAGTAATACCATGACAAGAGGGAAATTAGTGATTAAATTTCCTGCAAGCCGAAGGAGAGTTTGTGGATGCCGTAGGCGGAGGGACTTTTACAAACTCTCCCGAGGCTTGAGGGAAATGTAATCACTAATTTCCCGAATTGTCATGGTATCAGTTTGTAATACCATGATCACCGAGGAAATAAAGTAAAATATACATGTAGTTCACATTGCATAACTTAGAGTAGTACGAACTACAATATTTTTCTCAAAGAGCGTTGATTACACCACACTCTGGATAATTTAGAAATTGTGATGCTTTGTTTCATTTGTACAATGATAGAGTATTTTTATTAGTCAGTTTAGGAATATTTAATCGTCATTTGGTCAAAAATCATGGCGGAGAGTTGTTTTGCCTTTGTGAAAGACGCTGAAGTTGACCAATAAAGGGAAAGTGCCCGAAAATACGAAAAAAAAACTTCATGGTGTGCTAACATTTAGTAAGCAATGGGAAAAGGCAAGAAATAAAGAGTTCCAAGATTTTAGTCCAGAAAAGAAAGAATTCTGGTCTTTGCATATGCGCTGCTCATGCGCAGAGTCGAGGACATAGCATCCCACATGTGTTAGACGCTTGAGTAACTTGGAGTAGAGCCAGCTTTCAGGTTAAACGTAATTCGGACAGACTACTCTGTCCAAGGTCCCAGTGAATGTTATATAAGTGAATGAAACAGTCTAAACCAACAGCCCCCTCCCCTCAAACATAAATAAATTAAAGAAGAGTGAAATTTTATGCCACAAATACAGGTCCATAACTATGCAAAACAAGTACAATTTCCTGGACTGATAGGACTTGTATAATTGATATTCCTTAGCACATAGTCCAGATAATTCATTCTTGGGGTTTGTTGTTGGAAAGACTCCTGCATCGCAGTCCCCACCAAAGAAAAAGAAACCCCGTGCACTGGTGTACGGTAAACATTACTTCATGTGGAAGGTAATACATGTAATTACTGGTAACACCTGGCCATGAAGAGCTATAGCAAAATTATAATAATTATATCTCGAACTGAAGTGAGGAAGCAAATAATGTGTGCAAATAATGTGAGGTTATAGTGATAATAATAATAACAATAATAATTATAGTGATAATAATAATAATAATTACAATAATAATAATTATACAATAAAATTTAAGATTGCAAAGTTCCGACGTTTCGGCATTGCTAACACCATTTTCAAGGATAAGTGTTGAGTCAATGTACAGAGTTTATATAGAGTCCATTAATAATAATAATAATAATTATAATAATAATAATAATAATAAGTACTATATACAATATGAGTGGCCAATCGAGTTTTTAAATCCCATACAGATTGGACACGAATATTGTATCTTACTTATCGAATCCAACGATGTATAACTGGATATTTTACTATAATTTAGATGATAGGAGTCAGTTTGGCCGAGAAAATTCAACTTAAAGTTGAATGCAAATGAGGACGAATCTGTATCCGATTTACAGATGTCCTTCACGGTAGTGATTTCTATATAAAAGTACAAAGATGCACAAGTTCACTGATCAATAAATATCTTGACTCCTTTTGTGTAGGATTTGAAGAACAAACAGTTTCTAGATGTTGTCAATAAATACTTGGAGATTCATGCTACTGTAGGAGGAGCAGTAAGTTCACACTACATGACGTGTATTCACAATAACCAGTGACATTGCCATTGTGCTTGAACCTAATAATGCTAATAATATTAATATGTGGGGGTGAAAAATTGGACATTCATGAGATGTGTCCAGGGATGGGGAATTGGGCATTCATGAGATGTCCAGGGATGGGGAATTGGACATTCATGAGATGTCCAGGGGTGGGGAATTGGGCATTCATGAGATGTCCAGGGGTGGGGAATTTGACATTCATGAGATGTCCAGGGGTGGGGAATTTGACATTCATGAGATGTCCAGGGGTGGGGAATTTGACATTCATGAGATGTCCAGTGGTGGGGAATTGGACATTCATGAGATGTCCAGGGATGGGGACATTTGACTCTCGCCTCCCTTAACATGTTAAATTCACCAGTTATGAATATTAACTTTTAAATTTGTTATAGCCTGAAGCAGAGCTTCAAAAATACATACCAAAGTATGTCATAAACCATGGGGTCCTTCCAGCTGCTGAGATAGAAAAACTACTCCATGACACCATGGTAGGCAATTAGTATACAAAGCAGTTTTGTATCAAGAAAGTCTGTTTATGATTCTGCACCATCATACACAAGTAGGAAAGGCTTTTATGTATGGCCACCTCATGAGGAAAGTTTGTGGCTATTATACAATCATGTATAGGCGGCCGTTATGCAGAGGTGGCTGTTGTGTAGAGGTGGCCATTGTGTAGAGGTGACAGTTGTGTAGAGGTGACTGTTATGCAGAGGTGGCCATTGTGGGGAGGTGGCCATTGTGTAGAGGTGGCCGTTGTGTAGAGGTGGCCATTGTGTAGAGGTGGCCATTGTGTAGAGGTGGCTGTTGTGTAGAGGTGGCTGTTGTGTAGAGGTGGCTGTTGTGTAGAGGTGGCCGTTGTGTAGAGGTGGCCATTGTGTAGAGGTGGCTGTTGTGTAGAGGTGGCTGTTGTGTAGTGGTGGCTGTTGTGTAGAGGCAGCTGTTATGCAGAGGTGGCCATTGTGTAGAGGTGGCCATTGTGTAGAGGTGGCTGTTGTGTAGAGGTGGCTGTTGTGTAGAGGTGGCCGTTGTGTAGAGGTGGCCGTTGTGTAGAGGTGGCCGTTGTGTAGAGGTGGTCGTTGTGTAGAGGTGGCTGTTGTGTAGCGGTGGCTGTTGTGTAGAGGCGGCTGTTATGCAGAGGTGGCTGTTGTGTAGAGGTGGCCGTTGTGTAGAGGTGGCCGTTGTGTATAGGTGGCGGTTGTGTAGCGATGGCTGTTATGTAGAGGCGGCTGTTGTGTAGAGGCGGTTGTTTTACAGAGGTGGCTGTTGTGTAGAGGTGGCCGTTATGCAGAGGTGGTCATCGTGTAGAGTTGGCTGTTGTGTAGCGGTGGCTGTTGTGTAGAGGCAGCTGTTATGCAGAGGTGGCTGTTGTGTAGAGGCGGCCGTTATGCAGAGGTGGCTGTTGTGTAGAGGTGGCCATTGTGTAGAGGTGACAGTTGTGTAGAGGTGCCCGTTATGCAGAGGTGGCCATTGTGGGGAGGTGGCCATTGTGTAGAGGTGGCCGTTGTGTAGAGGTGGCCATTGTGTAGAGGTGGCTGTTGTGTAGAGGTGGCTGTTGTGTAGAGGTGGCTGTTGTGTAGAGGTGGCCGTTGTGTAGAGGTGGCCATTGTGTAGAGGTGGCTGTTGTGTAGAGGTGGCTGTTGTGTAGTGGTGGCTGTTGTGTAGAGGCGGCTGTTATGCAGAGGTGGCTTTATGTAGCAGTGGCTGTTGTAGGGAGGTTTCAGTAACAATAAATTTATGAGCTGTGTGATGGACAGGGGATTTATGCACGCTAAATTTCTTTGAAAGTTAAAACATGAATATTCTTACTCAGTGGTATTTTTCTAATATAGGTATTTGTTGGCCTTGGATTTCCTTATGAAGGCCCTGCACCACTAGAAGCCATTGCTAATGGCTGTTTTTATCTTAATCCCAAGGTATGAACAATACTGACAAGTGAAGAGCTCCCTGCAAGAACAGAGTAGGTGACTTGTGATCAAAACCCAAAATCTCCTTTGAAATTCAAAGAATCTCGAGGAAAATCTAAATTTTGATTACAAGTCACTTACTCCATTTTTGGAGGGAGCTCTTCAATATGTTGATCAACCAGCAAAAAGTTAACGTTCTTACGATCGATTGACAACCAAAATAAATAAGTCCTCCCAAAATAACCCCTCGCAAAAATATGCACTCGTAAAAATAACCTCAAAAAAAGAAGCCTTCCCAAGAATTAGCCCTCTCAAGAATGAGCCCTCTCAAAAATAAGGCCATCCGAAAATATGCCCTCTCAAAAATAAGCCCTCCCAAAGATATGCCCTCTCAAGAATAAGCCCTTCCAAAGATATGCCCTCTCAAAAATAAGCCCTCCCAAAGATATGCCCTCTCAAGAATAAGCCCTTCCAAAGATATGCCCTCTCAAAAATAAGCCCTCCCAAAGATATGCCCTCTCAAGAATAAGCCCTTCCAAAGATATGCCCTCTCAAAAATAAGCCCTCCCAAAGATATGCCCTCTCAAAAATAAGCCCCCCCAAAAATAAGGGCTCTCGAAAATATGCCCTATTAAAAATCGTAAGCCCTCACAAAATTTAAGCACCATCACCGGTAAGTTTTCAACCCGGGGGGGGGGGGGGGGGGGGGTACTCCCCTATATAAGCTATACAGGTATGTGCCTCCCGATAGGGTATGGTTTTCGCACTGGGATAGGGTTTGTGTGTTTTTTTACAGCGAACCAAGTATTTATCATTCTTTTTTGCATTTTTACGAGCATTTGAAAATCTCTAATGTTTATAATCGTGTAGCGGGCAACGCTTGCCCTCCAAGCGAAAAACCCATACAAATCCTTGTCAAAGCGGGAAACTTTGAAAGCCGTTAACTTTTGTCTTATTTGCTTGATTGCTTTGAAATTTTCCACTTTTACTAATTTTAGTATGCTCTTTCAAGTTATGATATTTTCGTTTATCTTCGGTGAACAATTAAAAAGTCACGTGACAGGTGACACAAGCCCATTGGTCACGAACTTTCAAGTTTAGTCTGTGATAGGGTATTGATTTTACATACATACATACATACATACATATATAAACTTTATTATCGTGTCAAACTTCTAGCGTACCACAAGTGGTACACTAATCAGGGACACTTAATTTTCAAGCTTAGATCTGGGATAGTGTATTGATTTTCAAGCTTAGGTCTGGGATAGTGTATAGATTTTCAAGCTTAGGTCTGGGATAGGGTATAGATTTTCAAGCTTAGGTCTGGGATAGGGTATAGATTTTCAAGCTTAGGTCTGGGATAGGGTATTGATTTTCAAGCTTAGGTCTGGGATAGGGTATAGATTTTCAAGCTTAGGTTTGGGATAGGGTATTGATTTTCAAGCTTAGGTCTGGGATAGGGTATTGATTTTCAAGCTTAGGTCTGGGATAGGGTACGGAAAATTTCCGTGTTTAGGTCTGGGATAGGGTAAGGTTTTTGGGATTATGGTGGCACACCCCTACCCCAAAAATGGCCGAGTACCCCACGGGGGTTTTCAATAGCCTTTCGTGATTCATAAACCTCAAATATGCTGCGTGTGGCTTCTTTGATGTCTTTGGTGTCTTGAAAAGTTGTCGCGCAGTAATGCAAGTTGCAAGTTGCATTTTTGATTTTTTTGTGTTTTGAATTTACAGTATGATCCCCCAAGAAATCGCATTAACACACCATTCTTCAAGGACAAACCTACCTTAAGAAAGGTACTTGTACTTAGAATAAAATGCTTTTTAACGTGTCAAGTGTTTATAGCAGTAGAGTGGTTTTCATTAACCCGTGAAACAAAGTGTAATTATTAGAGTGTAATAGTCAGATTAATACAATAGAAAGCAAAAGAATTAGAGTGAAGTAGTGCTAAATACGCTAAAGTGTATTTCACGGGTTTATGAAAACCACTCTACTACACTGAGCAACTATGCTACTATAAGAGAGAGGGGGAGAGAAGGGGATGAGCTCTATCCCTCCCTTTCATCACAGCAGTCTGCCCCCTTGCAAATCATTTGAATACTGTAAACATGATATTGTTGCAGATAACTTCACAACATCCCTACACCGAGGAATACATCTCCAAGCCGTATGTCTTCACAGTCAATATTGATAACAACAACGATGTTGACGCCGTCATGCAGAAGATCATGGTCTCTGAGCCGGTAAGGGGTTCATCATCGTCATCATCATCATCATCATCATCGTTGTCGTCATCATCATCGTTGTCGTCATCATTGTTGTCGTCATCATCGTTGTCGTCGTCATCGTTGTCGTCATCATCATCGTTGTCGTCATCATCATCGTTGTCGTCATCATCGTTGTCGTCATCATCATCGTTGTCGTCATCATCGTTGTCGTCATCATCGTTGTCGTCATCGTTGTCGTCATCATTCGTCGTCATCATCATTCGTCATCATCATCGTTGTCGTCGTCGTCATCCGTAATCTGCTCTAGGCGCTTAACAACATTAGCAAAAACAAAGGTGAAACAGTTTCAGTTTTAGTTACTAAATAGTACTTAAGACAACAGGTGTTGACTGTGTTTCTATTCTAAGGTTCAACCGTACCTACCATTCGAGTTCACTCACCAAGGAATGTTGGAAAGACTACACGAATTCATCCAGCGACAGGTAACTTTGTCAGCATAATTCACCTGTGGTAATGTTGAATCAAGTCATGGGGCAAGGGGGGAGGGGACGGGGGCAATCGGGGAGGGGTACTTGAGTATTGAATGGGTACGGAGGACTCAACCCCACGATATTCAGTATGTAGTATCTACGTACCGTACAAAGTATATCCTTATTTTCTGTATTTGTGAGTCATATTCTGGGTCTTAAATTCTCCTCGAGAAAATTCGAAAATTAGTTCTCGTTCGCTGGAAAGTTCGAGTTAAACCGAAAGTCAAGCTAGTTATAGCACACTAATGTCGTTGTAATGTGTGTTGCCTGCAGGATGTTTGTGAGGGAATTCATTGGCCACCAGCAAATGTTGTCAAACCTGTCAGAGGGCAAACTACAAAATCGTGCAAAGAAACGTGCCACGAAAATGGTAGGTTGTAGTAGTACTGTAAGGCATAGTTCAAACGCCGTACTTTCCAAGAGCCGTTCTTAATCACTTCAAAAGAAGCCGCCTCATTATGAGAATGGCTCATGATTAGCACGACGTCTGAACTAGGCCTAAGTTGTTCGAGTTCTCTTGAGTAGTTATTGATGTTTTCCTCTCGTCAGGAATGGTGTGCGAGCCACAGCTGTTTCGAGAAGTCAACACGGTTGAACAACTAACAAGGTATCCTATTAAACTGTTGGCATTGCACGATGATGATGGCAATGATGATGATGATAATGATGGTTGTGATAATGATGGTGCATGGTGGTGGTTGTAACTGATGATGATAATGATGGTTGTGATGATGATGGTTGTGATAATGATGGTCATGGTGGTGGTTGTATCTGATGATAATGATGGTTGTGATAATGATGGTGCATGGTGGTGGTTGTAACTGATGATGATAATGATGGTTGTGATAATGATGGTGCATGGTGGTGGTTGTAACTGATGATGATAATGATGGTTGTGATAATGATGGTGCATGGTGGTGGTGGTTGTAACTGATGATGATATGATGATGGTTGTGATAATGATGGTGCATGATGGTGGTGGTGTTAACTGATGATGATGATGATGGTTGTGATAATGATGGTGCATGGTGGTGGTTGTTGTATGACTGATGATGATGATAATGATGGTTGTGATAATGATGGTGCATGGTGGTGGTTGTAACTGATGATGATAATGATGGTTGTGATAATGATGGTGCATGGTGGTGGTTGTAACTGATGATGATAATGATGGTTGTGATAATGATGGTGCATGGTGGTGGTTGTAACTGATGATGAATGATGGTTGGATGCATGGTGCATGGTGGTGGTTGTAACTGATGATGATAATGATGGTTGTGATAATGATGGTGCATGGTGGTGGTTGTAACTGATGATGATGATGATAATGATGGTTGTGATAATGATGGTGCATGGTGCATGGTGGTGGTTGTAACTGATGATGATGATGGTGGTTTGATAATGATGATGATGTGATAATGGTTGTGATAATGATGGTGCATGGTGGTGGTTGTAACTGATGATGATAATGATGGTTGTGATAATGATGGTGCATGGTGGTGGTTGTAACTGATGATGATAATGATGGTTGTGATAATGATGGTGCATGGTGGTGGTTGTAACTGATGATGATGATGATGGTTGTGATAATGATGGTGCATGGTGGTGGTTGTAACTGATGATGATGATGATGGTTGTGATAATGATGGTGCATGGTGGTTGTAACTGATGATGATGATGATGGTTGTGATAATGATGGTGCATGGTGGTGGTTGTAACTGATGATGATAATGATGGTTGTGATAATGATGGTGCATGGTGGTGGTTGTAACTGATGATGATGATGATGGTTGTGATAATGATGGTGCATGGTGGTGGTTGTAACTGATGATGATAATGATGGTTGTGATAATGATGGTGCATGGTGGTGGTTGTAACTGATGATGATGATGATGATAATGATGGTTGTGATAATGATGGTGCATGGTGGTGGTTGTAACTGATGATGATGATGATGATAATGATGGTTGTGATAATGATGGTGCATGGTGGTGGTTGTAACTGATGATGATGATAATGATGGTGATGGTGGTGGTGTAATGATGATGATGATGATGGTGTGTGATGGTAACATGGTGGTGGTTGTAACTGATGATGATAATGATGGTTGTGATAATGATGGTGCATGGTGGTGGTTGTAACATGATGGTTGTGGATGGTGCATGGTGGTGGTTGTAACTGATGATGATGATGATGGTTGTGATAATGATGGTGCATGGTGGTGGTGGTTGTAATAATGGTTGTGATAATGATGGTGCAATGATGATGATGGTGCATGGTGGTGGTTGTAACTGATGATGTGATGATGTGATAATGATGGTGCATGGTGGTGGTGTAACTTGTAATGGTTGTGATAATGATGGTGGTGGTTGTAACTGATGATGATGATGATGGTTGTGATAATGATGGTGCATGGTGATGTGGTTGTGATAATGATGGTGCTGTTGTAACTGATGATGATGATGATGGTTGTGATAATGATGGTGCATGGTGGTGGTTGTGATGATGATGATAATGATGGTGCATTGTGATAATGATGGTGCATGGTGGTGGATGATGATGATGATGGTTTGATAATGACATGGTGGTGGTTGATGATGATGATGATGATGGTTGTGATAATGATGGTGCATGGTGGTGGTTGTAACTGATGATGATGATGATGTTGTGATAATGATGATGGTTGTTGTGATAATGATGGTTGTGATAATGATGGTGCATGGTGGTGGTTGTAACTGATGATGATGATGATGGTTGTGATAATAATGATGGTTGCATGGATGGTGGTTGTAACTGATGATGATGATGATGGTTGTGTGATGATGATGATGGTTGTGATAATGATGGTGCATGGTGGTGGTTGTAACTGATGATGATGATGATGGTTGTGATAATGATGGTGCATGGTGGTGGTTGTAACTGATGATGATGATGATGGTTGTGATAATGATGGTGCATGGTGGTGGTTGTAACTGATGATGATGATGATGGTTGTGATAATGATGGTGCATGGTGGTGGTTGTAACTGATGATGATGATGATGGTTGTGATGTGATGTAACTGATGATGATAATGATGGTTGTGATAATGATGGTGCATGGTGGTGGTTGTAACTGATGATGATGATGATGGTTGTGATAATGATGGTGCATGGTGGTGGTTGTAACTGATGATGATGATGATGGTTGTGATAATGATGGTGCATGGTGGTGGTTGTAACTGATGATGATAATGCATAATGATGGTGGTGGTGGTTGTAACTGATGATGATGATGATGATAATGATGGTTGTGGTGGTTGTAATGATGGATGCATGGGTGGTGGTTGTAACTGATGATGATGATGATGGTTGTGATAATGATGGTGCATGGTGGTGGTTGTAACTATGATGATGATAATGATGGTGCATGGTGGTGGTTGTAACTGATGATGATAATGATGGTTGTGATAATGATGGTGCATGGTGGTGGTTGTAACTGATGATGATAATGATGGTTGTGATGATGATGGTGCATGGTGGTGGTTGTAACTGATGATGATGATGATGGTTGTGATAATGATGGTGCATGGTGGTGGTTGTAACTGATGATGATAATGATGGTTGTGATAATGGTGCATGGTGGTGGTTGTAACTGATGATGATAATGATGGTTGTGATAAATGATGGCATGGTGGTGGTTGTAACTGATGATGATAATGATGGTGCATGATGGTTGTAATGGTTGTGATAATGATGGTGCATGATGATGATGATGGGTTGATGATGATGATGTTGTGCATGGTGGTGGTGGTTGTAACTGATGATGATGATGATGGTTGTGATAATGATAATGATGGGTGATGATGGTGATGGTTGTGATAATGATGTGCATGTAACTGATGATGATAATGATGGTTGTGATAATGATGGTGCATGGTGGTGGTTGTAACTGATGATGATGATGATAATGATGCATGGTGGTGGTTGTGATGATGATGATGATGGTTGTGATAATGATGGTGCATGGTGGTGGTTGTAACTGATGATGATGATGATGGTTGTGATAATGATGGTGCATGGTGGTGGTTGTAACTGATGATGATAATGATGGTTGTGATAATGATGGTGCATGGTGATGGTTGTAACTGATGATGATAATGATGGTTGTGATAATGATGGTGCATGGTGGTGGTTGTAACTGATGATGATGATGATGGTTGTGATAATGATGGTGCATGGTGGTGGTTGTAACTGATGATGACAATGATGGTTGTGGTGATGGTGCAATGGTGTATGATGATGATGTTGTGATAATGATGTGCATAATGGTGGTTGTAACTGATGATGTGATGATGGTTGTGATAATGATGGTGCATGATGATGTGATGATGATGATAATGATGATGGTCATGGTGGTGGTTGTAACTGATGATGATAATGATGGTTGTGATAATGATGGTGCATGGTGGTGGTTGTAACTGATGATGATGATGATAATGATGTGCATGGTGGTGGTTGTAACTGATGATGATGATGGGTGCATGATGTGCATGGTGGTGGTTGTAACTGATGATGATGAATGATGGTTGTGATAATGATGGTGCATGGTGGTGGTTGTAACTGATGATGATAATGATGGTTGTGATAATGATGGTGCATGGTGGTGGTTGTAACTGATGATGATGATGATGGTTGTGATAATGATGGTGCATGGTGGTGGTTGTAACTGATGATGATGATGGTTGTGATAATGATGGTGCATGGTGGTGGTTGTAACTGATGATGATGATGATGATAATGATGGTGCATGTTGTGATGATGATAATGCATGGTGTGATGGTGCATGGTGGTGTTAACTGATGATGATAATGATGATGCATGGTGGTGATGATAATGATGTGATAATGATGGTGCATGGTGGTGGTTGTAACTGATGATGATGATAATGATGTGCATGGTGGTGGTTGTAACTGATGATGATGATGATGGTTGTGATAATGATGGTGCATGGTGGTGGTTGTAACTGATGATGATGATGGCGATGATGATGACTGACGGTTGTGATAATGATGGTGGATGGTGGTGGTTGTATCATGATGATGATGATGGTTGTGATGATGATGAAGGTAGTGGTGGTGATGATGATGATAATGATGGTTATGATGACAATGGTGGTTGTAACTGATGATTATGATGATGGTTGTGATGATGATGAATTAGTTGTGGTGATGGTGATGATAATGTAAAGATTACTGGAATATAAACATGTTTCTACGATTTCTAGTTTAAACGATTCAATCATCTACTTGCTCCTAACAGGGCTGGTTATCCTTGTAACATAACACGGTCAGAGGAAATGCCGTCATTAATCGCTCCAGGCTACCGCATCGAGCCTCCAGTTTGTCTGATTCAGGCCCAGTCCCTTTTATACAGCTGCACGGCCTCTAGTCCTTCAACGAAAAGACTGTGTCCGTGCAGAGAATTCAAAATTGGTCAGGTAGCATTGTGTAAAACCTGCTGATGTTGTCAGTTAATAATTTATTGAAAATAATTATAGAGAAGCTCGAAGAAGGTCAGTAGGGACACTATTCAGCTAGGACAGTAGGGACACTATTCAGCTAGGACAGTAGGGACACTATTCAGCTAGGTCAGTAGGGACACTATTCAGCTAGGACAGTAGGGACACTATTCAGCTAGGACAGTAGGGACACTATTCAGCTAGGACAGTAGGGACACTATTCAGCTAGGACAGTAGGGACACTATTCAGCTAGGACAGTAGGGACACTATTCAGCTAGGGCGAGTTGAAGAAAGTATTGAATACCTCGTCCTCAGGCCCCTCTCTTCTCGCTGTTTCAAAATGGCGGATGCTTGAGCGTCTGCTATTTTGAAAATAGCGAGAAGAGAAGTCCTTGGGGATGAGTTCGAGTGAGAACAGTTCTAAACTCGTCCTATGTTCTCACACATCAAGCTTACGGTTCCTAGTATTCAGCCGTCTTATCCCGCCAACTACCACTAAAGGTACCGAGGGGGTCATATTATTTAATGGTCGTATATTTGTAGTCGTTACCCATCCCTTCCCCCACAGGATTCCCCGTCCTTCCCTCCCTCGGGGTTAATGGCTACACGTAGGCTAATCTACCAATGGCTGAGGTCTCACTAGAAACTTAACTAGAATAGCCTGGAGCCTTTCTCTAAATTACTTCAGCGATATTATTATTATTACCTGAGAAGAGATTATTAACAGTACTCGAGGTCCATATATTTATTATAAATGTCGTTCAATATTTTGGCAAAGTGATGATGATGGTGATAATAATAATAATGATGATGATGATGACGATAATGATGTTGTGCATATTCCATGTGTATATACTCACATAATAATAACAATAATAATAATAACAATAATAATAATAACAATAATAATAATAATAATATTTAATAATAACAATAATAATAATAACAATAATAATAATAACAATAATAATAATAACAATAATAATAATAATAATAATAATAACAACAACAATAATAATAATAATAATAATAATAATAATAATAACAATAATAATAAATAATAATAACAATAATAATAATAACAATAATAATAATAACAATAATAATAATAACAATAATAATAATAATAATAATAATAACAACAACAATAATAATAATAATAATAATAATAATAGAGTGCAATTTAGAAGAGCGTGAAATAGTACTATTACTAAATAGTACTAAATAGTGCTATTTCTATTGTTTTCTATTGTTTCATTAGTGCTATTTAGTACTAATTAGTTATTTAGTTTTCAAGCTTTTCTAAATTGCACTCTAATAATAATAATAATAATAATAATAATACAGTATAACAACATTATAGCACCCCACAAAGTCTTTCTTTTTTTAAATATTTTTGTAAGGATGATAGAGTGATTCCAATAAACCTGGGCATCTCTAACTCCTCTAAGGGTTTACATGAGAGAGGGATAACCCTAGCGCTAGGATCTTCCCGGCTAGCAATAGGGGCAACTTTACATTGCGTTTACATGATAAAATGCCAACATACATTGGATGCGTTACTGGTTGCGTTACTAGGATCTTCCTAGCAATAGGGACAACTTTACATTGCGTTTACATGATAAAATGCCAACATACATTGGATGCGTTACTGGTTGCGTTACTAGGTTCGTTTACCATATTAATGAAGTGCTCAAGTGATTACAATCTTAGCACTAGAGTTATCTCTCCTTGTTTCGTTTACATGATAAAATGCCAACATACATTGGATGCGTTACTGGTTGCGTTACTAGGCCCATTTACCATATTAATGAAGTGCTCAAGTGATTACAACCCTAGCACTAGAGTTATCAATCCTTGTTTCGTTTACATGATAAAATGCCAACATACATTGGATGCGTTACTGTTTCTGGTTGCGTTACTAGGCCCATTTACCATATTAATGAAGTGCTCAAGTGATTACAACCCTAGCACTAGAGTTATCAATCCTTGTTTCGTTTACATGATAAAATGCCAACATACATTGGATGCGTTTCTGGTTGCGTTACTAGGCCCATTTACCATATTAATGAAGTGCTCAAGTGATTACAACCCTAGCACTAGAGTTATCAATCCTTGTTTCGTTTACATGATAAAATGCCAACATACATTGGATGCGTTTCTGGTTGCGTTACTAGGCCCATTTACCATATTAATGAAGTGCTCAAGTGATTACAACCCTAGCACTAGAGTTATCAATCCTTGTTTCGTTTACATGATAAAATGCCAACATACATTGGATGCGTTACTGGTTGCGTTACTAGGCCCATTTACCATATTAATGAAGTGCTCAAGTGATTACAATTTTAGCACTAGAGTTATCAATCCTTGTTTCGTTTACATGATAAAATGCCAACATACATTGGATGCGTTTCTGGTTGCGTTACTAGGCCCATTTACCATATTAATGAAGTGCTCAAGTGATTACAACCCTAGCACTAGAGTTATCAATCCTTGTTTCGTTTACATGATAAAATGCCAACATATATTGGATGCGTTTCTGGTTGCGTTACTAGGCCCATTTACCATATTAACAAGACGCTCAATGAGCGTTCACTCGGGAATTGTGAAAAGGAAAATGTCTATCCTGCCCGAGGGCCCAGTACTTGAAAATGAATGCCAGTTGGTTGAAGAAAAATCATATTTATATCTATTTTTTGGTGTGCATAGATAACAAGAACATTCTCAGTTGCGTGAGAAGGGAGCTGACAGTGATTGACAGTTGCGTCAAGAAAGAGAATATGTATATATGTTTCGGCGAGCATCTTTGAATCGTACTTCCGTATGCTCGGCTTTTATACATAGAGCGGACCCGTTTTTGGAGACCATGAATATGCATGATTTTTGCACTTGTTCCCAGGATTGACTTCATTTTCGCCTCAGATTTGCCGTGTTCTTCTTGATGCCATTTCAAAGTTGTTTTCTCACCTTTGGATTTGTCCATTTTGGAATCACACTTCTGAATCAGTACATCTGGCTTCAAGTTGTGGTATACATGCTTGGCTAGGCAGTACTCAGTTGAACTCACATTTAAGTCAACATTAGAGTTCATTTGTATTATAGTTCTTGAGATCTTTTGATTTGCTTTTGAGGCGAAGTTCAATTGATTACCTTTGGACTTTGAGTTCAACTGATTTCCTTTTGATGAGTTCATGTAAAGGCCCTTTCAAAAAACGCTCAACATCTTTTAGAGTGGGCCCACACGAATCGGCGTATGCGTTTGTATGTGAGAGCGTATTTAAGAGGAACGGATGAATGGCTTGCCTTGAATACAACATAATTTCACTTCTGCACAAGCCAACTGCTTCTTTCAATTCTAGTCTTCGAATACGATGACTTAGCAATATCTCAGTATCTGCCCTGAGCGAACAAATACTAACTATTTGACACGTTTGTGACGATATCAATATGCAACCTCAAGTGACCTCAAGTACGTTAAATATGTAATACAGACATACCTACACGAATCTTTATGATTCATCGACATAAATTGTTTCTCGTCACGCAACTCTCATTGTCATATTAAATACCCGACTATACGCTCATTGAGCGTCTTCTTCTTCAACAGATCCCTAGTGCTCTCTAATGACTAGATTGTATTTATCCGTTGTTCGTTTACATGATAAAATGCCAACATACATTGGATGCGTTACTGGTTAATGCGCTTTACTATTGTGCGTTATAAATAGGCTATTAAAACAATTAATGGAATGACCTCAAATTTACAACCCTAGCACTAGTTTATTTATCCTTGTTTCGTTTACATGATAAAATGCCAACATACATTGGATGCGTTACTGGTTGCATTACTGGTCGAATTACTAACATCCATCATTATATATCTAATGAAGTGCTCAGGTGATTACAATTTTAGCACTAGAGTTATCAATCCTTGTTTCGTTTACATGTAACGATGCCAACATACATTGGATGCGTTCTACTGGTTGCGTTACTAGGCCCATTTACCATATTAATGAAGTGCTGCGGAGTTACTTGAAGCACTAGAGTTAAATATCCTTGTTTCGTTTACATGATAAAATGCCAACTATATATTGGATGCGCATTTTCTGGTTGCGTTACTAGGCCCCTGGGCCATATTAATGAAGTGCTCAGGTGATTACAATCTTAGCACTAGAGTTATCAATCCTTGTTTCGTTTACATGATAAAATGCCAACATACATTGGATGCGTTTCTGGTTGCGTTACTAGGCCCATTTACCATATTAATGAAGTGCTCAGGTGATTACAATCTTAGCACTAGAGTTATCTCTCCTTGTTTCGTTTACATGATAAAATGCCAACATATATTGGATGCGTTTCTGGTTGCGTTACTAGGCCCATTTACCATATTAATGAAGTGCTCAAGTGATTACAATCTTAGCACTAGAGTTATCAATCCTTGTTTCGTTTACACGACGAAAAGTTAACCCTAGTAGTAGGATCATCCTATCTGCGAGGCAGGATGACCCTTAGTGCTAGGATGATCCTAGTACCCGAAATAACTCTACCCCGGTCCATGTAAACAGAAAGCAATATTTAGATCTTATTTGGGGTTTTTGCCGTAATACGGGCTGATATTTTACGAGTTGCGAATGTATTTTTCCGAGTCCCGAAGGGACGAGGAAAAATGCGAGTAACGAGTAAAATATCAGCCCGTATTACGGCAAAAACCCCAAATAAGTTATTTATTATACTACTCTGAACGAAAAAAAAATTGCCCGTGTTTTAGCAAATTTATCTAATAATTATTTTAAAACCTTTCAAGGTCCGCGCGCTCTTTTACAGAATGACAAATCGCTCGCGCACGGAACCAGCGCGCGCTTGAAACAGTTTTTCTTTCAAACTTTGTCCTTGCTTTTGGATGATTTTTTGACTTTGTTATTGTAAAAAAGAAATCGCAAGCGGTTTTCCATTGTCTGTACTCTTATTGAAAATGGATTTGAAGTCACAAAATGTTCAAAACTTTGCAGTGAAACCGGTTTTAGAACTATGGTAATACGGCTTTTAGAACTATGGTAATACGGCTTTCGAACTATGGTAATACGGCTCCATATTTTTCGAGTTCTCTTGACCTTATAAGGTAAAATTACGTAATAGTAGTATAATAAAGATATATAGCCGCTAGGTTGATTCGCGTGCTAGGAAGGTCCTAGCGCTAGGGTTATCTCTCCCTCATGTAAACATGCCTTAATGCGCACTATTAGACACTCATTCTTTTCTTTTGTTTCTTTGCATCTAATAAACACTGACAACTAATTAGTAGTGCCCAGGATTAGAGTGATTTCAATTCCTCAGACCGTGAAACAGTTTCTAGTAGTTAGTGTAAATAGAAGTTTGGTATCTATTTCACGGTCTGAAGAAAATAATAATAATAATAATAATAATCACTATATTGTGTAAAAATCTGTAAAAATCTGTAAAAATCACTGTATTGGAATCACTACTAAACAGTGTCAAGCAAAAACTAATAAACTATTATTATTTTTTAACATTTAACTAACTAATCAACTAACTAATCAACTACCTAATCAACTACCTAATTAACTCACTAATTAACTCACTAATTAAACTAGTAACTAACTAAATCCATTTTGATTCGTAAGACGATTTTCTTGTGCAATTTGTTTGAAATATTTTTCAAACAATTATTTGTAGTACATGCTACATTATGATGCATCGTCGTTGCTCGCAAGTGTGAATAAGGTTTAGCTTCGCACTGCACAGGGTGCACGCGTAAGTGTCGCTCCCAAGGAGCTATCCGCTCCCAAGTCTCTAGACTGGCATGGCTATTTACATATACAGCTATTTCAAAAAATAGGCAGTCTAGGACTGCATGTGGCTACTGCTGTATAGCCAGTAATAAAATGAATAGAAAATAAATGAGGAAATGATCAAATGAATAAAAGAAATGAAGGAAAGAAATTATGAAAGAAAGAAAAAGTGTTGTGGTGTTGGTGTAACAAAAATAAAAATAAACGTTTGATAAAGAGTGTTCACAAGTCTAACACGAATGTTATATTAGATTAGAGAATAACTACGAAAACAAATGTCATTCAAATCAGTTTAATCAAGAAAAACAGTTGGTAATCTAACAATCATTTATCTGAGAACATATATAACAATGATATAACTG
This sequence comes from Actinostola sp. cb2023, assembly GCA_033675265.1. NCBI lineage: Eukaryota > Metazoa > Cnidaria > Anthozoa > Actiniaria > Actinostolidae > Actinostola > Actinostola sp. cb2023. Next base: position 181,400 of record JAUJYZ010000811.1, read on the forward strand.
TAACTAAGAGAGTACAAACACTGAAACCATGCAATGTTTAGCACTAATTAGTACTAAATACATTTAGTACTGATTACACAAAGACAATAGAATTGTTACTATTTAGTAAGTACATGTACGACTATTTGTGTTGTATGTTTTTAGTGTTTGTACTCTAGTAATGTATCTTTAGATAATGCTTGAAACAATAACGGAACTCAAGTATAGTTTACTGCTCATAAGTACGTAATGTGGATTTTAACAAGACAAAATGTACTGATGAAAGTTTAACAATAGAAACGAATTAGATTATACAAGTGCAAAATATGCTAAATTGATCACAGAAACTGTGCTAGTATTTTGGCACTTTTGTCAATCATAAATGTCTGTTGACCAGATGACAATACTATTTTCTTAAGGTCGTCTGTACTTATTTCACTTAGAGGCTTACCATATTTTACTTTTCGTAGCAGACTGTTTATAGCATCGTTAAAGCAAGTATAGTTTGATATTTGGCTTCCACTCTTAATGATCACTTGACACACTATTTTTGTTTTCAGCATCGAACGCAATGACATTATCTTGCAATTAGTGCAAGTAATGAATTCTTCTGTGGTGTCAGCGTTTAGGGTTTTTATTACATACAAGACAGCACGAGGTTATTTTGGTATCAATTCCTATGCGTTCTCCTGAGACGATGTGATCTTTTATTTCTGGTATATCCATATTTATGTTCTGCAACTCATCAATTTCACTAATTATAGTAGTTTCATTGGTATTAACAAATTTCTGATCGTCAAATATACGCACTGTTAAGTTCTTGAATAGGTAGCATTTTCCCGTGGATATTTTCTCAATGGTGTCTTCCCATAGTACAATTTTGATGGTTTCAGTATGATCAGCTATCATGCAGTCTACTTTGTATTACTTTTCCTTTTAAATCTACTCTTTCATAAATGTCAGCCTCTAAAGCTTCTTTACAGGTGTACAGGTGGCTATTACAATCTTCATTGAAGGGAAAATGTAGTGTAGTGGGTATAATTTTAGATGTTTTTGCAATGGTATATTCTTCCTTGTCTGTGCAAAATCGTTTGTTAGTATTTCGTCTGGCTTCAGAGATTGTCACAGGTGATTTCTTTTCCCATGCTTGTTGGAGAATAACTCGCTTTTTGGGAGAGTAACACACCAAGCGGACAGTATTTTGATTATCAGTTTGGACATGGCAATCAAAGTAATTGACAGTGGAGTTTGTTGCTGTCTTTATGGGGCTAATTTGATGCACATATCCTTCAACTAAAATATAAATGTAACATATTTAGTTCGTGAAATAGGCAGATGGTAGAGTGCAAACACTAAAACCATGAAACAGTGCTAACTTTAATTAGCACTAAATAGTGCAATGTGTTTTGTTTTCTATTGTTTCATTGGTGCTATTTTGCACTAACTAGTTTGTACTGTTTCACGGTTAACTGATGTGATACAGACTTAAAGAAGCAATCGCCTCCACCACCAACATCTAGTGGTCTTAAACTGTGCCGAAGCAGTCTATAGTTAAACACAAAGTCAGATCTGTGGTTAGCTATAGATGAGGTACTATTATTTGTTACAGGGCCTGGGTTTAATTCAATATCTCCAGAGAGTATTTGGTTTTTTTCTGACACATTATAAGCCATTGTTGATCTCTTAGTTTTAATAAAATACATGTAATTACTGTAGAAACTATCTTGTCTCTTAGTATATCTAATATTCCATTGTTTATAATTTGATGCAATACTATGCAAAACAGATGAAACAGGGATTGACATTTTAAGCATTTTCTTATGCTTCCTTCTCAGTTTTCTACATTTCAATGATTGCATAACTTTTCTTAATGAAATCCTAGATGGTTCTCTATCTCTGACTCTACATGTATTAGTTACAACTTTTGAATGTGGTCTAGAATATCTACTATTTTGAATGCATTGATGTGTGTGATTTACCACATCTTCTTTACTAATACATATTAAGCTTACATCATCAACAACAGTATTATCGGTACGCTTACAAAATGTACTCATGTCATATTTAGACACAGCTCTCATGAATGCTTGCATGCAGAATCTGATGTGAACTGTTCGTTTAGTTTGTTCATGACAGTTAGAATCGTTGGGATTTTTGCTCATAATGACAGTTTGGATCTCATTGCTGAGATGACTAGAGTCTCGAAAGACTGTTTGGATTCCGAAAGACATGTTTGATCCCATTGCTGGGATTATTTGTGTCTCGAAAGACATTTTGGATCTCATTTGCACATCGATCGTCATGGACGCCAAACAAACACTTCGGTTCAGTCATCGTCATTCGGCCAGGTAATGTCCTTAGACCATCAAAAACCCTAGAAAAACTTGTACGAAGAAACACTTGACACATTGCTTGAGAGCTGTGTCTACTTATTGATGCAAAATAGCATGGAATCATAGTAAATAATGTGCAATAACTTACCTTCAAACAAACGCGTGAAGAAAGCACATGGAATTATCATGGAATGAAGACGACGTCGCTCAAACGTTTTCAATCGATAAAAAGTCGACAACCACTCGAGATTCACGAAATTAGCCGATAACTTGCCGAAACTGCCGAAGGCCAGTCTGCCGAAAGAGCTGATAGTCACGAAAATCCTACGAAGACATATTGAATACCACCGGAGAAACGTCGGGTATCGTCGCTGTTCTAGTCGCCCAGTGTTCGATTTTATCAATCGGTTCCGAACACTATCCGAAGATTACTTACGGACATTACTAACACACTCGATGACATAGTGGCTACTCTTCTTACGAAGGAGAGTAGCCACAAAAAGGTTGGTGAAGGTTTGTTGCATGCTGCATACCAAGCACGAAATGCACTATGGGCCATGTGAATGCAATCAGCGAAAGGTCACAACAATATGGACTCTGGGAATTTTCCCAAACTCTGTCTTCACAATATGGAGCCGGCATATTTTCTTCTGTATGTGCATGCTGACATTATTTACATATGATCCACAATACATTTAGGGCTTGGTATGCAACATGCAACAAAATCTTCAACCTTTTTTGAAATAGCTGTATACATCCCTCATTTGTTAATGTAGGTTCTAAAAGTCGCGGTAATAGTAATATATAAAAGGTCAGTTAAGTTTGCTGATCAGCAATGTAGAATCGTGTGTAGTGTGTTTAAAAGGCACCAAGGTTTACAAGGAAAATAGAAAATGTGATAAAACTTAAAATAATGTTGTATTTAGGACAATTAGTACAATACTGCGCATGCTCGCACCATGACAGTTGAGCCGGGTTACTATTTTTTAGCAACAATACTCCAGTTTCGAGTTGTTTACGCACCTTGACAAAAGACGCATTTGCTCAGCCTTAGCCTCAATTCAGCGTAAATTATTCACAAATACCAACGAGAATGTGAAAAATGTTGACATAGGACAATAGAATCATTTTTTAATTCCACGGGTTTATTCTCTGGATTGAGGCTAAGGCTGAGCAAATGCGTCTTTTGTCAAGAAGTACAGCAGTGTCTAAACAACTCGAAACTGGAGTATTGACTTACGACCATTCCTTCTATTGACATTCTCGTACCCAGAGCCCTCGATTTCTCCCAATGATGAGAGGGCTCTGGGTACGAGAATGGTGTGATGATGTCAATCAAACAACTTTAACCAATCATATCAAAGCTATTATTATTATTGTTATTATTTGTTTATTTTTATATCTTTTATTAACATTGTAAAAAGCATTGAGACTTCGGTTAATGCGTTTTTAGGAAATTATTATTATATATAAAGCTAGTTTGATTGACGGGCCGTCATAGACTGGCTTGTCTGAAAGCATTGTAATTATCTGGGTCGCACTTGAACGATGATGGTTGTTGGGAAGTAGTTACCGTGACGGTATTGCGCCATGATCGTGCCGTATCCAAGCATTCGTCGGCTCAGATCTTTTTGATTGGTTGAGCAGTTATTTTGCGCGCTGTGATTGGTTGAATACAATGTCTTCGATTCCGTACCGTGACCGTAACTCCGTACCGTAGGTTTCCCACTCATACGAAAACGACTCTAGTAGCTTGTTGTCGAAAATAGTAACACCGAGTTTACTTTTAAAAAGTTGCACGAATTTCATTTTGTAAGAAAGAAAATTAAAAAAATTAGGCAAAATGTTCTTGCAGTCTTCATGTTGGTCAGTGTTGAAAACTGAATGAAATGATGCTCGAATCTTTCTACGCACACCCCCGTTAATACACCTAGGGGAGGGGGGTGGGGGACGCAAGCTGTTTTTCGGTTTAAATTAATTTTACGTTGCTGTGGACATTTACACGAAATTTACACACAATTTTGCACCGGCAAACAGCGTGTATTTTCCCCGTGTATTACGGACAGTTTTCTCGGAAACTGCTCAGTATATTTCATGAATTATCCAACCTACAAACCGACATTAGATTTATATATTTCTTGTTATGCTCGTTAATACGGACACTTTTATCTTGTCGCGTTTGTGTCCGTATTAACGGGATTAGCGGTTGTAATTCTGTCAAGTGCAGTCGACTCGATCAGATATTCAACCTCGTCCCCAGGGCCCTCTCTTCTCGCTATTTTCAAAATGGCGTCGACGAGTTTTACCACGTGTTTGAATCTACCGGCGGTATATAAAACTCAAAGTATTTTACAACTAGCTCTTGGTAATTACTTGAAAGGCCCCGAACTCCATCATAAAACATCTGAAAACTGTTTCATTCAAAAGTTACCGATGAGAAGACTTTTGTGGTTGTCATGCAATACACCACGTAGGGGGGGGAACCATAGCAACGGAACCTAACTTGTTGGAATTGTTTTCAAAATGCAAGGAAAGCTTCGAGAGCGAAATGTCCAGTATTACTCATCTCAAAAACTGCTCAGTATATTTCATAATTTCCAACCTTATTTCATTAGATTTATATATTTCTTGTTATTTAGTTCATACGGACATTTTGTTGTCGCGTTGTGTCCGTATTGGTGGATTAGCGGTTGTAATTATGTCAAGACAACGATCATTCTCGAACGTAGCCCGCGCGTCACTGGCTCTGGGACAAGTTTGCTCAGTCGTCATCTACGACGACGGTGAATCTCGTTTGAGGCCATTCTAACTACTCAAAGAGCTGAGAGAGTACTGTGGAAGAGGATGGCAATACGCGATTTACGTTGGTTTGAATATTCAAACTAACAAGACACAACCCACACATTTATCTTCGTGTCGTTTTTTCCCTTCGACGATGTAGGGCTGGATGATGTTGCGGTAAAGGCTTGCACGCATGACAGAGAACTAAAACAACTTGCATGGTGAACCTTAAATGTCTTCCGCTTTATTATTGTATTATTATTATCTTTTACACTACGTCTGCGGAATAAGAAAGCGAGTACGATCGATTGTGTCTGGAAAGCCGTTCCAATGCAAATTTTTTAATTATTTAAAATAAAGATCTCTAATCAGTCGTATTCAGATGCAGTTTTATAATACACAGTCACTCTCATTTCCATAGCTTTATAATTCAATAACGGAATACCATTGCGTATCAAAATACAACCGTCGCTGTCAGAAGGGGTGGTCGTCGTGTTTGAGAGTTTGAAACTAAGCCATCGGGCTTGTCAGTGAAACGCAATCAAATACGATGTAGTCATTTTGAATCTAGCTGAGGGCCAAAGTATTTTAAACTAGCTGTATTAATACTTGAACGTGCCCCTAGCCTATCATAAAAATCTGAAAGTCTTGTTTCATTCAAAAGTTACCGAAGCTAGACTTGTGGATCATGCGTGGGCCACGTAACCAACAAACCATAGCAACGGAACCTAACTTGTTGGAATTGTTTTCAAAATGCAAGGAAAGCTTCGAGGCGAAATGTCCAGCTCATCCAAAAACCACAGATAAGATCATAGGTAATTACCACTTTTAATCTGTTTTTTCAAGGTATTTTGTTGTTCGGTATTCGCTTGGTGGCTGATATGTGAAGACAAACGCAAAACGTAAACCGCGCAGTCACTGGAGCCGACGACAAGTTTCTCAGCCATCTACGACGACGGTGAATCTGTTTGTGCGCCATTCTAACTCATTCAAAGAGGAGAGAGAGAAGGGATGCAATACGCGAGACATGGTTGTCACTCTGTAAGAAAAACCCACAGCAAATCAGTTGTCGCTTTTTTACCGACGATGTAGGGCTGGATGATGGAGCGAGGAAAGCATTGCAGCATGAGAGAGAGAACAAAACAACGACATGGTGTTATTAAATGCAACAGGTAAATTATTATTAATTTTATTATTATTATCTTTTACACTACGTCATGGCGGAAGAAAGAATTTGTCCACTGATTGCCGGAAAGCCAATCCAATGCAAATAATTTTAATTATTTTAAAACAAAGGTGTTCTAATCAGTCGTAACGATGCAGTTCGATAATACCGGTCAGACCAGCCCAAGCGCTAAAAAATATCTGAGATAAGAGGTATCAATCAAAGCGGTCGATTTAGAAGGGGTGGTCGTGTTTGAGAGGTGATAACTAAGCCATCGTGTGCAGTTACGCCTCGTTTTGAGTAACGCGTTTTTGCAAAAGCTATCAGAATGCGGATCAATCGCGGGAGGGTTTGGACAAAGTTGTGTTTTCAAACGCTTTTTATGTGTGTACGCGTTCGGGCCCTTCGACTTATAACAAGTCTGATAGTGAGATAGTTTGACGTATTAACCACAATTAATCTTTTTTTCCTCAGATAATTTTGCGTTCGCCGAACGTCTTCTGCTGATATGGGAATGGACCAAGACGCAAAACATAAACTACGATTATTTCCTGAGAATCGACGACGATCATTTTCTATGCGTCGAGCGTGTCATTCAAGAACTGCAACACAGACCCAAGAACGGGCTGTACTGGGGCTTTATACACTGCAAGCCAAGGATAGTACGAGTGGACGAGGCGTGGCTATTGCTGTCCCAAGACTTGGTTCAAGAAATCATGGCCAAGAGAGATGAGCAGAGTCTACTTTGCAGCCCATATGGGGACCAAGCGGTCGCGATGTGGATCAATCTAAGTGAACAAAACATCACGTACTTCATGGATAACCAGAGAATCGTCCACAAGAGCGCAGGACGCAATCCCACATTCCTACATACAAATATCTGCACCAAGTACCTGAGTCTTCACGGTACCTACCCCAGGGCAATGAGGCAGTTTTGGGTTTTGTCGCAAATACTTCGCAAAAAGCGCCACGAATCGACTCAGTACGAGATACCAGAGATCGCCATTTTTTCCAAGTTGTGTGCGTTTTCGCCTCGTTTTGAGTACACGGCGTTTTTACCCGAGTATCAGTTCGAACCAAAGTTATGCCATCTGAAGCCTAAGTGGTCTATATCCAAGAACAGACACTCTGGTCGAGAGGAAGACGGTGAACGATATAGTTCGTACTGAACTACATCGGCTCGGTCCTAGTCTCTTTTTCCTTGCCGCCCTACTCGACGTATTAAATATGGAGTAAGGACTGGCATAGAGTCTACTAGAGATCTCGGATTAATGTTCCTGTACTGAATATTTGCTCCTAACCGTGAATTGACATAGCGAACGAGGGATCGTTTCAGGTTGCTTGTCAAATCAGTGTTTGCTATGGATTCATGTTTAGCCGTTACGGGACAGGTTACGGGACAATCCGTGTAATATTTGTCACCGCTTCTACAGTTCGGGATCCACTGTCCACTGTGATCCCACTCAGTAGCTCTTGCGCTTGAGATTTCCTCAGGATAGTCGACTTCTATCCAAGCTGACTTCTATCCAAGCTGACTTCTATCCAAGCTGACTTCTATCCAAGTTGACTTCTATCCGAGCTGACTTCTATACCCAATCTGACTTCTAATCCAATCTGACTTCTATCCAAGCTGACTTCTATCCTATCCAAGCTGACTTCTATCCGGCAAGCTGACTTCTAGATCCAAGCTGACTTCTAGATCCAAACTGACTTCTATTCAAGCTGACTTCTATCCAAGCTGACTTCTATATCCAAACTGACTTCTATCCAAACTGACTTCTATCCAAACTGACTTTTATCCAAGCTGACTTCTATCCAAGCTGACTTCTATATCCAAACTGACTGCGATCCAAACTGACTTCTTTCCAAGCTGACTTCTATCCAAGCTGACATTGACGCACTCTGCATGGCAATCAAACTGTAATCAATTATATTTCCGGTACCCATAATATTCCCTTATGGTGAATGGTCGGTGTAGCTTTGTCGTTCTAGAAAATGACCGATAATTCTGACAGCCACATCCGCTGGCATCGCCGTGCTATTGTTTGACAGAGTTAATAAATCCTGGTTAAACAAAATTATCCGGCAGTTTCGGGAATAAACATTAACAATACAAGACGTGTAAATATACAATTTCCCAGCATTGGCTAACATTGATTTCGTGTTTATAATTCATTTTTCGTTGAAGACGCACATGTGGCATTTTCACTTACAAAATGATTAATGTTCTAGAGTTGAGATTTCGAAAACGAATTTGTCATATTTATTCAATTAGTAATTACACAGGGAGCCCAATAAATGTCATGCGTAGAATAAGCTCAGTGTCGTATAAGCTCAGTCGATGAAAGCCTAACCAGATGAATGAACGAAGTTAATTTGTGTTTGACTGAATAAACAGCAGTTGTCATCATCTAAAACTCTTCTGCTAATTAAAGAAAACTCAGTCAGTAACTTGATAACACGGAGAAAAACATTGATCGTCCGTCGGGGCATGATCAGAAGAGAAAAAAACATCTGGAAAAGTTGCTTTTGAAATTGTTAAGCGGTCATCAAATTTGTACTCTGATGAGACCGAGTCACGCCGCTTGTAATGAGCTTAGCATATTTCGTGTTGTATTGATGACCGGTTTGTTTGCTCAGAATACTGACTGAACTGAAAAACTCCTTGCTTCTGTTTGGCTTTATCGAGCATACTACAAAATCCAAGGTAAGTTTGATAACCTTGGAAATAGGCTTTTTCTGGGCGGGACTTTGATTCTGACAACGGCCTGTGTAGATCTTTGGTTAACTTAAGAAATATCGAAAATATATCACTGCAATATCGGCCCCATTCGTCGAGTTTGTTCAAAGTCAGTTTCTTCGGCAGTTTCACTATATAATTCGTCAAACTTACAAGTTTTCAACGCCAACGAAGTCTCATGATACGCTGACTAATCGTCATGTCAACCCGTTTTTTGCTTGAGTGTAATTTTTATTAATGTATATTTTAGATATTTAAAGTCTATCGGCCCGGCTGAAAGGCAGCTCCCAGATAATGACATGTAAAAGCATACTATATGAATGCGTCCTGCTATGAATAAGCCCATGGAACGCTAATTTGCATGATATGGTAAGTCGATTCGTGCCAACGTGACCGCCAGACAATCTGTACTATGAAAACCCTAATCGTTTTTGCAGTTGTTTTTTCGCTTTGTCAATCAAGACTCCCAAAATAACATGTTTTTGTGTTTATCTTGGACTCAAGATCGATCTATACACTGTCGAGTGCTGCCTGCCCGTCGTGTATACCATGGGAGGAGCCGTGTGCTCCGCCAAACTTTGTGGTCGCTGTATAGAGACGCGATTCCGACGCGATTATACCACGTTTTTTTCAATTACTTCCTGTATAGAGCATTTCTGCATCTCAGTACTCAATATAATTGTCACGCCTCGTGCCATTAGTTCCAGAGTACATTGTAGTAATCAGTTTTACCTCCGATATCTGACAGTGATGACGCCATTGTAGCTAGAGCGATTAGAAAGCCGAGTATTGGGTACACTTTCTCCCGATGACCGACCGACCGTAATCTTACTATATTTATTGTATCGTTTCTTGTTTGTTGTGATAATATAAGCATCACGTACAGCCCGGTTTTCAATAGGGGCGCAAGGAAACTTAAACTTGTGTCATGTGAAAACGGATCCGACCGCAAGCACCAGAAATGATCGTTATGCTTGTGCTTACGTCAGGCATGGATGGTCAGTGAAATAACGCCTTTGCGCTTGTGTCACTATTGAAAACTTCGCCTTCTCGCAGTTATATCTGGGCACGGTTCCAAAAACTTCAAGACACACTGGCGACAAGGCGCAAGACCTTATGGACGACGACGACGTCGGAGAAATAATAGCGCTAAATACAACATTCAATAACTTCTTGTTGGAATGCATGAAATGAGCTCTATTTGGACTTAACTTCAGGTGTTCTGTGCTGAGCTACAACGTGACATGCCTATGTTTGACGACGCAACGAGAACGTCAGTTCGTTATTTGTGCAGATAGTTGTTTTCAGTCAACTGGACCACAAAAAGACGATGTCATTCGTGAAAGGCGGCGCAACTTTAGTGAAAACACGGAAAATGAAACAATTATGAAAAGAATAAACAACAAAACACTTTATTCGAACTTCGTCGTCCTCGACGTCGTCGTCCTAGCTGTTGCGTCAAGGTCCCTCGGTGGCCAACGTTTGTCATATCAGACTGGTATTGCGCGCATTGCATTATGGGTTGCCTTGACCCCAGGCCACCTCTTCTCCATCTCCCATCATGCATTGCTTCCATTTTCACTATCTATTATTTTGTACACTTGTGTTGTCAACAGTAACAATGAATGGAACCATCGACCTTAGCGACCATGGCAACGCAGCCAGTATCCATGATCAACGAGATAGCGATGAGATTGGTGGACTGGAAGGATGGGATGAAAGCTGGAGCGATTCCTGGTCAAGTTGTAGCTGCTCGTCGTGTTCCACTTGTTCGCTGTGTGATTTCTGTTCATACGAGGACTTTGATGTGAACACAAGCAGCACCAACAACACCGCAGAAAGTGCAATAGATTCGGTGCAAGGTAACACAAGCGCCCTGAAATTTAGTGAAGAAAAGACAAGAAATTATCGAAAACGCGACGGCTTTGCGGACTCGCTAACAAACATGAATTCGTACCTTCGGAGCGACAAAAAGTCAAAGCCTTCAAATATTACGTGTAATGGCTCAGGGCTTACCATGTACAGTTCAGGGTCGGACAAGGAAACTTCTTCTTCTAGTTCCACGAATTCCAGCATTACAAGAAGTGTTGACTCGGAATTAAGCAGCAATGAGCATTGTATTGCACCAGAAAAAAAATATGCAAAGAAGAAAGTCACATTCCTAGAGAGCTCACAGTCGGGGGATTCGGTAGGTTTTTCTCTTGAAAACGGAACGACAGAGAACAACCGTCGGAGAGGCAAAACTTGTTCAGCACCCCCACCACTGTCCCGCACTCAACCTCGCGTAGGGTGGAACAAGAACCTCGACTTGGAGTACAAGCGCCTGGAGAGTGTCTTCGCCCACATAGACCCATTCAAATTACATTCGATTGTCAAACATCAACTCAGAAAAAAGAATGCTCAAACTATATCAGCCTTAGCAAAACTCTTCCCGAAAGGAAAGTTTTCAGGCGAGACTGTACACTGCGTCCGTTGCCATGATGAGTACAGCCGTGACTTTGGACAAATGGACTGCTATCTGCAACACCCCAAGAACGCGTTAACAAAGATCCATCAGAAAGGGAACACGGCTTACTACAGATGCGCATGCTGCAAGAAAGAGTACTGGGTTCGTGTACAAGGTGACGATGATATCAATATTGGGCATTGTTTTGTGGGGACACACACGTCAAGGCCTGACGATGTATTTTATGCTCCACTCGGCGCAGCGCAAAGTTGTGAAGATAAGGGATGCATTGAGTTTTACGTTTGATAAGCGTTTTACGTGGTCAAGCTTCAACGATGCGCACCGGGAGTCGTAGAGTTACGGTCACGGTACGGAATCGAAGACATTCTATTCAACCAATCACAGCGCACAAAATAATTGCTCAACCAATCTGAGTGCTTGGAAACGGCATGGTCACCGCACGACACGGTCACCGCACGGTATGAACCGTACCGTAGCTATTTCCCACTCATACCGCGAAAACGACTCTTAACTGCTTGTCATAACTGACACTGAATTTCTTCTCTGTGCGGACTGATTGTGCGTCCGAAGATGGTTTTTACTGGAGATGCGACGCAGCAGAATCGAAGCGTCGGGACACATCTGAGAGAAACATCTGTGAAAGCATATATGCAGACTCGACGCAAGCATAACCACAGAGACCCAAAAACGTTTCATCCCTTGTTCTCGCGCGCGCGTGCACAAAAAATTATACAAATTTGATAATTGCGCTATAAGGCTCCGTTAATTCAAACGAGAATGCGAGTTAACTTGCGGCAGCTTGCCGTTTCGTATCGTTCGAGCGAATCGCAAGTTTATTCCAAAGAGTGACGAGTCGCCTCAACTTGCGAAGAAATTTGTGCATGTTCAAAATCACCGCAAATAAGGCCCCATCCACACGTATCCGGATATCTTTGAATCCGCAACTTTTTCGATGCGGACTGGCCTCTCGTCCACACGTATCTGGTGAATACGGTCGATGAATCCGCCGCATCTTTTTGAATACGCTGTGAATACGGTCTCGTGTGGACGGTCGAATCCGTATATTTTTGAATATTGGATCCAGTCTTTACCGCGCGGATTCATCGACCGTATTCACCGGATACGTGTGGACGGGGCCTAAGTTGGTGTTCAAACTTGCGTTGACTTGTGTTCTTGTATGAACAAATATATAATAAAGCAACAAGATTACACCAAGTTGTGTAACAATTACAGGAACTACTTAATCGATTCCATTTAGTCTGTCCGTTCTTTGCCAAATACACCGATTCACGAAGAAGCGAAAAGGGCGACTTGTGGTATCAGACTCAGGAATTGAAATACTTCTATACATAATACTCAAAATATTATTTTATTTACAAAAACCTTGGTCAAATTGCTACGTCTAAAACAGTGATTCTCCTGTTTGGTCATTAGAAAGACAGTAGTTTTGTATTCGAATGATTTTCTTTCTTCTTATTCTTATTATCTCCAGCAAATTATACATAGAATAAAATTGAACAGAAACATCGATACATATATAATTCTGGTATAATTGATTATGACATCAGTTCCTCAGCCTCTTCGCGAAGTGCATCTGCTTTCTCTTGCAGCAGCATCTAGAAACATAACAGGTAGCACATCAATAGCACATTCTGTGGTAGATCCAGGGGTGGCGAGAGGGGGGGACGGGGGAGGAGGATGGGGATTGGTTCATGGGTCGAACCTCGTAGAATAAGATGACATCTCAGAAGCCCCTAATTAAATCCTTGATGAAACAAATTATGTCTTTTGGCTAACTTAAGTCCTTCTTCTCGAAGCCCCCTTAGCATAATCCTGGATCCGCCCCATACATTTGTATTGCATCTATAATAGGAGTTTCATCAAGTGACAGTAAAGTACTGTTAGTTCCATGAAATATTATGCAGCTCTTGATCGACAGGATAAATGCTCTCGAATATCTACAATTTCAGGGGCGGATCCAGGATTTTTTTCAGAAGGGGGTGCAGCGTTAGAGGGGCACCGTCTGAACAATTATATATGTGAAAACAGTCCAATTTATTTTAAGCACCAAATAAAGTTCTTGGGCTCCCTGTGTTAAATGCCCCATTCATTTGCCATGTAGTTAGTCATAGTTCTATATAATACCTTGGCTGCTGATACGATCTGTTTGGCTTGTGATATGAACAAGTGTTCGACTTCTTTGACTAACGTCTGGGGACTGGCACGAGCAACGTCACACAGCGAATGATATCCAGCATTGAACAGCTGACGAGCACGGCCCTAGAATAGATTACCATCACATGTGTAAATCGGCCTTTAAATGTCTGCAGTTCAGTTGCTGCTTGTGCAAACCCTATCAAACTCCTGTAACTTACACATTCTGATATGTTCTTTCTTGTGATTTTTCCTAATTAGATTAATTCTAAAACGTCGTTCCCAGTCCTCCGCTCGTTTTTGAAGTGGCCAATAGTCCGCTTCACTTCACAGTTCCCTGCGCCATCTTGAAAGATAGCCGTGTCTTTGCATCGAAGCGAGACCAACGGTGACCTTGCAATGATAGAGACCTTTTTAAAGACCTTGGACAATTATTCACATGTCTCTATCATTGCAAGGTCACCGTTGGTCTCGCTTCGATGCAAAGACACGGCTATCTTTCAAGATGACGCCGGGAACTGTGAAGCGGACTATTGTAAAGAGTGATTGTCTGAGCAAGCTGTAATGCTTATGTGTCTGAATAACCAACATACTGAAGCATACATGTCAGTAGTAACTGATGAAGGAATAGATTGAGCCGCGAACCTGTTTAACTCCAGAGATTTCCATGAGTGGAACCAGCTCCAAGCTCGCTGTGTAAGTAAGTCGTTTGACAATGGCTTCAAAGAGGAGCTTGATGGCCCAAAACTCGCTTAACTCCTGAGATATCAAATGAACAATGTTACATTTAGAAAGGCAGTCTACTAATGGACACTTCCATACAACGACCACCTCTACACAACGACCACCTCTACACAACGACCACCTCTACTCAACGACCACCTCTACACAACGACCACCTCTACACAACGACCACCTCTACTCAACGACCACCTCTACACAACGACCACCTCTACACAACGACCACCTCTACACAACGACCACCTCTACACAACGACCACCTCTACACAACGGCCACCTCCATACAACGACCACCTCTACTCAACGACCACCTCTACACAACGACCACCTCTACTCAACGGCCACCTCTACTCAACGACCACCTCTACACAATGGCCACCTCTACACAACGGCCACCTCTACACAACGGCCACCTCTACACAACGGCCACCTCTACTCAACGGCCACCTCCATACGACCACCTCTACACAACGGCCACCTCTACACAACGGCCACCTCTACTCAACGACCACCTCTACACAACGGCCACCTCTACACAACGGCCACCTCTACACAACGGCCACCTCTACACAACGGCCACCTCTACACATCGACCACCTCTACTCAACGACCACCTCTACACAACGGCCACCCCTACACATCGACCACCTCTACACAACGCCCACCTCTACACAACGGCCACCTCTACTCAACGGCCACCTCCATACGACCACCTCTACACAACGGCCACCTCTACACAACGGCCACCTCCATACGACCACCTCTACACAACGGCCACCTCTACACAACGGCCACCTCCATACAACGACCACCTCTACACAACGGCCACCTCTACTCAACGGCCACCTCCATACGACCACCTCTACACAACGGCCACCTCTACACAACGGCCACCTCTACACATCGACCACCTCCATACAACGACCACCTCTACACAACGGCCACCTCTACTCAACGGCCACCTCCATACGACCACCTCTACACAACGGCCACCTCTACACATCGACCACCTCCATACAACGACCACCTCTACACATCGACCACCTCTACACAACGGCCACCTCTATACAACGGCCACCTCTACTCAACGGCCACCTCCATACGACCACCTCTACACAACGGCCACCCCCATACAACGACCACCTCTACACAACGGCCACCTCTATGCACAATGGCCACCTCTACACAACGACCACCTCTGCACAATGGCCACCTCTACACAACGGCCACCTCTACACAACGGCCACCTGTACACAACGACCACCTCTACTCAACGACCACCTCTACACAACGACCACCTCTACTCAACGGCCACCTCTACTCAACGACCACCTCTACACAATGGCCACCTCTACACAACGGCCACCTCTACACAACGGCCACCTCTACACAACGGCCACCTCTACTCAACGGCCACCTCCATACGACCACCTCTACACAACGGCCACCTCTACACAACGGCCACCTCTACTCAACGACCACCTCTACACAACGGCCACCTCTACACAACGGCCACCTCTACACAACGGCCACCTCTACACAACGGCCACCTCTACACATCGACCACCTCTACTCAACGACCACCTCTACACAACGGCCACCCCTACACATCGACCACCTCTACACAACGGCCACCTCTACACAACGGCCACCTCTACTCAACGGCCACCTCCATACGACCACCTCTACACAACGGCCACCTCTACACAACGGCCACCTCCATACGACCACCTCTACACAACGGCCACCTCTACACAACGGCCACCTCCATACAACGACCACCTCTACACAACGGCCACCTCTACTCAACGGCCACCTCCATACGACCACCTCTACACAACGGCCACCTCTACACAACGGCCACCTCTACACATCGACCACCTCCATACAACGACCACCTCTACACAACGGCCACCTCTACTCAACGGCCACCTCCATACGACCACCTCTACACAACGGCCACCTCTACACATCGACCACCTCCATACAACGACCACCTCTACACATCGACCACCTCTACACAACGGCCACCTCTATACAACGGCCACCTCTACTCAACGGCCACCTCCATACGACCACCTCTACACAACGGCCACCCCCATACAACGACCACCTCTACACAACGGCCACCTCTATGCACAATGGCCACCTCTACACAACGACCACCTCTGCACAATGGCCACCTCTACACAACGGCCACCTCTACACAACGGCCACCTGTACACAACGACCACCTCTACACAACGATCACCTCTACACAACGACCACCTCTACACAACGACCACCTCTACACAATGACCACCTCTGCACAATGGCCACCTCTACACAACGGCCACCTCTACACAACGGCCACCTGTACACAACGACCACCTCTACACAACGATCACCTCTACACAATGACCACCTCTACACAACGACCACCTCTACACAACGGCCACCTCTATGCACAATGGCCACCTCTACACAACTGTCACCTCTACACAACGACCACCTCTACACAACGGCCACTTCTACACAATGGCCACCTCTACACAACGGCCACCTCTACACAACGACCACCTACCTCTACACAATGACCACACAAATTATTGGGAGGCGACCTTTATGTAGAGAGGTTCGATTGTATTTGGTAATACAGTAACGAGCGTGCAATAATGTTCGATAAACTCTACTAATAAAATGCAGTTGACCAATTCAATATTGTCAAGCACTCTGGGAACATGCAGGCAGCCCAACTATTTCTTCAAAAGGATTTTTTGGATGGGCTTCCTGTGGTAGAGCGCACGAGATAATAATATATTGGGAAGGGATGATATATTGGGCTTCCTGTGGTAGAGCGCACGAGATAATAATATATTGGGAAGGGATGATATATTGGGCTTCCTGTGGTAGAGCGCACGAGATAATAATATATTGGGAAGGGATGATATATTGGGCTTCCTATGGTAGAGCGCACGAGATAATAATATATTGGAACGGGATGATATATTGGGCTTCCTGTGGTAGAGCGCACGAGATAATAATATATTGGGACGGGATGATATTTTGGGCTTCCTGTGGTAGGGAGCACGGGATAATAATATATTGGGACGGGATAATATATTAAGTTGGGCTCCGTGTGTCACTTTCCACGGAATCGCCTACGTTTATTATGACAAGTAGTACACGGAAACGTATAAAACAGTGTATTGTGAGCTACGTACGGAGATTCCACAAGGTTAGGTGCGCTTTACCACAGGGATCCCAATATACTATCCTGCGCGTATTGACTAGCCTGCTTTACATCCGAACACTAAAAGTTTAGCTCAGAAGCAATGGTTGGGCTTCCTGTGCTCTGACGTAGTCGCTTAGAACAGGTGATCGGTAAGAGAGGTTCGAGATTTCTGCGTACGTGTCCTACCTGCGTAAAGTGCACCAGGCACGTGGCATAAGAGGCAGCAGACGTCAGGAGATTCTGCACAAATCCTCGAGGGACCTTGAACAAATCTGCGACCATCCAAATGGATTCTCCTTGGACCAACTTGTACAGTATGAGAGTCATGTAAAACCGATAAACTGCTGCTTCGTCGGTGCACTGAAATGAAGATGACAAGTCATGAGTTTGTCTCAGTAGAACCCCGCTAATACGACCACCGAGCCATTAGTTTGTCTCAGTAGAACCCTGTTAATACGACCACCGATCGACAAGTCATTAGTTTGTTTCAGTAGAACCCCGCTAATACGACCACCGATCGACGAGCCATTAGTTTGTCTCAGTAGAACCCTGTTAATACGACCACCGATCGACAAGCCATTAGTTTGTCTCAGTAGAACCCCGCTAATACGACCACCGATCGACGAGCCATTAGTTTGTCTCAGTAGAACCCCGCTAATACGACCACCGATCGACGAGCCATTAGTTTGTCTCAGTAGAACCCCGCTAATACGACCACCGATCGACGAGCCATTAGTTTGTCTCAGTAGAACCCCGCTAATACGACCACCGATCGACGAGCCATTAGTTTGTCTCAGTAGAACCCCGCTAATACGACCACCGATCGACGAGCCATGAGTTTGTCTCAGTAGAACCCCGCTAATACGACCACCGATCGACGAGCCATGAGTTTGTCTCAGTACCCTGTTAACTCGAACCCCAGCTAACTCGAACTAATTTTATTTCCCCTTGGTTCAAATCCGGGTCAAATTTACCCCGTTAATTCGAACCCCTGCTAACTCGAACCATTTTCCGTTTCCCTTGGGAGTTCGAGTTAGCAGGGTTCTACTGTATATCTATTTATGTAGGATGACATCATACCTTGATGAGCTTTTGTCCGTAAGCCTTTCCGAGCAGATAAATCTCTGAAATTCCTATTGTACTTGTGGCTTTTTTCTCTTTATCGCTTGAAAGAGCCACCTAAACGATTAATGGCGACACAATTAATGGTTATAGCACACATGCAATATACACTCACCGACTGCGTTTTATTTGCTGTAAACAGGCGCGTGGGTTACCTATGCTGTGTTTGACCGAGAGGGAGTAGGTCGAGGTGAAGCAAATCGAAAACACTGTTCAGTATGTGATTTGCATAATGACATCATATACTACAAGTACCAGAATGTTTTGACCATTTTCTTTTGTTAGATAATTAGTACCATTTGTCTTTGCGAGTCTCGTGAGCGAATAAAAATCGGAAAGAAAAATCCCAGAGTATTCTGGTAGTTGTAGTCATACAACGCCACCTTGGAAATCGTCTATTACAAAACTTCATCATGCAGGAATGTTTAAAATATCGCTACTAACAAATTAACTAGATATGCTCGACCGCGTGGGACTAGTAACAACCACCTACCAAATATGGAGTTTCGTAACCAAATATGGAATTTTATAACCAAATATGGAATTTCATAACCAAATATGGAATTTCATAACCAAATATGGAATAATTTCATTTAATACAAAATAAGGAATTTCAACCAAATATGGAATTTCATAACCAAATATGGAATTTCATGACCAATTATGGAATTTCATAACCAAATATGGAATTTCATAACCAAATATGGAATTTCATTACCAAATATGGAATTGGCCGGTCGCGGTCCGGCTCACATGCGTTAATTCATTTCCCCAAGGAATGCAGGTCTTATCAGATACACAGCCAGTGTATGTACCTGTTTCTGAAAAACCATCCAGTCAGGCTCACATGGAATATTTAAGTCCAGCGGTGTTACAAGATAGAGTAGATGGAGTTCGTTGACTAACACTATGCCTTCCATGGCTCTCTCTATGTTACTATAGATGGATGGCGTCAAGTCTACATCAAGACACCCTGAAACAGAGATTGTTTTGTATTGTTTACAATGGTGGTTTCTTTGTCTGTCTGCCTGTCTGCCTGTCTGCCTGTCTGTCTGTATGTTTGCCTGTCTGTCTGCTCATCTGTCTGTCTGTCTGCTTCTCTGTCTGTCTGTCTGTCTGTCTGTTTATCTGCCTGTCTGTCTGTCTGCTTATCTGTCTGCCTGTCTGTCTGTCTGTTTGCTGATCGACTGTCAGTGTTGTCAAATTTGACTGAAAGCGAGTCACCGACGTGAAGAAAATTCGTTGTTGAAAATCTCGGAGCGAAACGTCGGACAAAAAGTAGAAAAGAGAAGCAAAATGAAAACATGACCCCGTATTAAGCATTGACTTCCTGCCATTATTAAAACGATTTTTTCAAGTTGATCATGTGAGAAGTCAACCTCGTTGCCAGGCTATTCTCGGCCTCCCCTCTCCAAAAGAAACCGAGAAGAGTCTGGGAACGAGGATGGTGAGAAGGGCCTGGGTTATCAAGGTGATAGAATGAACAGTTGATACCTTTGTAAGTAGCGTGACCTAGACTAGTAACAGAAATAACGATATCGCCATTGTGCTTCGTTGTCTGCTTTACATGACCAAGGCTTACAAGTGCTTCGATGGCACTTAGGGTACACTCTTTGGAAAACGACTCAGTGTCTGCTTGGATGGCCAGCAATGTGGACTCTACAGATGAAACCAGTTGCGTCTGGGTGGTGCAAACCTGTTGATGATACATGTAGTTGGATGGAAACTATACAGACAATCTTTCAAAGATTGGTGTACAACACGCTCTAAGTCGGTCACTGACGGGACCAACTCCTATTTAGTAAGCTTATAATGTAGATATGTATTGTTATTTATAAAATTAATATTATATTTCATTATATATAAGTTGTACTTTGATAATACATGTAATTTATTATTAATAATATATGATATGTAAATAGAAATTTTTAACTTATTGTAAATTATTATTTATATCTATATATACGGCTCTCTGGGAGACCAATCATATTGTATTGAAGAGACTCCGTTGTTAAATAAAAGCTTTGATTGATTGATTGACCTCCCCCTCCCCCGGATGGCGACTATTAATAGTGCTTACCCCCGGATGGCAAGTATAAATAGTGCCTCCCCCAGATGGCGAATATTAATAGTGCCCCACCCCCTATGACGAGTATGCATAATGACCATGGTTATTATGATTGATAACTATATGTACCGATATTTAAAGAAATCCATGTAAGGACCCGTTTACACGAGAGAGAGATAACCCTAAGCAGTAGGGACAATTCCATTGTTTTATCATCCACAGGGAATATGCAAACAATAGAGTTGACCCTAGTGCTAGGGTTGAATCTAGCTCTCATGTAAACAGGGCATAAGTTCCAGTACCTTTAATCCAAGTAAACTAAGAATCAACAGACGAACACCTTTGTTGTCTTGATAGAGCAAACTGCTTCTGCAGCTGTCATAAGGTCCACTAAAAATACTACCAACCTAAACCACAACAATCACTGATTGAAATACATAGTTTACACAAGACTTGGTTGGGGAGGGGAGGCGAGTGGATGGGAGGGAGGTGTCACTGGTGATCTCAAACAGAAAGGGATCAATACTGTATGTAAAGAATGGTAGACACAATATCTCTGGATATTATACGCCCTCCCGAATGAAACCCCCACCCCACCCCCCAAATTGAACGAATATAATTAAAATCGGAATATCACAGTATATGAGTACCACCACTCCCTATCCTCCCTTAGGCACCTGAAGGGTAGTATTCATTGGAGGCTTACCAACCTTGTACTCATCTTTCTCTTTTAGTATCAGAATACTTTCACCAGATGTATCGATGCCTGCTCTCCCTACACGACCTATCATTTGTTTGTACTGACTGTATGGTATATGAGTACCACCACTCCCTACCCTCCCTTAGGCACCTGAAGGGTAGTATTCATTGCAGACTTACCAACCTTGTACTTATCTTTCTCTTTTAGTATCAGAATACTTTCACCAGATGTATCAATGCCTGCTCTCCCTGCACGACCTATCATTTGTTTGTATTGACTGCGACTGATGACTTTGCAACCGACATATGGCGCTCGAACAATAACTCTGAAACAACACAAGCAAAAGAGAAGTTACCAGGACAGTTGCCAGAATGACACAGATGTGTAGAGGAATGATGACACTCACTCTAAGACTGACACCCTTGTATTTCCTCTTCTCATTATTGTTAAGAAGTTCTGTCTATTTGACTATTTGAGGGGCAGGTGCATTATATATAATTATTACACGAAGATGATGATGATGACGATGAAAATGAAAAGATCATACTAATGATGATGAAGATAATGATGATGATGAAGATAATGATGATGATACTAATGATGATGATGATGAAAATGATGATGATACTAATGATGATACTAATGATGCTGATGATAATTATGATGATGATGAAAATGGTTTAACGTTCGAAGCTAAGCTACAGCCGGGTCACCCCTTCACTACATTCGCCGAACACTTTTTCTAACGATTACAAAAAACGTAGCAATGAAACTGGGTGTGATAGCAAGTCTACGTTTACCTCTTTGCAGGTAGATTCACTCCTGCCGCTAGAGTCGAGGTGCATGTGAGTACACACAATGTTCCTTTACTGTAAGAGTCTTCTATTAACTTCCTCTCATCCATCGTCAGCCCACCGTGATGGTATGCCACACCATAAGGTATAGTGCACTTTAGAATAGGACACAGTCCATTGGCTTGGTTATAGATTGCCTTTAGAAGGTCTTTCCTCTCGTTTGCCTTGATTTTGCACAAATCCCTGCAATAATATCCATTTAACTATGAACAATCTTACTCAATGAGGTATTGAAACCATTTTGAAATTCAAGATGGTCGCTTCGTGAGGGGGTCGTTTACAAGAGGTAAAACTTTTAAAATTACTCAGGGATTTCTCAAGTGGTTGCTTGTGAACAATGGTCACTTAGAGAGGTTCAACCATATTAAGCAACGTGGGAATTCAAGCATTTTGACCTGCACTTCAGCCTGGTATTCATTGGCGATGGTAAGCATAAGCACAAGTGGAAATATAAATGCAAGCTTGCACAAGAGGCTTTTTTCACTGTGAAAACGGACATGACGTAAGCATAAGCGCGAGGATCATAATTATTCCATTTCTTGTGCTTGCATTTATCCGTTTTCACAGTGACAAAAGGCCTCTTGCGTTTGCATCTTTGCTGAAACCCAGGTTTTAACACCCACACATTTGGGCGTGCCGATGATACATTTACAGCCGTGTCACAGTGCTTCATGTACACTGTAACTTGACAGGCATTTACTGTATGTGCCAAAAAGGTTAGACATGAATTAACACAATACAGCGTGTCCATGGGACCTACATTGTACATGTACTTCTGAAACATTGCGCAAAACTAATTGCAGAGTTGGGCACACGCTAAAACTAAGCTACTTCTGGCAATAATGTTGCAGCGTGTGTCTTCACAATTTGCGTGCTCGTTTTTGTCTTTGTACTTTTATTTATTTATCTATTTATTTATTTTATAATATTTATTTATTATGTTTAGTTATGTACCTTGGCATAAAACCTATCAACAGCTTCGCAACGTTTTCACAATTTCGCTTGGTTGAACAGAACACAAGACATGAGTGTTGAGGAATGACTTCTGTCACTAAGACAACAAGATGGTCTGGGTCTTGGAGGTTTCTTTTCTTGTTAGACTGAAAGAGAATCAAATGGTTAATGTACTTACAATGTAGAAAGTGGTATTCTGTGCATTCACTACCATATGGAAATGAAGGGCCACACGGACAAGCAGCCAGACATTGAAGACATAGGGGGCAACATGAATGAAAATATACATACATAATTATGTACATGTATTAAAGCTACTTCAATACACTTAGTACATATCGACATGATTACCTCCCTGTAGGATGGGGGTACTCCCCTATAAATACTCAGACTCCTATGGTTAAAAATTGGTTGGTTGGACACAATCAACCCTGTGTCTGCAGTTGGTTGTGTCTGGAACAGGGTATGTGTTTGACTGTATCTAGTCTACCGACAGGGTATCAATTTGCAGCAGTTAGCCTGGAACGTACAGGGTCAGGGTGTCAAGAGCTCAGACCCCTGGGTATTTACCTGGACTGGAATACATCGTACAGGTTGTTCAGTGATGTCACTGTCAATGACTTCATATATTTTGTTCTCCATTTTGATGTATTCATTTAACTTGACCTTCAAACATTTGAGAAATGCTAACATGTTAGAGATCCTACAATAATATTATTATTATTCACCCAAGACAAAGTTATCATTGGCGAATATTCACAAGTACCGAGATAAAGTTGAGGTCTACAATGTATGTAAATTTATATTGACTTTTATCACTAAGCCAGAGGTGAATTGACTAAATGTTTTAGTATAATATAATTATTCCACAGGTGAATATCAGAGAAATCTTGCCAAAGTAATGACAAAATCCCAAAGGAGTAGTTTTTACTTCCTTCTGCTGATTATTGCCATCATTTGTAAGTTAGCGAAAATGGGAAAATAGTCACTTTGTTGAGGTGCTACTTGCATGTTTACGAGCTTTGGCTGTCTTAGAGAATGTAATATACACCTATTTCAAATAACGTTGTCGCGTTCAAAGCAACAACCGTCAAGCCAAGACCGAAATGAATGCTGGTTTTGTGTTGGCAAATGATTCAAATCAGACCTATTTTCTATGGAACGAAGTGTGATATGCAAACAAACACGTGGAAATGTTCACATTTTGTAATTAGTCCTTATAGAAACAATTGTGATTTAAATAATTGTCAGCATATAACCAGCATTCACTTCGGTCTTGGCTTGCATTGTTGCTTTGAACGCGACAACGTTTTTTGAAATAGGTGTACATGAATACATGTACAATGTATCTCTAGCTATCAATCCTTTCTCACCGGTCTAAAATCATTGGTATAAACCTCAGCCTTCATAAACTGCTGCAGTTCTTTGATGTTGCCCAAAGTGGCACTCATTGCTATTATCTGTACATGGCCTGTAACAGAAAACAGGTGACATATCAGAGATACAACATTTAGATACTCCAACACAACACATCACAGTATAGAAACCCACTACCTTGAACACTTGAAAAATAGTTTAAGATATCCCAGCAGCAGACATTCAAAACAGTGAGGTTCAAATCCATTGTGTCCTCAAGAAACATAAAAATCATTTAAGATACACGTAGCAGGGGTTTGCAATACAAAATTCAAATCCAAGTTTAATATCCAAAATCAGATACATGTAGAAGGGTTCTACTGTACAGTGGATGAGACGCAGTGTCCATATTAACCGGGTGTCCGTATAAACAGAGATATACACTGTTATTTTATAGACATTTGTATGAGTTTCGATTTGGCCGTGACAGAATAACATATTTTAATATATATTTAATAGCTGGATCGCATACTATTATATTAAATTAATTTAAATTTATATCATCGATTTCATAGTTTATATTTAGTATTCATGTTTTTAGTATTTGTAACCATAGATACACCTGTTTTCAAAAACGTTGTCCATTTACAAAATACAAAATAGTAAATAGTAGAAAGGAATTAATTAGAGAAACAAAAGAAATTCAATCATAGCCTACGTACAGCTGTTCGCCCACCGATTTTTTTCGGTGGGTAAACGGCTGTATGTAGGCTAATTCAATCACGCGTAACTCTGGCTCATTGTTTCTCTAATTAATTCCTTTCTACTATTTACTATTTTGTATTTTGTAAATGGACAACGTTTTTGAAAACAGGTGTATGTATTTTCTCTAGGAATAAAGACATTATTATTATTATTAACATGTCCGTAATAACCGGGTGTCCATATTAGCCGGGTGTATAAGGCCGGGTTCCACTGTACAGTCAAATGCCACCTTATGGACACCCAGTTAATATGGACACCAGTGAATATGGACACCCAGTTAATATGAACACCCAGTGAATATGGACACCCAGTTAATATGAACACCCAGTGAATATGGACATCCAGTTAATATGGACACCCAGTGAATATGGACCCCAGTGATTATGAACACCCTGTTAATATGAACACCCAGTGAATATGGACACCTAGGTAATATGCACCCAGTGAATATGGACACCCAGTGAATATGGACCCCAGTGATTATGAACACCCTGTTAATATGAACACCCAGTGAATATGGACACCCAGTGAATATGGACACCCAGTTAATATGAACACCCAGTGAATATGAACACCCAGTTAATATGGACACCCAGTGATTATGAACACCCTGTTAATATGAACACCCTGATAATATGGACACCTAGTTAATATGCACCCAGTGAATATGGACACCCAGTGAATATGGACACCCAGTGAATATGGACACCCAGTGAATATGGACACCCAGTGAATATGGACACCTAGTTAATATGGATTGCATTTATGGACACCTGGTCCTGTTGGAAACTGGGCCATATATTTATTTAAAAAGAAACTGTTAATACAGACACTTATCCCATTGCATGGTGTCCAAATAGTATATTGACATGTACAAGTACCTGCAGTATACAGGAGTTTAGTCAAACATAATTCAATAGTAGAGCCTCGTCGTCCCCCTTCCCCAATCATATGAAGCTGAAAGACAATGTTCAATACATAATATGTTTTAGTAGGTACACGTATGTACATTGTAGTTTTGTTACTTTATTAATAAGTCATTTATTACTCGAAAAATTTGAAACGTCTGCTTTCACGGCGTAGAGGGCCGGGCAACATCCACAGAATAGCAGGCATCAAAAAAATATTACAATAAGTATTGCAGCAGCAATATACAATAATTACATAACTATACAATGCATGTGTACCTCATCTACAACCACGAGTCCAAGAGAATCAATTCTTGACTCTTCGATAAAACTATTGACCAATCCATTAGCCTGCGGTCAGAACACAATACAGAATATGAAACAATATTTTGAAGGCATACCCTCTACGATCACACACATGTATGATGTAATACAGGAATTTCTATAGCTACAACCGTTATCATTGAAGTGTGACCGTGAAAAGATACAGCTGTAAACTCCAATCTAGAGAGCTGTCAATCAAACTAGCTTTGCTGTGATTGGTTAAAGTGTAGACACACCCAAAGGCAGGCTATAGACATCCAACTATTTTCCAACCAGACAAGCTTGACAATTTTGAAGGTCGGCTCGCACTTTATCGTTAATGGTTATAATTGATGAAGCTGAAACTCTAGATCATACTGTCTTCATGGAGGTAATGACAACAGCTATTGTACATAAAGACAGCCTGACTTTCACCCACCCGCTCTGGGTCGTGTTGTCAGGAGGCAGACAAAATTCAGGCATTTCGCAAGGTAACAACTACCTTTTCAATAGTGGCAATGTATAATGTTTTCTTTTTTCTCCGCTTTCTTGGTGGAAACTTCCCTTTGCTTGCTGCATATTCCTCAATGACAAAATCAAGATCCACAGCAAACTGTGTGAGGTTTCTCACCTAAAACATGAACAAATAAATTAGCTACATATTTGTATCAGTGTACAATGTACATTGGTTGTATTCAATGTCCCTTCGCACAAAGGTGATCTACCAGGAGGCACACAGTGTGCCCTCTACCTCCTCCCTCCATCAGTATTCTGTCCCATGGCTATTCAAATTAAGCTACACTGTATATATATACTTCTAGTTTAGAAGGCCACACACTATCATAACCAACTAAACCATCCTTGCTCCTTAAGTGCACAATAAATATTGTAAGGGTTCACGACTGATATGTACAATGTACTAGTAATCAAAGATTAATACAATAATACATGTATGAGCGAGAATACAACATGTATGTAATAGATACAATATGAGTGGCCGTGTTGTATGAGATCTACAATCACGAGCCGAAGGCGAGTGATTGTAGATCTCATACAACACGGACGCGAATTCATATTGTATCGGACTTATCATATCCACAGATGTATAAAATCATGTTCTACTATAATTTTCAAGATACCAGTAAGTTTGGCCGAGAAAATCCAACTTAAATTTGACGTACATGAGGATGATTTTGTATCAGGTATACAAGCTCTGTCATGGTTGTGATTTCTATTGTGTTTTCCTCACGAATTATTAATGATTATGATAATAATTATATTACTGTTACAGTGTTTTTTTTTAATACTGACAAGATGCTCAATGAGTGTATGTACTCGGACATTATTAAAAAGGATAATGCAGTAGCCGAAATGATATGCCTGTAATAATAATAATAATAATAATAATAATTTATTTATTCACGTAGAACACAAAAGAGCTTACAATAAAACTCGTGAGAACGTGCACGTGCTAAAAAATCTAAAATATAATATTATAAAAAGTATATACTCCTAATCTATAATTGTAGGCTTTTAACCAAACAAACCAAGACATGTCCCGTAGTTAGACACAGTCTCAGACAAGTGATCGAATTTCGTGGTAACCTCAACACAGCAAGAATGTACAGGCGGACGTTATCAGAACCATCTAAGTATGAATATATGTGCCAAGTACGTATTTCAGACAAAACGTCGACGATTCGCAGATCTCTATCTCTGCTCACCGACACACACCATTGGCAGAACATGGCATAGCGAGATCATGATAGTTTTGGTTCCTTCTGCAGGTACCGGTAATATTGTACGTAATTCAATAGAAACAACAAAAGACTCCAAGTTATTCAATAGAACGAAGCTAACACAGAACAATAGGTTTGCGGTACGTGCAGAAAGACCCATAGTTTTGGAGTTCATTTGATTAATTGCTTTTGGGCAGTTCATTTGATTTGTTAAACAACTGCTTCTCTCTCGATACAGCACGAGCTTCTACACAGCACTTCTAGTCGGTAGTCGTGGAACGATGAGTTACCACTTCTATTAACAATGACCCTAGAGCGAATAATACTTCGGATTTAGTTTGATATACGCTCGGAAACTATTTGACATTTGACCCGTTTGAGCATAGAATTACTTCATTAGGCGTCGGATATCATTGCCCCCATTTTCAGCCAATCGAAACCCTGGAACAGACATTCCTAACCGATACGATTACATTCTTCGCATTTAGTGTACAACCAAAAATAAAAAGAAAGCACATTTGATAACTCGGACTTCCTCCGGAAGTGTCCGAGTAATTACAATGTACATGTACATGTAGGTTTGTATAACCATTGTCATTCAGAATGACCTTCAAAATGACAATGATTTCAGACAAACTCAAACACTGCAAATGCAAGATTCCATTTTTTCTTACATGATCAAATAACACAATGTCCATATGACGCTGCACTTACAATGTACAATGTACAGTCAGATTCCATACAGCTGTATTTTTAACATGATCATGAAATCACATGATGTCCGTAGACACTGCACATACATGTACAATGTACAGTCATGTCTAACTAGTTATAGAGACTGTATTCTTATATGTACACATGTACATGTACTTACTTTTTCTTGCACAATAGATACAAATGGTAAAACAAAAACAACATCTTTTTTATTCAATATCAGCTCTCTCAGAAGCAGGATTTCAGAAACAAGTGTCTTTCCCCCACTTGTAGGCAGAGAGTATATCAAATTCCTTCTTTCCTTTATTGCAGGTAGATTGAGGCATGTCTTCTGCCATTCTAAAAATGAATTATAATGTAATCCCAAATTACATAACAAAACATATGATATTGATACATAATAATCATATAATTTGCACCATTTTGAATCATTAACATGACTTCAGCTACAGTGTAGCTTACCATAAAGTTTTTCAATACCACGGTATTGTGCAAACATGCTTTTGACTTCCAATGGAAGGCCGTAAAATGTTTCTTTGTCACTCCAAAACTCGTTAATCTCTTTGGGTTCAGATTTTGCACTGGAATCTGTTTTGATTTTAGGAGTGCTAGCTAGATGATTCTTGTTACTTGAATTTTCAAGTGAGGAATGGATAACTTCACTTATATTAAAATCAGCAAATAATTGGTCATCACTCCAAAAGTCTACTGAACTATCAGCAGGATTGCAGCCTGAATTCCCACACTGTAAATTTGTTGAGCATTCGGATGAACCATCTTTTCCAAATTCCACATCATTAGGGAACAAAGAAGAAGAAGAAAGCCTCTTTTTGCTGCACCTAAATGAAGCAGTAAGAGACTTTCTCTTGACTTTAATCTGTTGTCTAATGCCAGTACTACATGCAGCGGTTGATTGCAGAGGATGGCAATCAAGATCACCATTGAGGCCATGTACATGTAAGTCTGTTGAGCTGCTTGGACATGGCTCTGATCCAATAGTATCAATCAAGTCAGATGACTGCTTTCCGATTTCTTTTCCATTTGTATTGGCAGTTTTTCTGAACGAGATTTTCTTCAGAGTAGCAGCATGGACAGGCTGTGCTGTACGTGTTCTTTGGTGCATGGCAGCTTGTTTGTGCCATTCATTTTGCCTCCCTTTTCCTTGAACCCACCAAGTAAATCATGAAGACGTATTTTATCATATCTTAAAAACTGAATTGAGTGCTTTTGCTTTGTTTCGCGCCAGCTTCGTCATAAATGAGCAACAACATTCGGTTTTCTGTGCAGTTTTCTTGGCAAATGTCAAAACTCTCCAGGCGTTCCTCGGAAAAGCGATCGGTACTCTATCGGCACTCTATCGGTACTCATCGGGTGTGTTTCGTGAAATCATCGTATTTACGAACTTTGTAGCGCGAAAGAAAGTCAAAATGGCGGCAAATATGAACGATGAAGTTCTGAAAGACTTGAAGAAATCTCTTATCGAAATGCAAAAGAATCTTGAATGTTCGATATGGTATGATTTTGAAAGACTTTCTATTTGATTATGTCGACGTGGGCTTCATGTTTTGTCGTTGTATTCCAGCTTAGAACTCTTGAACAATCCTCATTCGACAAAGTGCAACCACCAGTTTTGTTGGTAAGTTTTAACACTCGAAACTAAGAGCTCTGTGACAGCTCCAGTAATGCCAGACTAGTCGTTACATGTGAGTCTGGTAAAATTGGCACTGTTTGCAATATTTAAAACTTCTAGTATACAGTTATGCTGTTTTAGACTTGGCATCTATCAGCGGCTTCTTCCACTTACACTAGTTCCAGGGGTCGACCCCCGAAGACCCTGGGGGATTTGTCCAAATGCCCTATCAAACCTCATCAAATACCCCTGGGTGTGGGACAGAAATTTTTTGACATATCCCCACCCCCAGGGGCTAAAAATAAGAACTCCAGACCATTGATATAACTGACAACAAAGGGAACACTTTATTTCAAATCCTTGCAATTATAGCATATAAATTTGTCCAATTTTGCTGCCTTCTTTTTACTGATCTTCACACATGGACCATGGTACCTTTGTTGATAAATTCTTCCAATGAATTAGCAATAACAGCTTTTCTTCGGGTTCTATCTAAAATCCACGCGTTGAAATCAGGCACGACACACTAGATCAAGTCGCGAAGAACAACTTGTGCGTGAAGCTGTCGTGTCTACGTTTTCAAAGAACATCCGAGAATCATCTATAACGTATAAACCGCTGACCTCAAGTTACAAATCCCCAGGGTCTGCCCCCTGGGTTCGAACTCCTTGAACAAAAGTGATGTTTTTCCCCACACCCTCGGGCAAGAATTTTCTGAAAATCTCAACAAATCCCCCTGGGTTCCTGTTGGCGCCCCGGGGGGCGACCCCATGGGGAAGCCGCTGATAGATGCATAAAAGGACATACCCGGGGGAAATAGTGACCCTAGCAGTAGGGTTACCCTAGTACTGTACTAGGGTCAAAGATAGGCCGGGTTTACAAGCGAAATTTCTTCGGTTGGGGTTATCCTTTCCCTTGAGTTAATTCAATGAGGGTTTATCATGTAATTTCAAAACTCATAGGACAAAAAATGATTATTGTAGCTGGGAAGAGCTCGTTGAAATTAGTCAAAATATGAAGTTTGGAAAAGATCGCTATGCAAATTGCGAAGATGTGAATTTTCAAAACTCGAAATTTTATATGAAAACCTTTGGAAATTTACGCTGGTAGGCAACTCTTGCCTCCAACAAAGGTTTTCATCCAAAATTTCGATTTTTGAAAATTCATATCTTCGCAATTTGTGAAGCGATCTTTTCCAAACTTCACATTTTTACTATTAAATTTCAACGAGCTAGGGAAAAACAAGGGAAAAACAAGGGAAAAACATAACCCTAGCCGGTACGTAACCCTAGCAGTAGGGTAACCCTTAGTACTCAGATAGGGTACGTAACCCTAGCAGTAGGGTAAAAGATTAGTACTCAGATAGGTACGTAACCCTAGCAGTAGGGTAACCCTAGTACTCAGTAGGGTACGTAACCCTAGCAGTAGGGTAACCCTTAGTACTCAGATAGGGTACGTAACCCTAGCAGTAGGGTAACCCTAGTACTCAGATAGGGTACGTAACCCTAGCAGTAGGGTGACCCTAGTACTCAGAGAGGGTACGTAACCCTAGCAGTAGGGTAACCCTAGTACTCAGATAGGGTACGTAACCCTAGCAGTAGAGTAACCCTAGTACTCAGATAGGGTACGTAACCCTAGCAGTAGAGTAACCCTAGTACTCAGATAGGGTACGTAACCCTAGCAGTAGAGTAACCCTAGTACTCAGATAGGGTACGTAACCCTAGCAGTAGAGTAACCCTAGTACTCAGATAGGGTACGTAACCCTAGCAGTAGAGTAACCCTAATACTCGGATAGGGATAGCCTAGCAGTAGGGTAACCTCAGCCTTGTAAACACGCACATGTACATGAAAAAAGAAGAAACCTATGGTGCAAGGATAACCCTATTAGTACTAGGGTTACCCCCTGATAGATTTGCCTCAATGTAGGTCAGTTACCACCACAATGGGTAATACATACACACATATGGGCAATTCCACATGAGAGATGGAAAAAATGCATTTCTCAGAACTTGTAAAACTGAATGAATTTGTTTCAAATCATAGTCTTTAGTGTTCAATATTTATGAATTTTATAATATGTTCTTGGACTGACAGTCAGGGGGGACATCAACACAGTGAGAACATATGGATATTTTTTGGTTATAATTTGCCCTTAATTAGTGCAATTTGAATTTTCTTAAATAAAAGCAAATAAAACCTACAGCTAGGAGTTATATGCAAGATTGGTAAACATTTGTGATGGTCTTTCAAAATGCATAATCTTGGGAAGACTCCTCAAGCATTAACAATTATTTTGGGGGGTATGAATTTCGTTAAAGACGTTACATAGCCAGACTACAAAAACATGATTATTTTTGTATTGCAAGCCAAGCCCAAGTCTTCTGATTGTGGTTTCCCTGGTTCTCTTTTGAAAAGTTATAGGAAACAAAAATATGACAAGAGATTAGGTACAGCTCTTTAAAAAGTTACTGAAATCATGTTACAGACGTTACATATTTGGTGTTACAGACGTTACACATTGTGTGTTACAGACGTTACACAGATATATGTTACATAGTAAAAAGTACATGCTTTCTTCACTGTTTTCATAAAGTCACCCAAACCTTGGTAATTTCATCAACAGAGCACTTTTCAAACCACCATGGAAGGGTTTTTACCACAAACGAAGCTTGAGAGGATATATGATCTTCAAATTGTAGTTTGATTATAGCCACTTGTCAGTGTCTTTATATTAAATAATTATAAGGTGGAAAATTAACCTATTTAATACGCTTAAGCATTAAAAATGGGTTGACAAGTTGAACAACAATATAAAACATACATTTTCTAGTGTTCATATTATTTTACCTTTAAGTTTCATTGCATAAAAGATCTATATTTCGTAGTGTAACGTCTGTAACAAAAGCTGTAACGTCTGTAACACCAAACTTTTCTTCATTGCTCAGAGTGAATAGAATAATTCTGGAAAGTTTACTGTTTATAATAAACTTCAAACATATAGCAAGAGCTCCATCACCGATTATGGTTTTAAAGGTTTTTAAATTCACAGAAATGTGTGTTAAAATACAATAACCTGAAAGTATGGGTGATTTTACTGTAACGTCTGTAACGCTATTTAAACTCTCAGTATATAAGCAACTTGGGAGACTTGACTTATTATATTACCTTATACAACTTTACTCCCCCCTACCTAACAAATCTAGACAAAAGAAAAATCAAAACTCCCTTTGGCCATCAAATTGTACTTAAATAAAACTACAAAATCTTGTCTGAAGTGTAACGTCTGTAACATGCTCCGTTCAGTAATACAGCACGAAGGAAGTGACGAGAGCATGAAAGAAGTGTAGGGAGAGCACGAGCTGTAGGCGTAGTGGTTTTATATCGATAAAACTGGCAGCATGATCTGTGAGTTCATTGAACAGCTTAAAAACACAGTACCTTTATTTCATATTTTCTGCAAAAATATTAAAGATTTAATAATTAAGTTTGGCCAAGAAAATCCAAGTTAAAGTGTGTGCAAATTAGGACAAATCTTTATCCAATTTAAAACAACGGTCACGCTTATGATTTCTATTGTATTTTCCTCATTAATTATTTATGATTTATTAAAGTGCTACTTGGACGAAAATCGATCAAAATTTAATTTAGCTGAAACTTCATTGAATAATTCTTCAAGGGTCTAATAATAACTACATGTAGTTAAAATCTTTTTTCGATATTCCAGAGGGAAGTACTATATTTTTATGAATCTTTAGAGGTGTCAGTGACGTCATCTACTCAACCCAACATTCAGCTCCATACATTTCTTTGTATTTTGTGAGTCAAAATATCTCAATGTTTTGTTCAGATAACAGCTCTGCATTGAAGACAACTGGTCAGACAATCAATCCTAAGCACAAATAATGTAAGAAAACTCCTTCACCTAAACTTTTAGCTTCATGGAAATAAAATAATTCAAGAAACTAAACTCAAAGAAATGTATGGAGCGAAGCCGTGTTGATTGTTTGGGTTGAGTAAATGACCTCACTGACACTTCTAAAGATTCATAAAAATGTATTACTTCCCATAGGAATTATGAGAAAACACATTAACCAGTAATTGTATGGCTCTTTGAGATTATTTCAGTGAAGTTTCAGCTAAATTAAACTTCGATCGATTTTCGTCCAAGTAGCACTTTAAATATTTCAATAAATATTTTATATGGAAGTCACGCCCCTTTCAACTCCAAACCCCCCTCCCCCAGTTGCCCAAAAAATAGATTGCACATACATGTACCTTGTGTGTACAATGTAAGTAAGTTAAACGTATTTGTCTGACAAATGTTAATAGAAATTATGGCATTTCTTTTTCAAAAGTTTGGTGAACAATACCACTATAAATAGAAATAGAAATATATTATTAAATATTAGAATAAATTTTCCTTTACGAAAAGTTATATCTCCTGAGTTTGCAATCATAAGATTATTCAATAATGTATTTTACTTACATGTACATCTTTATTGATATTTGATATTTATTGAGAACTTGTAAAGGCTATGGCCAAAATTTCTCTGTGACACTGATTAATTTGAATGCTATATATATACATGTATGCTCCTTTAGCCCTATGATAAGCACAAGCACCAGGGTGAGGACATTACACATATTGTTTATCCTTGCACTTATGCTTGCATCAGAGGTATTTTCACTGTGAAATAAGGCCTTTTGTGTTATGCCCTAATATGAAAATCGGTTTCTGAACAATCAGGTATACTTACAGTAGTTAATTACGTTTGTACTGAATATGACATGAGGAAAATCCCACCATTTATTGATATAATTTAATGGTTTCTTGTCTTAACCACTGCCGCTTACTATTGACATTCAGTGGCTCTTTCCACAAATTTTACTCTGAGTGGGCTATCAGGAGCTGTGGTACTTCGGAAGTATGGCTTAAGCTCCTCATTATCAGGGTAGTGTAGCTTGTACTTGCAAATTAATCTAGTCGCAAGTAAGTATAGCTCCATCTCTGCCAACCGCCGTCCAACACACATTCTTGCCCCGAAACCAAATGGGATGGAAGCAAAGGCCTGTACTGAATCTGATACCTCTCTTTTCTCACTACGCAACCACCTTTCAGGAATAAACTTGTTTGGTTCCTTGAAATACTTTTCATCTCTACTCATGTAGTAATTCAAAAACTGTACATATGTTCCTTTTGGGAGGTGATAACCAAGAATTTCCATGTCGGCATGAATTACCCTCCCTGTTATACTAAGTACTGGATACAGTCGCAATGTTTCTCTTAAGCATGCTTTCAAGTAAGTCATCTTGGCCAGACTTTGAGCGCTTGGTACCTCCCCTGGCTGTAGTACCATGCTTACTTCCTGGAAAAGCTTCTCCTGCTTGTCCTGATTTTTGGCCATCATATACAGAAACCACTGCATTGTATTGGATGTTGTATCCACTCCAGCAAACAACAAATCAATGATACTTGCAAAAAGGTCATCTCTGGAGAGTTTCTCATTGGAAAGAAGGTATTCCACAAAGCCAACCTTCTCTGGTGTTGTATGGCCGAGATTTTGTGCTGGCATCTGTAAATCCAGTTTCTCTTTCTGCTCTAATTCCTGAACCTTTCTTTTGATGATAAGATCGGCGTACTTGTACATGTTGTCATAATGGAATACAAATTCCTTGAAGGTATCCGTCTTGTAAAAGTTGTACACCCAAACTGGTAGGAAATTCAGTTTAGTAGCTGTCGATATAAAGATGCCAATAGACTTTATAAAGCCTTGGGCTTCTAGATTGACCTCATTATCTAGACACCCAAATCTTTTATCAAACAGAACGTGGGCCACTGACTCAAACGACCACTTGAACAGTTCATTGTCAATGTCCTTGACTTCGTGTTCAGCATCACTACCAGCCGGTCCTCGGATAGCGTCGAGTCGTGTCATGAAGTCTGTGATGATGTCGTTGAATACTGGCACGTGCTCAGCTACATCTTGTGGTCGTAGGATTCGTTTTCTCGCCATACTGCGATATCGGTACCAATCTTCTCCATCGGCAAAGAAAATGCCAGGAAGAGCTTTCCTTGTGTTGCGATAGTACTTCAAAATCGGTAGATCAAATCGTGTGGGGTACTTGGGTTCGCTACGCAAGATTTTAGCAACTTCGGTGGGGTCGACTAGGTTGATGGCTCTTAATCCTGGTAGTTCCACCTTATATATGGGTCCAAACTTTTCCACCTCTTTGAACTGCTTTTCCAGATAGAGTTTCCTATCAGGTTTATTTCGGCGAGTGAGCTTCGTATGAAGAAGCTGCAACACCGCTCTAAAGCTGGGGAAATAGTTTCGATGTCCCGGTATCTCGTGGATTGTCTTTATACGCTTGGCTTGTTGGATAGTCGAGAAAAGATGGGATAGTTTGGGTTTTACAGCAACGTAGCAGTGTTTTTGGAAACGAAAACTACAACGAGGACCATAACAAAGCGCCATTTTATTGGGGACTAAGGGGGGGAAAAGCGCTTAGGAACCGAGCCTGCGAACGGGTAGGCAAAGCACTGGGCCTGGACAACACAATTTCAAAAGTTTATAATTCCGACAGAATTCGCTCAAATCACATCACACGCACTTTGCACAGATACTAATTTATAAACTCGTTCCCAGTCCCCTGCTCGTTTAAGTAATGGCTAATTACCGCATGCTTGTGTTTGCGTTGTCTCGATTCACTAGCAAAGCTGACACTAGTGAACCGGATCAACGCCGTAAACACATTGACAAAGAATGTTTCTCTAAAAACATCGATAAAACATTGCGTAAAACATCGTTAAAACATTGCGTAAAACATCGTTAAAACATTGCGTAAAACATTGATAAAACATTGCGTAAAACATTGATA
The DNA here is from genome assembly GCA_033675265.1 of Actinostola sp. cb2023. Lineage (NCBI taxonomy): Eukaryota > Metazoa > Cnidaria > Anthozoa > Actiniaria > Actinostolidae > Actinostola > Actinostola sp. cb2023. Next base: position 218,966 of record JAUJYZ010000811.1, read on the forward strand.
AAACATTGCGTAAAACATTGATAAAACATTGCGTAAAACATTGATAAAACATTGATAAAACATTGCGTAAAACATTGATAAAACATTGCGTAAAACATCGTTAAAACATTGCGTAAAACATTGATGAAACATTGATGAAACATTGCGTAAATCATTGATAAAACATTGCGTAAAACATTGATAAAACATTGCGTAAAACATCGATAAAACATTGATAAAACATTGCGTACAACATCGTTAAAACATTGCGTAAAACATCGTTAAAACATTGCGTAAAACATTGATAAAACTTGCGTAAAACATTGATAAAACATTGCGTAAAACATTGATAAAACATTGATAAAACATTGCGTAAAACATTGATAAAACATTGCGTAAAACATTGATAAAACATTGCGTAAAACATTGATAAAACATTGCGTAAAACATCGTTAAAACATTGCGTAAAACATTGATAAAACATTGCGTAAAACATCGTTAAAACATTGCGTAAAACATTGATAAAACATTGCGTAAAACATTGATAAAACATTGCGTAAAACATTGATAAAACATTGCGTAAAACATCGTTAAAACATTGCGTAAAACATTGATAAAACATTGCGTAAAACATTGATAAAACATTGCGTAAAACATTGATAAAACATTGCGTAAAACATTGATAAAACATTGCGTAAAACATTGATAAAACATTGCGTAAAACATTGATAAAACATTGCGTAAAACATCGTTAAAACATTGCGTAAAACATTGATAAAACATTGCGTAAAACATTGATAAAACATTGCGTAAAACATCGTTAAAACATTGCGTAAAACATTGATAAGTGATATTTATAAAACTAGGCTACCTAACAGCAGTGAATGCTGACGGTGAATGCAATGTTTAGAGTTGGTGCCGGAGAGCTTAGAGTGATTCCAATAAACCTGGACACTACTAATTACCTGTCAGTGTATATTAGATGCAAAGTAACAAAAGACAACAAAAGAGTGAGTGTCTAGCCAGTTATGAAATGTTTTGTTTTATCAAAAGTGACAAGTATGCAAATTATTAGGCGAGTCTACCTTTCTTTGTTTTGAATAGTATTTGTCTATTTGAAAAAGTGGATAGCTTATGAATAACTAATATATTACTTATAATTGAGATTTCAATGCGAATATTCACACGTGAAACTGACACACGGTCAGCCGGCACTAATCAGCTCAATTAATACGGTGATCTTCAACTACACAATTCCCACGAAAAGCACAAGATACGGTATCTGATGGGCTTACGAGTCAGGATATACCGGCTAAAGAAACATACACATGTACAAATTAATTAGGGACACATATTTTGGGCACGACATTTACCGATCAGAAACGCAAAAACAACTCACTTCAGGCTATAGCGCGGTATGTAGGAGTTGGTGCGAAAAGCATGATGGTTCTTGAGAATTGCATGATGGTTCTTGAGAATTGCATGATGGTTATTGGAAACTGCATGCCGGGTAAAAATCGAGAATTTTTCTGCCTACGTGAATGAATTAGAATTGCTTCCTTGCTCGCTCGCTTCAGGCTCGCTCGCTGCGTCAGCAACGAGAGGCCGTGTTGTATCGTTGGATATACCCGATACAACACGGCATCTCGTTTTATAAATGACTTCTAAAACCCAACATTCATTTAAACATATTTAATAATTTCCGATAGAAAAAGTTAAATAAAATCACAAATTTGTAGGTAAGAGATGACTGTTACACTGCGATCATGCGCACTGAACACCACAACTCGTCCCACATTTGAAAGAGATATTGTAGGTGTCAAAAGGAACCAAGTAATATTATTCCAAAAATGTCTATGTGAAGGTCAGTGATGCGATACTAAAACTGAGACCTTTGCATACAGGCCTGTGTTTCGGGTAGTCAGTTCCAGAACTGATTAACGAAACAGGAGTGTTATACACGCAGCAAGAGTTCCAGACTTCCGGTACGCGCGCAATGCATTGTGAGAATATTACAAAGGAAAAGTGAGCACCAAGTGAGCAAAACCATAGCTTGGGCTCCCTGTGTCTAGAATTGGTGCTCACTTTTCCTTTGTAATAATACCGGAAGTCTGAAACTCTTGATGCTTGTATATCACTTTTAGTTATAACACTCATGTTTATGCATGAGTGTTATAACTAAAAAGTTATAACACTCATGTTTTATTAATCAGTTCTATAACTAAAACCTGGCAGGTCTGTACGGGGGTATAAAGGTCCATGCACCTGACCAAATGGACAGCTCCCATTGGCCTAATGGCTCATGAATTATTAATTAGTTTTATAAAACATTGATAAAACATTGCGTAAAACATTGATAAAACATTGCGTAAAACATCGTTAAAACATTGCGTAAAACATCGTTAAAACATTGCGTAAAACATTGATAAAACATTGCGTAAAACATTGATTAAGCATTGCGTAAAACATCGTTACAGTATGGACACTCGAACCGTGAACACTTAGGTTTTTTCTAACACATACTGATATAGATTATTGATTGAGCAAATTGATCAGAAAAATGATTTATTTTGATCACTAAGTGTATTTAAAGGCCCAGCTTAGACCGTGATGCTTTTCGCGCTTCTATTTTTGTTTTGAATCGGTTTGATAGTTGAGTAAAAAATACAAGATGAACTATGATAGATCTATATAAAAATGCAAAGTACTCCTAGAGGCGAAAAAACGGCAATCAGTTTTAATTTTTATGATTCCGGGTTTCTGGGAGAACTGGAAAGTGTGGTGAACACACTCGACTCGAGAGTGATTTTAGTCGCGCTGAGGTACGGTGAGTATTCTTCTTCGACACCAATTACTCAATTTTCTTGTATAATTAGCTTTTATTATCATCAGTAAAACACTAACACAATGTTTCTTTGTACTAAGGATATTGTACTATCAATAATTATTATTATTGAAAATGAAGCGATCAAGTGCTGATGCAATGGCTAATGTGTACCGACCTTCGGCTAGTAGTAAGCTTCGCTCCCGGGACTTCGCTTTGCTTCGAGTTTCGGAGTCTTCTGTTACTGAAGTTTTGTGTAGTAGTGTTTGTTCTGTCTTTGAAGCCCAAGCTTCGTTTTGGTTCATTCCACAGATCGAAAACTGAAGAACGAAGACAAATTACTCGCGGACCGGCTTCGACATGAAAATCGAAATAAATTCCCAAAAGACTTAAAAATAAAAAATAAAGGGCTAAAAACTTCCCTTGCTCATAAACGAATACTAGTAATTAACTTTAACTGAATAAAATATTTCTCAAACGGCCGATGCAGACGGATTGTAAACCTCACTTGATGAATTTTCAGCATCACAAAAATGGCTAATTTGATTAGCATGCGCGCTAAGCATCACGGTCTAAGCTGGGCCTTTAAACTCAATGCTCCATTTGAGAGGCTATGAGGCAATAGAAAGTTCGAAAAAAAAAGTTCGAAAAAAACTCGAAGTGTTCACGGTTCGAGTGTCCACACTGTAAAACATTGTTTTGCAAAACATGGTGTGATGCATGTTTTGTCGGCTGGCCAAACGAATAGACCGAATGCAATAATGGCGTCCAATTTCAATTGCCATTGTTCTGGACTGACTAGCCTCTCATACAGGTGAAAATGCTTTTGTGTTTCCACATGAACACGAGGCTAGTCAGTCCAGAACAATGGCAATTGAAATTGGACGCCATTATTGCATTCGGTCTATACAACATGTTTTATAAAACATTGCATGTGTGCGAAATGTATTCTGGGATGGAAAGCCCAGAAGGGGAGGGGAGAGGGGTGGGGTAGTTGTCTTGCAATGAGAGACGGGCATGGGGGGATCTGGTACCCATGGTTACATAAATAACTGACTTGTGCGCGTGCGTGCGTGAACACAACAATGTTTTACGATGCTGTCCAAACGAATCAAACATGTTTTACCGGGCACGAAAACAAAAGAAATGTTTTACGATATTTTACAGAATGCTTGACACGGTTCAAACTTCGTAAAACATATTAAAACATGTTAAAACATGGTGGCCAAACGAATCAAACATGTTTTACCGGGCACGAAAACAAAAGAAATGTTTTACGATATTTTACAGAATGCTTGACACGGTTCAAACTTCGTAAAACATATTAAAACATGTTAAAACATGGTGGCCAAACGAATCAAACATGTTTTACCGGGCACGAAAACAAAAGAAATGTTTTACGATATTTTACAGAATGCTTGACACGGTTCAAACTTCGTAAAACATATTAAAACATGTTAAAACATGGTGGCCAAACGAATCAAACATGTTTTACAAAACAATGCTTTATGATGTTTTACTGAAATGGTTTACTCGTTTGGACGGACCTTTAGCTTTTGCGTTGAATTCGCGTACGTATACATATGCTAAACGGCATTGCCAATCTGTCCCAAATTTCATCCCCCTCTCACAAAACACACACGCAAATCCGATAGATCTTTTATTTCCACTTTACTAGGCAATGCATGGACAGTGTTTTCCAAAGAGGCAGCAAGAAAGCGACCAATCAGTGTTTCTGCCCTTTGTGTAAAACTCCCGTCTCTCGACGAAGTCTGACAGCTAACCCAAGACTAGCTGACATTGTAACTGCTGTCTCTGGATTGCAAGATGCTGTGGCACAGGACACTCACACGGCTACAAGTGGCTCATGACAAACAAACATTGAAATGTTGCAACTGTCTGATGTCGCATCAAGACATCCATGGGAGGATCTGTATATGGTAACGTACCCCTCCCCCCACAAAACATCCCAAGCGAATCAATCCAAGACCATGAAGAGTATCAGAGAAGATGTCTGATTCACTTGTGTAGAAAGGCATTATTTGTAAACTTTACTGTTCTGAAAAACCAGTTTCTCAATAAGTATTGAACCAAATGCTCTCAGGGTTTCAGTTGTTACTAAACATGACATTCTCTTGTGATTGATGGAGTCCGTTTGTTTGTAGAGTAAACTAAGATCGCCCTGTAGACCTAATATAGGAGAGATGGACGCCCTTAGTAATGACTAATAACAGCGACAACTATACCGTATGCGAATTATACATTACGTTATGAGAGTCGCACTGTAAGACAAGACAAGACGCTCTAGTAGCGTGAAGTCGGGCTTTTACTGATATACCGTAAAGTTCCGAAAGTTAGCCTCCTACGCAGGCATCTCTATATAGCTGGGAATACTGAATATTGGTCCACAGCCCGGCCATACCAATCGTTATGACAATGACAGTTGCGTGACGAGGGAGACTTATTCGTCGGTGAGCATAGATAAAGATCTCGAATCAGTACGTACTTGGTGCGTCTTGAGGTTGCATAGGTCAGATGGTTCTGATAACGCCCTTTGTTAAATATATTTAAGCTCACAAAGGCTTCAATAGCACTATTTTCAGTCAATCATGCTTCTTTATTTCTCTTCTGCATATTAAACACAACTGCTTCTCTCTCAACTCGCTAAAAAAAAGACGACATATAAACCTCCCTTCGACAAGGTTTGTGAAGAAAGAGGACGACGTGAGATGTCTCGTCTTGATAAGCCATGTAGTTTGAGCCTTCGGTGATTATCTTAGCGGCCGGGACGCATGCGCTGTAGAACCCAGTTGGCGATTTGAAGCCAAAGACGAAGAATATGAAGACGACCAATCTGCATTTTTAGAGTCGGGTCTTCCACAGGAAGCCCGACTAAAAATGATTACCATTATACTGAATCATACTCGTGATAAACAAATTGGGCTCCCGCTACGCGGTCGTCCAATTTTGTTTATCACTCGTATGATTACAGACCGAATTGGACTCCACTCAGTCCTATTACCATTATTAATTGGACAGTTTGTATTCGGACAGTTTCAAGAGCCACTCACACTATACTACACCTTTTCAGTAAAATGCCATCGCTATCACGCAATCGCTACTCTATCGAGCGAACGCTCAATAAATGTTTCACTAACTTCTCTCGCTTTTTCACCAAAATATGTCATTGTTTTTGGTCATTTTACTGTTTAGCATTCTTTATCATGAAAATATTTTTCTCGGAAATGGTAATAGTTATGATTAATTGGTAACAGGACTTCGTGTCATCCAATTCTGTCTGTAATCATACTCGGAATAAACAATTTGGACTCGCGCTACGCGGCCGTCCAATTTTGTTTATCCCTCGTATGATCATGATGATTACAGACCGAGTCCTATTACCATTATATATAGCGCACTTTTCTACGTGTATATATAATCAAATGTTCTTTATTACGAACCTCACAGAGCTAGTGAGATACAGACTCAGCTGCGTACGGCTACCCTTAAAGCCAGTTTAAAGGATTTTTCTGAAATTGTTTTTTCCCAAAAAGCCGATTCGCCCAAAATGTTTAATCGAAACTCTTCAAAGATTCTGCTCGTACACCCGGCAGGGGCGTAGCGTGCATATACGCATACGCACGTGCGTACAATTTAAAATCCTTAAAATATAAATATTATAAAAAACAAAAATATAAAAAAAATGAAATCTAAGACCAAGTCCTAACAGCTGACTCCACAGTGTAAACTTCCTGGGAACTACTCTCAGAAGGCAGGAAATGCTATTTCAGAGACCCTATATTTGAAAAATTTTCGGGGAGCATTCCCCCGCACCCCCTATCAGTTCTCGAGTTCGCCGCTCGTCAATGTTATCTGCAGCGACGTAGTCGTCTCTCGACCAGTGAAATTCCCGGAGAAAACATGTAGCAGCCCCAGTGAACAGTCTCTCAAACAAAATAAATACCTAAAAAACCGGCTTCGCCTATCGGGTTGTTATATCGCTATATATAACGGTAGCGGTATATAAGCTTTATATAAATCCTTTACATAAATCCCAAAAAAACTGAGTGATAGATGATTTTACTATGTATTTATGTAGCGAGAAAGTCCGCTGGAAAACGAAGAAAATGGTATTTCCAAGACTCTAGAATTCTAAATTTCCAGGGGGGGCATGCCCCCTCACCCCCCTAGAAACTCACGCCTTCGGCGCTCGTTGCTCTGTGCGTACATTGGCAAAAAAGCACGCTACGCCCCTGCACCGTAGACCACCGTAGTCGGCTATACATAGTCTAGCCAGGTCTAAAAAGCGGTGTTGTTTTTGTGTCAAGCCCAAACATAATATTTTAAAGTGAACTTTAAAATTATAGACGCCAAACGTCAAAACCGGCTGTACACGTGATCATGGTTTCGCTGCGTTTGCTCTGTATCCTTTCGCGTTTAGACGTAAACGAGGTCATTTTCTCGTTCTTAAATTTGGAAGTTTTCCCGTTTATTTGACGTTTTCAAAGCGAAACTCAAAAGTCAATCTGACGTTTGGCGTTCGCCGTAAACGTGATGCTTAAACTCTCTAGTGTAAAAATATGAAACTCTTCAGTTTTTCTAGTTATTTTAACTTAAAAGCTATGAAACTTTCCTGGAATGTTGTGGCTGCCCCCCCCCCCCCCCCCCCCCCCCATCCTGTGGCTGTCCCCCCCTGTAGCGATTTCAGCTGATGTGGACGACTTTCAACCCCTTTTAGCTGCCTGTGCGTTTCCCCGCGCGACAATGGGGCTGAAAGTCGTCCAAACCCGCTGAAATCATTACCAGGGGGAAAAAACATCACACACAACATTTCAGGTAAGTTTCATAGTTTTAAATTTAATATTACTAGAAAAACTGTAGAGTTGTTCACATCAGTACATTCAGTTGTATTTTAAAAACCTTGAAGGCTTGGGCTTCCTGTGCTTTTTAGAAGCACGTTTTCTCATTTTGTTGATATTTCTTTATTTATTTATTTGACTTTAGCTTGTTTTGAAAATGCCAGGTGTTCGATGACGTCATTTCCAGAGGATTTCCCCCGCATCATTGGAAATCGTGTTTACCTTGAAAAAAGCGAGTTTCTAATCATTGAAAGATACCGCATACTGAATGATAACAATAAACCCTTTTTTCATCGGTGCAAGATTACTTGTTGTTGATTCTATTTTGATAGAAAATATCAAATGTTACACAAGAAAAGCTATACGATGATAATGGGTAGAGTGACGTCACTTCCGGTAACATGAAGCAATTAACCGATAAACATTGAGTGCAATGACGTCAGAACTTTTGAGAGCACAAATAGGTAGAGATGGAAATCTCGAAAATCCGGCATTCACTTCGTTGACTCTCGTGTGTTTTATTGTTTGTTTTCGCTGTCGACGAAGCGAACTACTGAGCTGACAGGGAAACTAAGTACTGGTAGATTGATAATAAATTGCCCATTAAGTTGTAGTTTTAAAACAACCTTTCTAAACAGTTCTTTATTTGGTATTATTCATCACGTACATGTCAGTTAACTGACAAAATAAACCAAGATCTGAAGAAGACAAGGCCAAGTTTGTCGAAACGTTGTCCACAGATCGACAGGATAAATGTTTTAAAAAACATGCAGGACGAAAATCCCAAGGAAGATAACATTGATAACAAGAAATAGTCTGAAAGTGCGGGTTTTGCCGAATCGATGTGAAACAAGGTGTAACTATAGTCATAATATCCCACGTCAATCAGCTTATTTTTCCATGTCATTCCGGCAATAAATTGATGTTTTTGGCCTTTGTATTGTATCATGTTATATAATCTCTCTCGGACCTATGTGGCAAAGTAAACACAAGGAAAGTCGTGTTTTATCGGTATCTTTTGCTGTACACGCGATGCGAACTTCACTTGCGAAATCTGTAACCGATTAGTCATTCACTTGTTTGAAAGCTGCTAAATCTCTATCTCGAGGCTTCACTAGCTGAGCTGACGTTATATCAATCTCATCTTCCATTAATTGATGACAAAAGCGCGTCGACTTCGCCTAATAAAACGTCTTCACACTGTCAGTAAATATAGGATTATCGAACCGTGAGGTTGAAATGGATGGAAAGCTAAAAGGATTCGTGTGAAAGAAACTAATCTTTGTGTTCAGCGATTTCAGATCTCGCAAAAAAAAAAAGAAAAGGGAACGGCCGCCAAATTTAGCAGCTGGGAAACCTTTTCTACGCACCCTGGGTCCCCGAGGCAATTTTTTCCTAGTTAATGTAATTGGAAATGGTGCTTCCTCTGAAACTCAGGGTACCCTCTGTCGGGAATTCTGAATCCAATCCAATCAGTTCGGCAATAATATTGTAAACATGGGTCCAAAATGTTCCATAGCAAAAAAGGCAGAGCTCATATTGCCCTTAAGGAAAGCATTAGCACAAAGTCATTTGTGATTTGTATTTAAGTATTGGATCAAAAACATGAACAGAAGTGGCTTGTACCGTCGCTAGAACAGTCCTTTTTTAAATTACAAACTTCGTAGCCCTTTCAATCACAATCGCAAGAGTTTTATGAGAACCGGAACATATTCGTGTTTTAAAAAACACCCCCAACACAGTTTCAAAACATCATTTATTTATTACAGTTTTCTCCAAATGAAATAATATACAATAAATACAATAAAATATACACTAAATAAAAAGAAAGTGGAGAGGGAAGCATCCAAAAAGCGCCTTTCACACCATATGAGAGATGCTCCCCAGTATAACTACAATAAATATTTATAATCAGTGTATTTTTAAGCCCTTTTCTGAGCACCTAATGTCCGATAAAATAAATTACTTGAGAGCCATGCCACAAAACAAAAAAGAGAAGAGAGAACGGGAAAATAGAATGATAATGTAATATAAATGTCTAGAAATCTAGAAATCTATATTGTAACAATTGTTGAGTTGTGATGAGTGCCACGGTAGGATCTGAAGTAAACGAAATGGCTCCACAGTCTCTGTGTAAACTAGACTCCCTGGTGCTAAGGGAGGAAAGTTATGATATATATTGAGATATGTAACTAGGCATTTGAGGTGGTTGAGAGTACATACGTCCGATACTGAATATATAGTTGACTTTATCTCTCAGGAAATGCAAATCACGCCACCCTTCCTTGATTTTTCTCTCACGCGAACCATGTGAAACTGAAGTATCACGAGTTTACAGTGTATAGTTTGTGAAATAGGAACATCGACATACTAACAAGGTTATTTTCCTTCTTGTTTCAAATTGCACACTTATCGGAGGAACATCTGATTTTTAAACTCAAGCGCTTAATTAATTTCAATTACTTGCCAGTCATGATCTATAAGCACAGCTTACAATACTAGAAAATTCTAGAAAATTCTAGAAAATGACTCGAGCGAAAAAACTGCTGTATGTTTTTCATTCTTGAACATAAAAAATCATGATTTCGTTCCTTTTCAGAGATATAGTAATCTTAGTTTTCACATCATTTCCTTACTACCGCCCACAATCTACATTAGATGCTTCATGGCAAACAGTTCATCCATTAACATATCAGTTTACTATCCTGGCATCAACAAAATCTACTCTAAAGGGAAACAATGATATTTTTACTCTCGAACTCAAAAAGCGCAATATATGTTGAACTACCGCAGATTTCCCTTCTTGGTCGTTTGTTGTGTTGTTGCGTAATTTACTGTCTTTACTGTATCTTGAAGCGTAAACATCTCAGATGAATACTTGGAAGCTAGGCTTGTTATGCGTTCACGCGCATATGGGATGATTGCTGTGTGCTACAGCCTTTTAGCGTTAAATAAGGATACCACTCTTTAATCAGGTTTTTGACAAACGATCGCTTCCTCCATAAGAGGCTATAATAACCTGTTAACGAAATTATGGATTCAAAATGAAAACACTTCACTTTATATGGAGGCGGTGAATGTTTATTGTTACTAAACTGAAACTTCGCTAATGTGTATAGAGTGCGGCAATTCCTCCTAACACAGCAGTCAAGACAGCTCTGTTGTAGCTAAAAGAGTCGTACCAGCGTACCGGACTGCCTTTTCAACCATGAATTCATCGTGCAACTTTACCCTTGAAAATGGCGCTTCCAACGCTTCTTGTGTGCCTATCGCAACGAAGTCTCTACCGCTATGGTATACAAACCCGTACAACGTCAGCATGGTGGTCCTGTACGTCTTGGTCATCGCAGCAGCTCTTATTGGCAACATTCTCGTCTGTGCCGCAGTTTTTATCAACCCAAACCTACGACACAATGTGGCGTCGTATTTCATCGTATCTCTGGCCGTCTCAGACATCGGTACTGCAAGTTTCGCAATGCCGTTTGATTTGGAGGTGTTCGTGAAGTATGGACGGTGGTATCACGGTGAAGTGTTATGCATTGTGTGGACGACTGCGTATCTTATCATCGTACCTTCTTCCATTTGGAATCTCTTTGTCATGAGCGTTGATCGCTACAACACCCTGAAGAACCCCTGGAACAGATTCAAAGAATCCCATTCAATGACTGCACGACGAGCTATCTTCACCATTCTAGCGCTTTGGGTCTACTGCTTTGCGTTTGCTCTGTTGCCGGTCGCAGGGTGGAAGTTCAAAGCCTACCCACTGAGTGTGAAAAACGGCTATTGTAGGTTCAACATAGCAAGGTATCTTAGCATCTCCAATTCATTCCTTAACTTCTATCTTCCTATGTTTGCAATGTGTGGTATTTACTACAAAGTGTACCGAATTGCTCACGCTCACAAAAAGTTCCCATTAGATTTAAAAACGCGTTTTCACAAAAGCTCAGCCGAGTCACAGACTGCTAGTAATCTATTTGCTACAGACAGCCTCAGTCGGCCGTCCATCGACCTGCAACACGGCCATGATTCTCAGAACAAACAAGACGTTGGCCTTGAAAACGTGTCATTTTACTTTGAGGAAGACAGTCATGAGAAGGAGTCGACGAGGGAAGAGTCATTTGGCAAGGAGAGTAAACGAGCGACAGAAAGGAGTAGTATTGGCGGCGATGACAAGCGCGTCATTCATACAAAGCATCGTTGTGACAGATCGGCCCGCGGTCTCTTTGATAATACACTTCAAGCGGACGTAATATATTGCTGTGAGGAAACTAGTCTATCGAAGAAAGACACCCAAACGAGTCGAAATGAGAGAAGCGTGCAACAAAAGAAGGAGAAACAGAACAAACCGAGTGAAGACAGAAGCACAACATTTGCCGAAAGCGATGCAGAGCACAAATCTAGCTTACCCGAAGCGATGTTATCAGTCAGACCAGTTTCAGCTGTTCGTGAGCGGCTTAGTTCTTTGGAGAGGGATAAACCTCCTGTGAGGGAAAGCTTCTTAGAGAAATCCCATAATAACACCGCTACAAATGTAAAAAACACAGAAACATCCAACCCGCTTACAAGTGATTCCATTGGAGCCGAAACCAACCCGCGCGGAGACAAACCGAAATCGCAAGATGTCGTCGCAAAGTCACTCAAAGAAAAAGTTCAATGTTTTCCTTTAGAGAAAAAGTTAAAAGAAAAGAGTCCATATTTTGCCGAAGAAGAAGTTTGCAGACTCAGAAAATTTAGCAGAAAGTCAGTCGACAATCCCATGCCTTCTGCCTCGGGCGGAGAGCCTAGAGTTCTGGATAAGACAAGTGATTCGTTGACGTACTCTAACAAGAGAAGGCTCAAGCAATTTTCCAAGAATACCAAAGCTGCGCGCACAATCTCTGTCATCGTCGGCGCGTTTCTCGTCTGCTGGATTCCCTTCACTACTATAAGTGTGAGTTTCAACATCTGTCAAGAGCCTTGTTACACGCTTATACCAGTTAAAGTCCTTGATATCTTGCTGTGGCTGGGGTATGTGAACTCCGCCATTAATCCAATACTATTCAGCTATCAGAACATGCAATTTAGAAAGTCGTTCAGACAAATTGGTCGCTTCTTAGTTCGTGGTCTGACGGCATAGAGACACGCGACCAGCGGCACCAGAAGGCAACCTCGTACTAGCCAGCGACTTGCATGTAGCAAATCATTATAGTATAGTCAAAAGGCAGAATATCTACATACATGCATCTATGCAGATGTAGTACGCATTACATACTAGTCCAATTGTGGTAATGTAGTGATCTATTTCAAGTAGCTACACCTACATAATGCGCTTTATAGTATAGTCTATAAGCAGAATATCTACATACATACATCTATGCAGATGTAGTGCGCATTACATACTAGTCCAATTGTGGTAATGTAGTGATCTATTTCAAGTAGCTACACCTACATAATGCGCTTTATAGTATAGTCTATAAGCAGAATATCTACATACATGCATCTATGCAGATGTAGTACGCATTATATACTAGTCCAATTGTGGTAATGTAGTGATCTATTTCAAGTAGCTACACCTACATAATGCGCTTTATAGTATAGTCTATAAGCAGAATATCTACATACATGCATCTATGCAGATGTAGTGCGCATTACATACTAGTCCAATTGTGGTAATGTAGTGATCTATTTCAAGTAGCTACACCTACATAATGCGCTTTATAGTAGTCTATAAGCAGAATATCTACATACATACATCTATGCAGATGTAGTGCGCATTACATACTAGTCCAATTGTGGTAATGTAGTGATCTATTTCAAGTAGCTACACCTACATAATGCGCTTTATAGTATGGTCTATAAGCAGAATATCTACATACATACATCTGCAGATGTAGTGCGCATGACATACTAGTCCAATTGTGGTAATGTAGTGATCTATTTCAAGTAGCTACACCTACATAATGCGCTTTATAGTATAGTCTATAAGCAGAATATCTACATACATACATCTATGCAGATGTAGTGCGCATTACATACTAGTCCAATTGTGGTAATGTAGTGATCTATTTCAAGTAGCTACACCTACATAATGCGCTTTATAGTAGTCTATAAGCAGAATATCTACATACATACATCTATGCAGATGTAGTGCGCATTACATACTAGTCCAATTGTGGTAATGTAGTGATCTATTTCAAGTAGCTACACCTACATAATGCGCTTTATAGTATAGTCTATAAGCAGAATATTTACATACATATATCTATGCAGATGTAGTGCGCATTACATACTAGTCCAATTGTGGTAATGTAGTGATCTATTTCAAGTAGCTACACCTACATAATGCGCTTTATAGTATAGTCTATAAGCAGAATATTTACATACATATATCTATGCAGATGTAGTGCGCATTACATACTAGTCCAATTGTGGTAATGTAGTGATCTATTTCAAGTAGCTACACCTACATAATGCGCTTTATAGTATAGTCTATAGGTAGAATATCTACATACATACATGTACATCTATGCAGATGTAGTGCGCATTATATACTAGTCCAATTGTGGTAATGTAGTGATCTATTTCAAGTAGCTACACCTATATAGAGGTTATTAGTCGGTTAAGCATCTAATACGGCTGTGTATTTTTACGAGTCATTTGGTATTTTGGCGAGCCTTTAGGCGAGCCAAAATACATGACGAGTAAAAATTCACAGCCGTATTAGATGCTTAACCGACTAATAAGTTGTTTATTATATATTTTGTCAAAGAAACTAGCTATTTTGGTGAAAGAAAAACAACAAATTACAGTGAAATTTCTGTACGAGCGCGCGCTAGCCAAAACTGTCAATTTCTCGCACGCCGATTGGCTAATTTTCATCACACGATTCTGCATGAATGATTGGAAAGCCAGTTTGAAGTAACTACCCAAAATATGGTCCCATATTTCGCGCGTTCTTGTGCATATTTCGTGCGTTCTTTGACAAAAAATATAATAAATAGAGGTTATTACACGGGTAGTTGTGTAATACGGCTGGATATTTTTACGAGTCGTGCCGTAACAACAAACAGACGAGTAAAAATATCCAGCCGTATTACACAACTACCCGTGTAATAAATTGTTTATTATACGACAACAAAATTAACAAAAAAACATAATCTCATAATGCATTGCGCGTGTACCGGAAGTCTGGAACTCTTGATTCGTGTATTTTTCTTATCATCGATAGCCCCACCCCACCCATAGTTGGTAACGAGTAAAAAAATCCCCAGTGTGGGGAGGGTCCGAAGAAATTGTTTAAAGGATGTGACATTGGTTCCAGTCAGTCCTTTATCGTTCTTGGAAATAAGCAATAAATAATAATAATCTAATACTTATATAGCGCAAAAATTACATGTAAATATGATCTAATGCGCTTTACAGAATAAAAATAATAATGAAAAAACAACAACAACAAAACACAATCTTCTTAAACTATAAAAATAAACTATAAATATAATCATCATAGCAGAACTAGTTACTTGGCTTAGAATGCAAACAATATACACCTGTTTTCAAAAACGTTGTCCATTTACAAAATACAAAATAGTAAAAAGGAATTGATTAGAGAAACGAAAGAAATTCACTCAATCATGCAGAACTGTGGCTCATTGTTTCTCTAATTAATTCCTTTCTACTAGTTACTATTTTGTATTTTGTAAATGGACAACGTTTTTGAAAACAGGTGTAACCGTGAAATAGTACTATTACTAAATAGTGTTATCTCTATTGTTTCATCTGTGCTATTTAGTACTAATTAGTTAGTAGAGTACAAACTATATAACCGTGAAATAGTACTATTACTAATTAGTAGAATTACACAGGTGATTATAGAAAATCAAGCGCGCTGATTGGTCGAGAACTTCGGACTATTTCTCGATAGTTACCTACAGCATTTTGACAAAATGGCTGCCAGCTTTTGAAATATGAAATAAAAATGTATTTTCTTTAAAATGCTTATTTATTTTTATTTTTTCAAATAATCACCTGTGTAATTCTACTAAAACAATTAGTCACCTCAGGCTCAGTGAACAGCAGTGCGATATTCACCTCGCCTTTGGTGACTAATTGTTAAATAGTGTTATCTCTATTGTTTCATCTGTGCTATTTAGTACTAATTAGTTAGTAGAGTACAAACTATATAACCGTGAAATAGTACTATTACTAAATAGTGTTATCTCTATTGTTTTCTATTGTTTCGTCAGTGCTATTTAGTACTAATTAGTTAGTAGAGTACAAACTAGAGTGCAAATTAGAAAAGCTTGAAAACTAAATAACTAATTAGTACTAAATAGCACTAATGAAACAATAGAAAACAATAGAAATAGCACTATTTAGTACTATTTAAGGTTAGTA